>CM075771.1:25161424-25588924 GCA_037974665.1 Ehretia macrophylla
AAATATTCTAAAAGGACTTCTGAGATCCACAAAAAATATGTGAATTCAACAAGAAATAGAAACGTGACTGGGTCACTTCAACACTTTTTTCTTTGAAAACATTTCGCATTTGAATTTGACAATTGAACTTAATTTGAAGGACTTTCAAAGGTATTTAATCTTTAAGATGTGGATTTAGGTATATCTTTCTCAATTATGTTTATTGTGTAGTAGTAATAATATGTAATCTGAAGAATTATATAAGTTTATTTTAGTTGCCAGTTTAAAAGAGCTACTTCATTTATAGTATTGTTACACAAGATAAGTACGTTGCTCTCGTGTTGACCGAGCAAGTCAAAGTTCTATTTCGATCATCTATTTGTTCACCTCTCCTTAAGCCAATTGTGTGTGAGCAATATTCTTGAGAGAGAGAGAGAGAGAAAAGTCATTTATAAGAGACTTTAGTAAATTTTTATTTCTTCTATATGAATTAATAAATTTTACCTTTAAATGAAAGAGAAAACGAGAAAGAGAAACATCTTTCATGAGAAACTTTAGTAAAAAACTTTATTTTGTAAGTATATTTTGTGAAATTAGCATAAAAAATGAATTATTTTACGTTGCGATTGATGTACACAAAAATGAAATATTTAAAAATAATTTTATCCGGTAAAACAAGCAAGATAAACCTATCCTTGAATCATACTTAGTATTTAGGCAATGCAAGTTATACTGAAAAATTTACTAACCCCAACACAAACTTGAAATTTGCCTTCCATCCAACTGTTCGTTGGAATTCAGATGAGGGAGAGAAGTAAACCCGACATGTATGTAAAAATGTGCAAATTGTTGGTTGGCAGCCGAATGCAAGACTCTCCCCGTAAACTTCTTGTACTAACAGTATTTTTATTAGTAGCTTATTATGTTTGAAATATCCCACCAACTTGATGATGGTAGACAATATCTCAAATCTTTAGCCGGAGCCTTATATAATTGTCAAAATTTGGCAACCATTTCCATCACCCGTTTAATACTAATGGTAAACAAATGATACAGCAACCGAATATCATTTACAAAAAAATAAAAAAAAGAAGAAAGTCTAGCAGTGCAATGAACATAAAATGCCAATAGATTCTGATAAGTTACAATGACAATCTTCTTTAATCACTTAAGAGGTTGTTCTAAATTGATTCACAAGTATTACAATCTTAACATCACTGAGAAAAAAAACATAAAATATAGCAATGCTACAAGCAAGACTCATCCAATACACTAATGTCAATTCACTCCAAACAATGCCCTCAAGTATTAAATCAATAAGAATATCGCAGAGAAGTCGAACTTTCACAAATTAATCGACCCTTATCCCCCTTTATTCCTCTCTGCATGAAACATTCATTTGTGTAGGTGGTTTATCGCGTTTTGATAAGATATAATCAACTGTTTTCTCCATTCACCTGACTGTCTGCGATGGAGCTAGTTTCCACCTTTGGTGGCCCTGAATGCCTCCTAGGCCTGGCTGGTGAAGGGGGAAAAGAAAGTCGTTTTTTTGCCCATCCTGCTGATCCCTTTTCTGGTGTTCCATTTTCCATTCCTAACGGGCTCTGCAACCGTGTTTTGGCCTTTGCTGACTGAGTGGGTGCCATGTAACTTGGCACTGATGGAGAGCTCGCAAGGCTTTCATCATCCCTAATTGATGATCCAGCAATGCTGTGTCTCCTATTCCTCTCTGATTGCACACTGAACAAGCTCCTTGTGTCATCTTCTTGGTTCAACGAGCTCACTCTAGGGCTGGCAGATTTCAATTTTCTTGCTGCTATAGGCTTAGATGGCGGTGTAGAAGGAGACTGGTGGTTAGGAGGATGATGTGGCTTTTGACTGACTGGTGAAGAAGGGTTATCAGAATTTAGCTGATGACGAGCAAAAGCCTTGATAATTTCGCCACCAACCATGCTCTGACTTGCACTTTTGACGGATAAGTGATCATTGGTGACTTCCTTCTCAGCTGTGGTAGCCATCAATCGTTCTAACCAACTCCAGCCCCAGTGAGGATTGGTTGGGTCCATAAAGAGCAAGTTGGCAGATCTTGATGATTTCTTCCAGGTTTGCTGTTCATATTAAAATTTGAAAATTAATTTACAGATTAAAAGTCTATTTCTTGATCATATATAACAATGGAATCACTAGAATACCATTTAGTTTATAGACAAAGGTCACATGATTTGAATCATGCAGCTAACCGTTCAAGTAAACGGAACTGTCGACAACACTTTCAACACCATTTAACCATAACTTGACTTCTGTTACACTTAGTTGTGTTCTTGGAATTTTCAATTATGGTGGAACCCCAACTGGGATTCTCCTTTATATGTAAACAGTATCCATTGAACCAAAAGTATCCACACAGAATGAGGTCAAGTGCAATAATGTGCTGGGTAACGACTACAACTTTCAATATCAAAGGTTCTCACTTTGCATGTAACAAGAGCTATTAAATCAGAAGATATACACATATTCATATGTGTATGTATTGAAATATACAGAGCATGTTTCTTATTTTCAACTTTCCCATTCAATTATAAACTTCTTTTCTTCAGGAGACTAGAGTGTGTAAAATAGAGGCACATGAATGTTAAATACCTGATGAGAGTATGAATAAGCTAGTGCTCTTTCTCGTCTCATAGCTGCTTCATACTTATGCAGAAGGTTTGCTTCGATTTTCTCTTTTGATTGTAGACTATCATCCCACTCCTCCCCCAACTGTCACAACATTGAAAAAAGATTGCCTTTTAGATGAAATGGCCATAATAACAACCACAAGATTAGGTAGCTCAGCAAAAACTTTTAATGGAACATACATCAACTTTAGATGAAATTATTCTCAACTAAAGAACTTGTTTACATAACAATCCACACACTATTACAGCTACTGTCATGAGCATTTCCTAAAATGGCTCAAAAAATTTGATATGAAGAGACGATTGATAAGTGGATTGAATATGAACGTCAGTTTCAACAAACGAAAAGCCACTTAAATATTTGACTCAAACTGCCTCAGGTTGACACGTATCTGAAAATCCAACACCATAAACAATTGGAAGCTAAGGAAAAAAACTAACCCTCAAGCTTTCAAGTTCTTTTGCATGTTTCTGTAAAAGCTGTCTCTGAAGTGCTCGATTCTCCTCCAACATCCTAAGTCTTCTAGAACATATCTGAGCCTGCACACGAGATAGACTCTGCATGCATTTTAAAGTGTTTGCAGTTTGACGCTTGACAGTGTGTCCATCTACAAGTGTTTTTAGTCTGACAAGCCCTCTTAAAGCTCGCAATGCTCTCCTCGCCTGAAAATAACAATTACAAGAGAAAATACTGCACAAGTTCAATCACACCTTAAAACAGTGTAAAGTTAAAGTCAATTTCACGAAATACAGCTATGAAAATAAAAATAATATTCTCACAGGCATATTAAGAAACAGAAGAGTAATAGCTTTAACATCAATCTCTCAGCACTAGCACTCGATTTGAGTCAACTTGGCACAACTTCCCATGCAGTCAAGATGCTTAAAATGCAAATCTAAATGATATTCTACCTCGTTCTTCCCCGTGGAATTGGGCACTTGCATCTGTATATGTGTCACAGAGAGACAAGATAATAACAAATTGCGATATCCAACACAACCGAAGGAATTTCCGAAAATGAGTCAGCTGATTCAGCCGATATTTTTTTTTTTTTTTTTTGTGGAATATATCTTGCCAACCATTAAAAAGAGCACTGAAGCCGACTACATTCAAATCATGAAAACACAACTTAAGAGTCCATTCACTTCTCAAATACAAAAGAGCAACTTAATAAAGCTTATTTCATACAAAAACACACCAAATTAACTATTCTTTCCAGGAATGAAAGATGTCCTAAATAAGAAATTTTGCCAGAGTGTTGCAGCTTTCTAACATTAGGAGTGATTGTTGTGTACAAGCTTGCATCACCCTAGAGAGAGAATATGCTTCTGGGAACTCTGTCTTTCCCCAAATCTTTTTCCTCCAGAATGAAAACCATTTATATATAAATCTCTATTTTCATCCTATCACTATTGGTATATGAGGATGAACATGTACAACATTGTGTGTACAATACAAAGCAACATACCAGGTAACCACGAAATGCAGTCTGAATCTTTATTGCTGCCACTTCCTCCTTTGATTTACCCGTAAATTGAGAAGTTGCAGTTAGTCGAACAACCTCTGCAGCAGCCTGAGCAGCCGCGACAGCAGCTTCAGCAGCAACAGCAGTGGCAACTGCAACAGAGTACGCATGTTTTGACTGCTCATTTTCCACCTCTGTCAATTTCACCTCTTCCACTGGTGGAAGAGGATGAGGATGCGGATGAGAGACTGTAACAGTCTCTAAAGTTGATGAATCTGGAGCCGAAGGCGTTTCTTTGCCATCCCATTTCTTGTTTGATTTACTTGCTTTCTGAAAGTTAGTCCATCAAATATCAAAAACCATCAAAATCAACCTAAGACACAGCCGAAATGACTATAAAGTGACATCAACAAACCTTATCTTTCTTTCCTTTCGAATCCGGGCTAAGAGCCTTCTTTAGTGAAGAAAACCAGCTTCCTTTCCTCCCCATCTTTTATATCATTACTCAATTTGTCCTATTCTGAACAAAAAACAAACTGAATTACATCAAAGTTTCCACCTTTACATGAGTTACACCAAAATGCAAACAAATTCACATTACTAAGACAAAGATCCAAGACATGACACTTGGAAACATTAATCACATTGCCAATCTGTGTACTCCAAGACACATGTATCAGAATGAAACAGTCGCAAGAACATATAAAAGCCTCAACCTTTGATTTTTAATATAGTTTTAAATATGGGTAAATAGTGCCAAATCTACAAAATCTTAGGATATTAGCTGAATTAGTTACAATCACTGGCTCCAAATCATGGTTGCAAAATTACATTTTGATCCCACTTCTTTTCCAACATTTCCTACTAAACCAACATAAGGAATAGCTTTCTTGAAACATAATGCAACACCCAGATGCAATAACATCAATAATTCAACAAATAAGCAAAAAACACACAATGAAAATAGTAATAAAATACTATTTATCAGCAAAAGTTGACATTTTTGGTTCATTTTTAAGAGAAATACTTGTTGGAAATTACCTGGGAGTGGAATAGCCAGATCTCTTTGAAGTTTCCTTCTTTTGTTTTGTTCTTCTATTGCTTAAAAATTTGATCTTTCTTACTCTATCTATAGCTATACAAAGATCAGAAGATACCAAAAAAAGATTAGAGCTTGTGACCCCTCTCTCTCTCCCCACTCTTTGGCAGTCTTGCAGTTTTAGTGTGAGAGAAATGTGAGAGAGACAGAAAGAGAGAGAGAGAGAGAGAAACCAGATCTTGTTTACCAATATGTGTTGAGCTGGTATCGCTAATTTGACCCCACTGTTGGAGCTGGGATTGTGGGCCTCATCTGAAATTTCATCATGCTGCTCAACTTTTTGGATAACGTAAGAATCTAATTAACGGAATATAATTATCATTAGTAAATTGTTAAGCGTAGCGATATTTTTATATATACATTAAATTAATTAATGGTAAAATTTTAGAGTAGTAAACAATATCAAATTTAAAATTTTGTAAAAATTTTTTTACCTCACTATCATTAGGCCATACCGTTAAAGGGCAATGCTATACTCTCCTTATTTGTTTTTATTTTGTCAAATATGTTTTTAATTCGGCAAATATGATAGAATGCTACATCAACAATAATATAAAATAATTAAATAATAATTTGTTATGTTAAAAAAAATTGTGTTCGAAATA
This sequence comes from Ehretia macrophylla, assembly GCA_037974665.1. Taxonomy (NCBI): domain Eukaryota; kingdom Viridiplantae; phylum Streptophyta; class Magnoliopsida; order Boraginales; family Ehretiaceae; genus Ehretia; species Ehretia macrophylla. Next base: position 25,167,252 of record CM075771.1, read on the forward strand.
TAACTTCGACTTACCAAAACAAAAGTTATGATAGGATGCTTCCGAAGTTTGTTACTTTATACTTTCGAGAAAAAATAAAAGAATCTGATACAGACAGATGATGCTCCATATCTTTTGCTTGTTTGCTTCAACATGCCAACTTCCTATTCCTCAAACTTTAAAAAAAAAAAAAAAAATACAGATTGTTACATTAGAAAAATATTTAAAATAGAGTAATAAATTATTAGTAATATCTGTCCTCAATAAGTACCTTATCAAATTAATTAATTTGTTTTCCTTTATTTTTTGTCAATTTAAATCATTCCATCAGTGTTTCATAAATTTTATGAGGTAGATTTCAATCCTTAAGTGTTTAATTCAATATCATCACCACTATATTAAATAATAAATGGTTTAAATCTTACTCATTAACATCATGAGATAATGGTTTTCTCTTGTTCAAATTTATTACATTTTTATAAATTCTTTATATTGCTTTACCCTAATCTATATTTTCCTTTTAATTCATAAAATTTCCATTATTTCGTTAATTATGAGCCAATATATGTCTCTGTATTAAATAGTTAATTGATGCAATACTTATAATATGATAGTAGAATTTTGGTGGCTGGTAAGCATTTGCAATTATGGAATTGTAATTAACATTTAGCGATATCTAAATTGACCTATAAGTTCAAATTTCTCATATAAGTTCATGCTAAAAATTCTTAACAAGAACACGATATATTATTACCCAAAGAAAAGAAAGAACGCGAGATATTTTCTATTCTATGATTTGACTAATTGATGAACTACCTTGTGGAGTCACCCTTCTTCTTACAAGAAAATCCAAAGGAAGAAAACAAAATGCCGTCTTTGAAAAGGTCTATAAATAAAGTTTTGAATCGACATATTACACGTTTATACAAAAGAAAAAGTATTTGATGGGAAATAATTTCTTTTGATAAACTGCTGATTAACCGTCTAATACATAAATATAAAACGCACATTTTTATCTCATGATTGAACAACCGCATAAGTGAAATAAAGAATTTTTCGAATTTGATATATTACGTGATGAAAGTCAAAGAAGTCGTTGGTTTTACCGCTTTAATCAATGATTACAGGTGAAGGTGCTGAAAGAATCTGACAAATGCGAATATTGGCTGTAATAAAGCCATCACCTAAAGGCTGCTGTGCTGTCCAACCAGAAAACAATGTCATTTATATAACTAAAGTTTATTGTCCTCCTTGCCACGGTTGCAAGGTGGACAATATCATTTATTTACAACAAGAGGTTGGGGCAGGTCACTTATTTAACTCAATTATTGGGACATAATCCACCGTCTATTGAGCAGTTTAGATGTAATCAAAATAAGGAAAATATTATTGCCAAAAAAATAAAAATAAAAAATAAGGAAAATATTCAAAATCAACAAAATTGGACATTTCGTTTAAAAAGAGAGTTGCGCTTCATATACATGTAAAACTCATCAATTGTGAGTATTCTATGTCCGTTGTTGTTGGACCAAAGAGTTTTCTTATAAAAAAAAAAAGATGGATGAAATAGAGTAGGTTTTTAATTGGTAGAAATATAATATTTAGAATTCGTCTCGAAATTTATAATCAAACTTATAAGTAATGTCAAAAAAACTCGTGATATGTCTAATGAAATTTCATAGGTCGGGACTCCTCCTTTTCTTCATTCGTATAGCCACTATCATGGGGTACTCTTCTATGACTTTAATTTTGTCACACCTACTACTAGAGTTTATAGTTATTCACTCTGACAAGGAAAAAGTGAAATGGGAGAATAAAGCAATGGCATGTGTTATTTTGAATGAAATGCATCATTGTGGGATCTGCAACATTTAGCAAATTTGAACATAAATGTTTTCTTTATTCATGACTTGCGTGTGGATGAAGTATTTAGTATTGTGGCCAACTCATGTAATAACCTTTGGCATATGTGAAAATAAGTTTAACCATTAATGGAGGATGACAATTATATTTTACTAATGTAACTCTCAACTTGCTATAGAGTAAGTCCCACCTTCATGGTAGGGCAGTAACCCCCACATGGTAACATAATTCAAATTTGAACTTGCTATAGAGTTTTGACCAACAAAAAGACTTAAAAATAAAGAAAGGAAGGTAGACCTTATATATATGTGAGATTTATCTATGTGAGTGTTGATCATCCTGTTTTATTGAGTATAAAGATGAGTCTTGTATTCATGTGTGTCATGCCTTGAGCCTAGCACCCCGGATCTGCATGTAAGACTAGTGTTGTAAGTGTAAGAAAATAACTACTTGAATTAGGATGATTAGAGTATTAGAGATTTAGAGTAAAAAAAAAAATAGTATGATTGAAATGGAGTCGAATGGTTAATTCGCAGATGTCATGAAGCTTTCTTCTATAATTTTGATACAATCATCATGTAATCTAGAGAACCAACTGACCTTAGGTATACAATATCGGCCATTGAAAGTCATTTGATGGGTATGTTGGTCCAGGGCATGTGCAGTTCTTAACGGGAGGTGTATGTAATATTTTACATTGATAGAATATAGTATGATTGTGTGGTTTATAAATGGGTGTTGTGGATATAATGAATAACTTGGGTTAACCATTTTGGACCAATAGAAACGAGACCTAAGTAGTTATTTATTGTACCTACAATACAAGTCTCGCCTGGGAGTCTGGGGTTCTGGGTTTGGAGCGTGACAGAATAGTATTCAGAGCAGGTCACTAGCCAATGCTGGGGTTGTGGGCTCGGGGCGTGACAAAATGGTATTCAGAGTAGGTTATTAGCCGGTGCGGGAGCTAAGTGCTATGTGTGGCAAAGTGTTACACCTAAAAAGCTAATAGGAGCTGTCTCTTGAACCCCATAGGAGTCACCTTTAGAATCCTGCACCGACTTGTTGGTCCTGAGTATAAGAGACTCAAATAGTTATTTCTTGTGCCTATAATATAAGTCTCGCCTGTGAATTTGGAGTTTTAGACTCAAAACGTGATAATGTGAGATCCATTTATATGAGTGCTGACTATTCTATTATACGTGCGGACGCAAGTGTAACCCAAAGATTTGCAATAGAGACTAGAATAAGTTGCCATTTTCACAGAGTTAAATCCTGATTATCACATAAATTCACACACTTTTGGGCCGAAGTATGGGCTAAATAAATTATAAGATGTTTAATTTAATGATTCATTACCTGCAAAAATCATGAAAAGAATTAGAGTCCAGGTAACAATTTGATAATTGACTCCACTCGTGTTTTTAATCCTTTATCATATTATCTATGACCATGATGTGATATTATTCCTCTTGAAATATCAAGATTCCAAAGCAAAATTTTGGAGCAACTCTCTTGTGGAACTCTCTTTACTCTAGTCTCCTCTCGAAGAACCTCTTTCCTCACGAATTTAAGTGAATCCTGCAATGAATAACAGAGATGTAATTATTAATAGGCACGCTTGTTAGATTTTCTCACGTCAGTTGTAAAAAGAACGGTATTTTCAGAGTTGAAAACCCCTATAGGTACAGCCTAATTTTGTGCTATCTTTTTATTTATTTATTTATTGCTGACTTGTGAGTGTATCACAATCTTCTTGTATAAAGAAATTCTAAATATAGAAATGATTGTTAGTTGGCCAAATCTGTATTAACCTTAGTATTTTTTTTGATAAAATAGCGTGTCCAGTTTTATTATGGGATTTGACCCCCAAAAAAAAAAGTTTTATTATGGGAACCTTGTGTTTAGTTCTAATTATAAACTTTGAACTATGATTGAAGTTTCTCGAAGTTGTTACCTTATGACTGTTCAGTATTGTTAGAACGAAGAATAAACTAGAAATCTGACACAGTACGAGATTAAAGTGACGTGCTTCTTGTTGATTGGCATACCTGGGAAGTGTCCTGAAGAGATGATGTGCGCCCCCATCTCTCAGGGTCCCAAAGAATTGAACTATTGAATGCAAAGCTTGAGATATGCAATGGAGGTTTTGTGTCTGTTGGATTCTGAAACTTCTTCAAATGCCATCGTCTATCTTGTGAAGAATCACACACAGGTCTCTTGAAACCAACCCTTTTCCTGTTTGCAGCTAGTATTGCAATCGGCCATGTCCCAAACACCCTGCAAAATCCACGTTATACAATAATAACTTTAACGTTGCGTCATTTAGCAAAAAAATACTTTGCCATTGTGTCATCGGAGCTTCCACCTTACTATTTTAAATTCTTTTTAGATAATTTAACTGCCAATTAAAGAAGTTTTCAAGAAAATGCCACGACTCCTCAAAATTAATGAATTTTAAACCAAAGTTTCGTCAAGCGCCATGAGGCGTACAACACTAGAACGCCTTTGTTGACGATCTTTCACTCTTACATCATTTAGGCCTGTTTGCCGAGCAAAGTCTCAAGAAATCTTCCCTCTTTGCCTTCAAAATGCAACGAATAGACCCAGAAATAATGAATCCCGAACTTATCAATTTTGTCCGGTAAACTACTGCAAAACTCTGAATCTTTTATGACGAAAAAAACAACAAAGCAAGAGATCATATATTACTTACTCGATTCCTCTAGTCTGTTCAAAGAAGCTGAGATCATAAACATTTGAAAGCCCTGTAAAATGAACAATCCCGCTTAGCTTATGGTGCTCAATATGTTCCAAAGCAACATTCCATTGGTGATCCATTTCAGCTTCTATGTCTGTAAAATTCTCTTTGAACACTAAATGCCTATACATTATGCCTGTTTCTCTAAGCATCTCTGATACTTCAGAAGAAGACTCAGATTTCTGCTCCACTACAACCCACAACAATGGAGGACGAACCAATTTCAATGTGTTCGCCATTCTTGCAAGAAGCACCCCTCGAAGCTGATCTTTAGCGCTTGTTGAAGTGACGATGATAACTAGTCTTTTCGCATCATTAGACCTCGTTGGTAAGGGCTCTGATGTTGTATCTAGCAAGCTTCTATTGAAATTCCCATTTTGCGAAGTCAGTTGATTTGTACCTTTTTGTACACTTCTGTACGGTTTCGTACATGAGGGATTTGAGATGGCAACACGATTGGAAAGTATCGAAGACTTAGCTGTTGGAGCAAAGCCAGTGAAGAATCCCATGATGAAACAGAGAAAAAAATGTAGTAGAGATTTCTTCCATGGCTGCAACTTTTTCTTTGATCTTTCCATAGACCTCATAGCTCTAGAAAGGTTATAGAATCTGCCTCTTCTTGGTTTGATTCTAATGGCCCTGACTCAAACTCAGCGAAGCTAAGAAGAAATCAGCAATTTAGACGCCTATACTACATGGCTTGCTAGATGTATTAACTTTGGTCTTGAGAAGGTCATCCAAGTAACTGTTTAGCTGAAAAATGACTTATATTTGGTGTCCTTAGATCCCTCGTAACGTTATTTGAAACGCCAGGAAACTATACATTCCTTTTATGTGAGAATATTATAATATTATGAAATAATCTAAATCTATATTTGGTGAACATTACGTTATTTGTTTCAGTTTTTCCTTTGGTTGAGGGCTTTGCTTGAGAGAGGCATGCCTTGAAGTAGAAGGAAGAGAATATAAAGAATCATAGAAGGACTTCACTCGTTTCTTGCAACCATATAGTGGTTGAGTGATGCAAACTGATCAGCTAAAATGTTAATAGGAAAATGGATATGGATTTGACTAAAGATGGCTCAGATATGCATGGCGATTATATCATGGGTTACCGTAAAAAATGATAGTTAGATGTGTTTGACTTTTATGTGCGTGAACTTTATATACGAGTGTGGCCCATATTCACTTTCTTACACCATAATAGATGTTTATTTTTAAAAAAAATTTCCTTATATTGGAGAAGTCAGCAACTAGTAACAATAAACAGAGTCTCTCTTTAAAGAAAATGATATGTAAATATCAGCAATTTGTTCCCACAGCCATACTTAGGTTTCATAAGGATTGAAGAGTAACACACTATAGAGGGAGATGCAGATAGATTGCTTAATGAAGGTTTTGTGTTTTTATTTCTTTTATATGGCGAGGAACATTTTTGTAAAGCCTTTCAGCTCATACTGGAGGCGAATTTAAGGGCATGTGACTCCGTTGGAAAAAAATATAATTCAATTTAGTTAAACATAAGATTTACTAAGATTGATCTCCAAAAAAATAACTTTTTCTTTCTGGCTGAGTCCTAAACATCCTACCTCTAAGCAATCTCACTCCTGATTACCCAAGCTAATGGTGCTCTACCTGCACCTCTATTTCCTATGTAAGGAAGGATTTTGTCGGAGAAGAAGAGAGAAGCCGGATCGGGTGGACCTCAATTCGTTGGTCTCCGGTTTTATCAGAGAACGTTTGTTTCACGGAATGATTTTTTATTTGCGGGATTTATATTCTTATATATTTATGTCCTATGAATGTAACTAACACTGTTTGGTATGTTAAGAATATTTTGTTAAATTTTTAAAAAAATTGTATTGTTATGTTTAGTTTAGATTCATATTCCTGAAAATTTTTAACAATATTTCAATTAACGTTAGGGCTAAAAATGATTTCAAAACAGGGTAATGACGGTGTGAAATTAGATTGCAATTGATGGTCAAATCATAATTATTTTAAGTACCTTCAACCATATTCTTGTACTATCATGTGAATTACACGTGAAATTTTATAGTGCATAAATTTTAATAAAAAAATAAGTAAAATGGTCAAAGCGAAACTCGATTATAAACTAATGTAATTTTACAATCATAAATAATTGAATAATGAAAACAGTACTAAAAGAAATTTTAGTGATTCTAAAACAGTACAGCAGAGCAAAAAAGAACAAGAAGCACCAGTTTCCCTCCTTTTCAAAAATCGTTCAAAGCACGTGAACAAACATCAATAATGCCAGAAAGGCAAGCGGATGCTGCAGTTTATCGGGAGACATTGTCTTTTTTATTTATTTTTGAAATAGATAGATAAAATCGTATTTTAAATTTTAAATTTAATTTTTTAATTATAATATATAATTAGTTGAGCATTTCACATTGTTTGATTGTTGACTGTATTGACTAGGCAGGCCCACTTCAACACGTGTACACATTTAGCCCAGAAAACTAGCACAAATGCCATGTAATGTCTCCCAAGTAGCTACTGCTAACACACTTCCATCTAACAAAGTGTACTTTTCCCAAGTGTCATTATCAGTGAGTTAAGAAAGAAAGAAAGTGCTGTAGCTTAAGCTTTTTTTGTTTTTTTTTTGTTTTTCTGTAGCTTAAGCTTGAATGAATGTAATATGTAACTAGTGTAGTGTACTAGTGCTTGTGTGTGTGTGTGTGTGTGTGTGTGTGTGTGTGTTTGAGATCACAAAATGTGGCAAGTCCTGTTAGCTGCAGCAGCAGCTGCTGGATCTGGGATTTTAGCCAAGAAACTTATCAACCCCAACAATGCCACCATTGAAACGAATGAACCCATTTCTGATTCTTCAAAAGAAAACCAAAATCTTGATTCAAAAATCCAATATTTACAGCCCCAAGATTCAATTTTAGTTAGCAATGATAGCGAGAATGATGAGGAGGGAAAAAGTGAGACAACTAGTGATGGATCATCATCAATCTTTAGGTTTTCAAGTACTTGTTGTGGTGGGTCTGAAATGGGGTCCAAGAATCATGCTTTGAAAAAGAAAATGAGGAGTGGGTTGAGGAAAACAAAGAAAAAAGGTGGGTCAGTGGCGGTAGGTGATGGTGGTGGTGGTGGTCAACAAAGGGTGGGCTTGGACCAGAGGAAGATTGGGAGTGGGAAAAGAATTTCTATTTGCTTGAAGAAGAGGAGAACTAGCAAATGTGCTGCAGGAAAGTGTGAAAATTGTTCTTCTAAAGGTTCGATTTTATCTCTATATGTGTCTGTGTTTTATCTTTTGTTGCATTGAACTTTTTGGATATAATTTTTTATTGTATTCATATACACATGCAATTGCAGTTATATGCTTGTTCTACTTGAATGAGACTTTTATTGTTTTCTTGAGATACCCACGGTATCTAGGCTTTTGCGCGACTAATCCATGAGATTTTGAAGTTAACGGCCGGGGAAATTGTTAGTGGCCCGGGACTCGAACTGGCGGTCTTTGGGAAACATATCCAAGGCCTGACCAGTTGAGCTACTCCTAAAGGTTAGCTGATAAAGATAAAGGCAAAAAAGTTGTTAGAGAACACACAGTTCAACTTGTTTCGTGGGGAAGCCAAAATATTTTTGTTGATTGGCTTGCTTCTGCAGATTACATGGTCTGTTCTTATTGAAACACATTTTTTTTTTTTAATGTGAAAAAATGTGGATGTTTTTACTTTACTTAATTGGCAGTTTTCAATTATTTACTCATTGATGCCTACTAGTAGACTTAGTGTAGCCATGATGCCTTTTCTCTTTGTGACGAGGCAACTGAAGGCTTTGCCCAACTAATCAGACTACTAAATCCTTCACTTGATGGTTGTCGTTGACGCCCTTCAACGAAATCTCTGTTTGCTTATGAGACAACTACATTAACATGTGAGCCTCATATATTTTGGGTTGGGGGCAAAACAATGAACTAATCTCAAGTTCAGTGTAACCTGAGTTTTGACCTCTTTCTCCCCCCTCAATGTCCAACCTGCGACTGTACAGGGTGTTAACAGCACAAAATGACTTCTAAAGTGACAATTTCAACAATGTCTGTATCCTCTATGGAAGCAAAGTTCTTAATTCATGTCATGTAATGAATCGTATTGCAAAAAATTCATGTAGTTTGAAGTGTAAACTTTGAAAATGGTTAATTCAGGAAGCTCGTTGGAGTAGATGATACTGTTCAAGCTACTTATGTTATGTATTTAACCATACTCATGATCCTGATTTCTGTAGGCAATGCAAAATATCATTTAGTCGTCTTGCAGGAGTATTTTTCTTTCAGCCGCCTGTTGTCTAGGCTCGGTTTGATCATTGAGTCATATAGCCATTATCTTCGTATCTTGTGCATGACATTTATGGCTGGAGATATTTCTTATCTAATCGTCATATGCTTTTCAGAATCCTCCGTCTTCAACTGGGGACTTGGTGTTGGAATTATGTACATGATGTCAGCTGGAAAATCTGAAATCAGTAGATTAAATTCAGCAATGGATGAAACTGCAAAAGTTGTTCATGAATTAAAAGATGAACTTTCGAAAAAAAAGACATTGCTAAATCTACAGTTATCGAGCTCTGAAGCTGGGACGGGGAGTAACACAGAGAATTCTAGAAAATATCATTTTGAACAATCATTGATCAAGTCCAACATTGAACATAGAGAGAATCTTCAAGTTTTTAATTTCTCTGCGACTGAGGAAGACGGATGCTCGATTGAGGTCTTTAAAGAAGAGCGGGAACCTGAAGTGATGGAGATGGATCAGCTGGAAGCGGAGTTTGTATCTGAACTGCAAAAGCTTCCATGGTGTGCAACTGAAGGTTCGGGTTCTGAAGAGAAGACAGATATTTGTGAGGTGAGCTTCATCCTGTTTGCTAGACAAAAGAACTGCCATGTCAATTGTGCAATCGAGGCTGGTCTCTTCATCTCTTGCTATCCTTGATATGGCTTAGATTAAACATTTTCTTATTTGCGCTTTCTTTGTTTTCTTTCTCCTCTTATGGTTGACAGTGAACTTGGCCCAGAAGATTGATATCATACTTTTGATTAGACTAGGTTGCTTAATTTTTGGTTGAGAGCATGTAACCATGTATCATCTATTAGATCTATTCATATTAAACATCTGACAGATTAGCTAAAATCAACATTTATTGGTATTTCTTTCCTGCAAATCAACATTGCATTCGTGAATTAATCATGAAATGATCTGCATAACTTGAGGTAGATTTAGCTTTCATGATGGCACCCCTCCATCTGTCCCGGTATGACTTTTCAGAATCTATTGTTGGCTTAGGTTAAGGAAATTTCCACGAGTGAGAGTATTATGGCTTTATTTAGATTTATCTGTTAAGCATGCTTATATAACAAATTCAATGTGAATCACTCTCCAACATGTATTCTCATTTCACTGTACATGTACATTTATCTCAAATTGCATTATTTACAAGTTTAACCGACCCCACCTAATGAGATAAAAGCTTGGTTTAGTTTGGTTTGGTTTACAATATTTCCAAGTTTGCTTGATAATACATTGTTTAATTCTGCAGGATGATATTTTGCCCAACAACAACAATGTGAATTCTCATCAATTGGGTGGAGTATCCCCATCTGTACTTGATCAAAAATTGTGTCATTTAGTCATTGAACAGCAAGAAAGCCAAATAGTTCAGCTGGAGTCTGAACTGCAGAGGACGAATTCCAAGCTTAACGAAAAGGAAGCTGAACTGCAAGCCCTCAAAGATTGCGTTCGAAGACTCACTGCATTCTCATTAGCAAGTGTCTCAGGTAGGAACTTCTTCAATCTTACATCAGCATTCTTTTTTTTGTTTTTTTTCTTTTTTTTGTTTTTTGTCTTTCTTTCTTCAGGGCATTCTTTTCCAATGCAATCAGCTTCATTTAGTTCAGGTATTATTCATGTGACATCACCCATTCTCCATCTCCTACATGGCAAATGTCACGTAAACGAGTTTTATTTACACGTGACATTAGGATCCCCAAGTAAGATGTTTGACATATGAGTGATGGAGATTTGGCTGATAGATATCCTTACGTGTTATTTTCCAGACGAAGAGAATGAGGGCCAAGCAGAAGATTGGAGAAATATCGATGATGATCAAGAGAAGGGGGGATCTGAGCCAAAGATTGCAGTGGTTGGCATGAAAAGGGGAATGGAGTTTGAAACATATGGTTGCTGACACTGTTTCCATCTACAAGCAAGACCATCGGATAGCTTAAGGTTTTGAAATTATGTATCTTCTCAACCCTTTTACTAAATATCAAAATGTGCACTTTGTTGTGTACTTTTCTAGCATAGTGCATTAGAATAACTTTTTGTGTAATATATTAACCTTTTACAAGTGTCTTCTTAGCGTTTAGAGCTTCATGAATGACTGACTTCCTAGGTGCTGCCTCCCCACTTTTTTTTTTCTTTCTTTTTTTAAAAAACGAGTAACTCCATTAAATTCACTCTAAAGTTATAAATTTTGTGATATAGCAATATGTTCCAATACTCAAGGAAAAGGCTTGAATTTAAGACCTTTGATCTAAGAACTAAGATTATAAACTTTGTGGTGCAGCACCATATTTCAATACATGCAATAATCAATCAAGGAAGAGGCTTGAATTCAAAAAATTTAATATACAAGTTAACATTTTTACCGTTTATTTTTACGTTCAAAAGATAGTCAAACACTCTTTTGAGTGCCACAAGGTATTTCTGAACTTTTAGTTGACTTTTTGGTTTTGTTGTTGGGGGAGAATGACACCAACTGGTCCACTAATTTCTTAAAAATTACTGAAAATGCAAGTGGGCTGCAGAAACTTGATTTGAAATCCCTGAGATGATGCTGAGAAGGTAGTTTATACATCAAATCTTTAGGTCCTGATGGTTGCTTCTGCAGAGGGTCAGATTGTGGATCCATGGAGCCATGTTTGCTTCTTGCTCTTTACTTTTCTTCTTTTTTGCTCTTATGGAAAAGACCCCACTGTTGAGTCTTGTTTTTCATCATTGTTTTCAGACATGACTTTCCATTTTCTTTCCCCTGAAAGGTTGTGGACTATGATATTTATTATTTATTTATTTTTTCCCCTAAGGTGACTAGGACATTTAGTTAAAAAAGCTCTCTATCCCACGCATCTAACCAATTCATGTGGTATCCATGGGAGGATTTACATGCTTGGTTGTGGGGTTGCATTCACACCACCTCTATAAAATCATTTGAAATATCTTTATAATCTTGACTTCTAAAAGTAACAAAGTTTTTTTTATATTAATTTGGGTTATTAAAATCTTTTAACTTCTATTGATAAAGCACTATCCGCATTTGCGAGATGCTTTAAATAGCTATTATTTTGTATCCTTGGTTTTTTTACTTATGTGATTCGACTTTCCTTGGCAAATCTTTTAACTTCTATTGATAAAGCACTTTAAATCGGTGTATGAAATCAATATCTTGAATTAAGTGACAATTCTTGAAGGGTCAAGATTTAGGTTAGATAAACGGTCATTCAACCTATTTACATACAAATGGACAAAATGTGTAGAATTCAATTTTTTTTTATTTTTTTCTCACAGCAGTTTATCAAATTGGAGAATTTTCTATTCTTGAAAGGAATATAATGGAAAGATCTATATCCATCTTCGATTAAATGATTCGAAGGATTAGTCAAGTGAAAGATGCTACAAGACTTGAATTATTTTATGGGTAGGGGTGGCTTAATACTATGCTACTTGGTATTATATAGTATCGGCCTATTTACAATATAGTATCAATACACTTACTCAATGGCATCGCAGCATCCCAAATCTCAATACGAAGAAAATAATATAAAAATCTGAAAATATTATGTGATACCATACCCAACTTTGAATTTATGTTTCACCATACGACAATGAAGAGAAAGAAATGATAAATAAGTGATAAAAAAAGAAATCATATTTAGCACTATTTTCAGAAGTAATACTGGTGTTCTGGGCAAAAAAATAATTTACTTTTTGAGTTGTGGGCATATTTTTACGAGTGTATTGGCTATGCAATGAAATTGGAATGGAGCTGTGTTTTTGTTTTTTGTTTTTTTGTTTTAATGAAACCCAGTTAACAAAACTCGACTACCAGATTATTTGGCAGAACCCGATCTCTAATTGATAAACCCCCGAGAGCTGATCTCTTTGACTACAACAATCAGGAATTAGTTCAGTTTTTATGGTAAAACTGAACCACCTTCATCAGAAAACTGGTTTATGTTCAAGATCATTGGTGGAATCATAAATATGCTTTGATAATTAATACTCGATAAATTAATAATTTCTTTTAATTAATAAAAATATCTAGTCCCGACTTGGGACCAGTGTACAAAATTGATAAATTCGATAAAATTATAAGATAATACATTTAAAAAAATTTCTTTATATTTTATTGACCCAAATATTTCATAATTTAACAATTAACTAAAAAGTACATAATAAATTGATTGGGATTTTTTTAAAATATGAATCAAGAGTAGCTTGTGTTTTATTGAACTTCAAATCTAGTTGAATCTCATATTTAATTAGTTAGAGAAAAAATTGAGATAATCCTACAAGAATTAGGATACAAGATTAGAGAAATTAGTTCTCATCATAACCCTACAAGCACTTGGATACGAGATTAGAGAAACTTCGTTTTAATCCTATTAAATTAAATTTTATCTTCTATTCTCATTACTTATCTTTTCAAATTGGATCGAAAAAATACAAGTCACTTTTTAAAAAAAGACATCATAATCATATATGTTTACTATAAAGCCAAAAAAATTAAAAATATATCTATTAATTAATAGTTATTAATTTATCGATAAATTAATATCTCGCTAAATTAATAGAATTTAGTGGTCCCAACGCTATTAATTTAAAGATGTTCTACTTTATATGACAAACGGTCATTTACTCTTGAAATAAAAAGTTGTGGGATTTACATGTTTGTGAGAAGGGTTAAATAACAGAATGTCACATACAATAATTTTTCCTAATTTTAGGAAAAATTCTAGTTTTAGATAGACATGGCTAATTAGACATCCAATCATTCATGGATTTCCTTTTTTCTATTTTTATTCTTGGTCAGAACATTTGAATTTCATTAAAACTGAACAAGGAGATACAAATCATCCAATTTTTACTACAAGAAAATTAGCCCCAAGTATTTTTTTTTCGGTGTTCTTTAGCAACATTTGAGTATCAATCAAGCTGAAGCATATTTATATCTAATTTTTCGTGCAATTTAGTCTGCGACTTTATTACTTCTAGAGAGTTACTTCAAGTGAATGATCCAAAAAAGAGAAAATTTAGATGAGATGTGTTAATAGAAAAAAAAAAGCTTTAAAACATTTTAGTCGGATCCGTCCGATTAAATGTGAAGATGATTTACAAGTGAATTTAACTCTCTAATCAATCAAACTATAACTTTCGTCCAAAAAAAAAAAAATCAAACTATAACGTTTTTAAACATTAGGATATCTCTAATTTTTAGAGACCCGAGTCTCTAAAAATTATTATTAGACTATCCTTAATGGAGTTTTTATAATAGGTCTCTATCCATTATTTTAAAGACCTATATAAAGATCAAATAGTATTTTAGAGACCTACTTAGAGACCAAGGCAAAAAAACTGTTTTAAAGATCCATTTAAATATACATGGAACCCACACAATTTTAAAGATTTATATTAAAATAGAGATTCAATCACTTTTGAGTTTTTAAATTTAGAGCCAAAAAAATAAATTGAATCTTTATTTTAACTCAAATCTTTAAAAAATAGCGAATTTCATTAGTATTTAAATTATTAATAAAAAATTTTAAAAATCTAAATATTTTAAAATTATCAAAAATAATAAATTTTTATAAATAATAACCACAATTGAAGATACCTTTAACCTGAGTGTTTGGGCAAATCTTTTGGGTTACGGTAAAGTAAAAGAAGTAACACAAGTCAAAATAAGAAAAGTAACCGACAATGAGATCCACCTTACATTTAGCTCCATCCATTCAAAAGTACACGTCGTGTCGTCTGTTTAACGTTGACTAGTGCTTTGGTACATTAACTTTACAGGCCTGCACATGTAGGCAATTTTCTGTGCCATTAACTATAGTCAAGTAAAATATTCTAGCGGTGGTAATATTTGCTATTTAGTTTGAAACAAAAGAAAAATATTTGCAACTCCAAGAGTAGCTTTGGTAATTGAGGAGCATTTGACGTGTATGTAAAAAATTTGTTCACATTTTAGATTTATATTAATTGAAAATTTATATTTTTGAACTAATTTTGATAATTTTTTGTTTGTTTAACATAAATTATGTTTGTTTTTATAAAATTATGTATTTCAAGATTTCTAAATGTAATTCAATTTCGTTAGATATTCTGTAAAATGACTTGTTAACCATGACCCTTAGCTACCTATTGAGTATTACTCTATTGTCTGTCCTTCCGATTCATTAATTTTTCTTTTAGAGAAAGATAAGTTATAGTATAATTTAATTCTGTCTTTCTTGCATAAAAGAATTCTTTTTATGTCTTTAATTTAAATCAAGTAAAAAATTAATTCATTTGAGATGAACATTAATAAATTTTATATTTAACTATGTAATTACATTTTATTTATCATATTTTTTAAAATTTGCCGACCTTAACGCGAGCTCCATAATTTATAAAGTTTTACGTAGAAGAAAAATTTACAATTTGGATCGTCCCTACAAATGATGAGAAGTGAAAAGCCAAGCAGAACCCTACAACCGCGAAACTAAAAAGTCTTATCACACACAGACACACACTGATTCAGTCACCCCATACGTGCAAGAATTGAATATTGGAAACACCAAAGTTAAAAAAAATGAATAAAATACACTGACACATCAACATCGCATCAAAAGTAAAACAAGACCGCTAAGAAAAACTGTAAAAATGTGAAACAAACAATGCAAAAACAAGAAAACCATTAACCATTAGCCATATCCTCCATCACCATCTCTCAACTCACCATAAACACACTCCAAAATAGAAAAAAAAAACCAGCGAGAGATAACAAGAAATGGATAGAAAAATGGAAGATGAAGCAAAGAAGAGAAAGAAGATGATCAAAGCTTTATCAAAATCCATATCAAGTCCAAGCAGAAACGAAAAGTTTCCACCGCCATTGATGCGGTTTCTGCGAAGCAATGTGGGCAGCAAAAGCAGCAGAGCGAGGTCACGTTCAAGCCCGATGTTTATGCGCAAAAAGATTAATTCAGCAGCAGCAACAGCAGTGATAGAAACCACACAAGAGCCATCTTCACCGAAGGTGACTTGCATAGGCCAAGTGCGTGTTCGAAGGTCATCGAACAAGAAGTCATCAAAACCCTTCACCAAAACTGCATCAAAACCCAAAAGAAACAACAGTTCGTCATCAAGAACCAGTGTTGTTCAACAAACACCATACTGGTGGGTTCCAAGAGCTCTCTGTTGCCACCATTTTTTTCCAAGATTTCACAAACCAAGATCTTGTTGCCCACTTTTTCGCAAGTGGGGTTTGTTTTTTCGATTTGGGTATTGCAAAAAGGTTGATGATACTAGAGATGATGATGATGATGATGATGATGATGATACAATATCATCTTCAAAGGTTGAGTCTATACCAAGAGCTGACCAAAACCACCATTTTGATGATAGTAATGCAACTAGTGATGATATTGAACGCAATGTTGAAGATGATCAAGTTATTAAAGAATCCAAACAAGATGTAATTGGTTCAACACCACCAAAAAATGCTTTGTTGTTAACTAGGTGTAGATCTGCTCCTTATAGATCTTCATCATTGGCTAGTCGCTTTTGGGGCTCACCATTAAAAGGGGATGATGAAGATAGTGAAGTGAAAAGTCAAGTTGAAGAACAAGAACAAGAACAAGAGCGGCCTGTTTCATCGCCCATGTGTAGAGATGAAGTTGCAGAGCCAAGATTGAGTAGTCAAAGTGAAGATATGGAAAGTAGTTCAGTTGATGAGAGAAGCAAATTAGTAGCTAAGAGCATTCAAGATTCGAGAGCCATAGATGAAGGTGGTGGTGCTGCAGTTCATCCTTTGGTACTCACTAGATGCAAATCAGAGCCGGCTACAATAGGTGCAAGGCTTAATCCAGATGCTTCTCAACCATGTCCACAAGATAATAATGGCGATTGATTTTACTCATTGGTATACACTATTTTTCTTTTTTTCTTTTTATTTTTTGCCGAGAACACGTTTGAAAGCTTCTTGACCTTAGTATAAAGTCTAAATTCTAGGATATATAACCGTTTAGAAAAGATATAGTTTAAATTAATTTTGTGCAAGACCTTTTTGTATTGATTCCAAGGGAAATAATCATCGGGCACACTAATTTTTGTTTTTGTGTTTTACTAAAGGAAATTATATATGTAAACTCTTTTTTAGGTTTGTGAAGTGAAAAATATTTTATGAAGTTTAATGCTATTGTTTTTTATTTATTTTTTTCTTTTTAATTTCTTCTTTTGACTACTGATCACAAGAAAAATTTTAAATTAGATTAAATTGACTCATTAGATTTAGATTGTTACATAATTAATTTAATTTATACGCATAAATTTTATTAATACGTAAGAGATTAATTTTAATCCGAACGGACAGAATTCCCTCGATAGCCCTGGTGAAGTTTGCATCTGGCTATGTACTAGAGAATCTTCATGCCTAATGCTGATATTTTATAAGAGAAAATCCAAGTTATATTAAAAATAGATGTGATGAGTCGTACGCTGAAAAGATGAAAGACAATGAAATTGTTTCATGTACTCTGCTGCCACACCTCATGGGTTGTTGTCTTTTGCTGCTGCTTTTTCTGCTGCCATTAATTTTATTATTTCTTGGAACTCTCTACAGTGTTCCATCTTTTTTTAAATTTTTTTCTCTTTTTTTCGTGCTTCTTTGGATTATTTTATCTCCTTTGGATACTCTTTGACTGTTTTTAATCTTAAAAATTTCATAAGAGAGCAGTTGATGCAGTTCTTGATGAGGTAGCCCACTTGGTTTTCAGTGGACCACAGATACTAATGCTTTCTAAGCATTGTTAAACTTTGGTATCAGAAATTTAGGTGGTGTTGGCACACTACCACATGAGAGAGAGTGGATTTGATCCCCGATTGTCTTCATTAGTAGCCCACTTTTCAATGATTTATACTTGTGTCGAAGATTATGATATAATAACTCCATTTACTTCTTTTCAAGATTTGGTAAATGGGCCCTCTTTCAAAATGGTTGTTGTATATTTGGCACGTGGACTCCATGCATGTGTAGCACCCACATTTTACACACAGAGCAGAGGTGGACGTTTCACGTTTTTGAAGCATTTTATCCTAAATAAATGGGCATGATGGCAAGTCTTCTTCACACTTCAAATGAGAAAGCAGAAACCCTATTATGAGGATTAAAAAAATTCCGTAGAGCTGCCTAAAAGTAGGTAGACAACACCAAATGAAATCAAAACCCATTGAGCAAACCCGTGAACAATGTGAATACGCATTAAATTAGCCCATTGATTTAGGAAGCTTCATGAATGAAAGTGACTACAAATGAGAACAGCCTCCCTTCTGTTACATTGCACCCATCATCACAAGAAAAACGGAGTGTTACATCATTATGAAGATAATTCTAGCCCCCAAAATTTAGTAGGGTCGAAGATGAAGTGTATATTTTATCCTTTTAAATTTTCAATTATTTGTTTTAAATATCTAATCTGTAATGCACTTTATTTAGAAAAATAAAAAAATAAAAAAATAAAAAAATTAGTCGTTGCTCTAGAGTGGGGTTGATCAATTTCAACAAATGTGGTCTCTTTGAGCGTTATCTCCATTTATCAATCATGGCATGTTTTGTTTTTGCTTAGCCGTTTGGAGATACTCACTAATAATAACCATGGAATATTTTGACCATGAACTCTCTTTTCAAGGTAAAAGCTAATCTTCTTATCCATTAATACATGACTTACAAATTCAAAGAAAAGTTTGGCTTTCCATCAAATTCACAAGCCTTTTGGATAATACCTAGGGCCAGATCAAGTTACGGGCCAGCGGGCTGTAGCCTCATTGATTTCACAAATTCTTTTAAATATATGTAACTCTGATTCGTATCTTAGATAATGTACGAAAAAGACAGCTCTTTGTGACGTACATATCTATCCAACGATAATCTTCAAGGCCTCTTGTGGGGGACTTTAAAATGTAAATTTTTTTATTTTGGGATATTTTTGTGTATTTTTAAAGCCGCATACCTTAAAAGGCAGTACTATTCATGGAAAAAGTACGTGAGGTCTACCACTTTTAGATTAAAAAATACCAAAATAGAGCTCCAGGCTCCAAAATGTTCAGCAACTCTATTTTAGCATCTTTTAACCTAAAAGTGGTGGACCCCACATACTTTTTTCATGAATAGTGCTACATTTTAGGGTATGAGGCTCTAAAAATGCACAAAAATATCCCAAAATAGAAACTTTTACATTTTAGAGCCTCCCATTGAGCTTGCCCTAATGGGCTTAAATCTTCTTATATTATTATGATGTTGTTGGAGAGATCTAATGATAAAAAAAATATTCATTTAGAGACTCAATAGCGATAAGAATCATATATAATTATGATAAAATGATTTGGACATATCATTAGCACTGAATGTCTCTTTTAATATTATAGGATACAATGGCAGGGCCACTCTCATATGTGTGGGAGCTACCAAAATTTTATTTTAAAATGTGTATGATAAAAAAATATCCATCTAGGGACTCAATAGTGATAATACGCATATATAGTTATGATAAAATGATTTGGACATATCATTACCACTGAATATCCCTTATAACATTATAGGATACAATGGCGGAGCCACTCTTATATGTGTGGGGGCTACCGAAATTTTATTTAAAATGTGTATATTTTTAAGGTATTCTTGAGTTGAAAAATTGATTAAGCCCCTATTAAAAAGAATTATCTATATATGAATGTCAAATTAAGTGATTTTAGTCCCCACTGAAGATAAATCTTGAATCCGTCTCTGATAGGATACGAGTGGATTCAAATCCCCTTTTAATACTATAATATTCGCTGAAGGAGTAAGATTTTAAATTACTCAATTATACATAAATGGATCCCGTAACTTGTGAGACCCATCCACATGTCTCTTGGGTTGATAGGAAATTGGATAAATTGAAAATTTTTCATTGAACTACATGTCCTTATCTTGGCAGAGTATACTTGACTTTGTCGGCACTAGGGAAGAATGTAAAAACCTATGACAATTGCTTTTAAAGGCTTAAAATGTTTTGCAATATCGATATTGAAATATTCTATTTAATATCAATTGATTTTAGATATCTCGTGTTTCTACTCAGTGCAATTTACTAGTTTCAGACATACTGTAACATGCGTGAGGGAGACCATGCTTTCAAACATAATCTACGACAGGTGCTGTATGCATTCTTCCTGTGCTGGGAATCTTTAGTCCAAAAATAAAATTTCATATTGTTACGTACTAGATTCAAAACTTTAAAATCGTGAGACATGTTTTATAGGATCAAAATTAACTGTCATAGATCAAATATCAATTAAGCCAAAATGAGTAATCTGATTTATTATTAAAACATACAACATAACTAATTGATCACACCGATATCATTGTCTCTAACTAACATGGGATATTAAAATGTACAAAATTCTAATTTGCTTTTTCTGAATTTATTATGTTCAATGGCAAGAGAAGCTTTTTTTTTAAAAAAAATTTAGGAGATAACTAGAGTCGTACAACGTATTCAATGAAATTCGAACTCACAATCCTTCGTATACAACGAGTAACCTAATTACCACTAGACCAAAGCCCTAGTGGCGGCAAGAGAAGCCTTTGCCGACATATTACTTAATCCTTCCATTTTATGATGTTTTTCCTTTTAAAGGGTGAATGATGATGGAATAAAGATCTATCTACATGCTAATTTTATCGTCACAAATCGTGACCTGATACTGCAAGCTTCACAGGACGATTCATAGTATCCCCTGAAAAGTGAAAATGACTGACTTTGATCTGCGGCCAGTTGAAGTTGTTAGAGAAGTGAATGCTAGTCAGCCTCAGCCAGGCTTAGCAGTGTAGGTGGCGTGGATTGGTATGGATCTCAATTCTTTGATGCCGACTATTGAGTACTTCATGGGCAGTTTGCCGGACCTAACGACTCTCACTTTTATGATAAGTTTCGCATGTTGAGAGAGTTTAACAGGATCCAATAATTTTCCGTACTTCATTAAGGCTCATCAGAAAACAGCCACATCCCCTTCAATCCTCCTTTGCAGTGCATTAAATTCCCAACCATAAAATGCTGTAGCTGTATTCTCAATTCTGAAGGATGCCGCAAGGAAGGATTGGTGGTGTTATCAGGTAAGACTCGTTGTATTTAAAGGTCTCGAATTTGAACATATGTTAACAATTACAAATATTATTTGGTCTGACTAACTTAAATTTGATGTGATCGTGTTAGAGTAAATTCCTCATTATAAAATAAAAATTCTTTAAGGATGACAATGTGCTCAGCCAAAAAAGCAAAGGTGCCCTTATTCTACTAAAGTCCAAGGGTTGAATGAAATTGTCGGATAGTGACTTGTTATGTCCAAAAATTCTAAATTCAAACATATATTAACAATTACAAATATTATTTAACCATTAACTAATAATTTTAATATGATTATGTCAAAGTAAATTCCTCATCATAAATAAAAAGATTCTCTAAGGGTGCCAATATGCTCAGCCAAAAAAGCAAAGGTGCCCATATTTCACTAAAGTCCAAGTATACGATAACAACTTAAGCATGATTAATTTTCCATAAGGTGTTTAGCATGAGTCTCCATTATATATGTTCTGGCATGCTATGCAGGATTTAGGAAATCTGTGAGTCAAATGACAGGAAAAAGGCAAGTAGGAAGTGAAGGGTAGGTCTTTGTGCTTTGAAGTCCAGCCAAGGGGTCTGGTAAATTGGGGAATCCTCTTAGGACATGCTCAATTATACACACATGGGCCTGTCCGGACCAAGAGGCAAAAAACTAATCTACCTAAACTAATGTCTGGTGTTTTTATAGGACGAGTTCCAGAACTCACTCTAAATAAAATTACAATGAATTTATTTCAAGACTACAAACTGTGAGATGTATTCACGTGTTTTAATATATTTTTTAGGTCAATCAACAACCAAACAAATTTGCGATGAGAAAGCATAAAATCGAACTCAAGACCTTTGGTAACAATGAATAGTTACAAACGACTATTCTACCCAGCCTCTAGATTCACTCCAAGGCTACAAATTATACAGTGAAGCAATTGACCTCAATGCATGGTCCCAATTGCTCAAGAACGAGAGAATATTATTTGTGATGAGAGGCCACAAAATCGAACTTGAGATATTTGATCATAATGAATCGTTACCGGATTACTCTACCCTACCCTCATGGGCTAATGTCTGGTTAGTCTACATAAATGTTCCAGCCCAGCATATCTACATCAGGACCTTAACCACTAATTGCTGTACAGATGGAGACGGTTTCAATTCCCAAAAGTTCCCTGGTAGCTTAACCGATACCTCCCCCATGCTTGTTTCGTGATCCTCCCATGACTTAATTATAACCCTTCTGTCCTCATTCAACACCGAAAAGATCCACCTAATCGGCCATGGAGCTTAAGGCCACCATCATTGCCATTTTCCTTCTCTTGCTCTTAGCCACACCTTGCCTTTCCAGAGGTTCGTGTAATTAAATTCCAAGCTTCTACTCTATATCAATGTGTATCTATCTGTATATAATATATATGTGCATTCGTGTTTGTGTAATGAAGTGAATTTTATCATTTAAAATGATGTGTTAATGCCATTAATGGTTTTCTTTAGGTGGTTTGAAGGCATCAGATGTGGATTCATCGATTTATGAAATTGATTATAGAGGTCCAGAGACCCACACTTACATTCCTCCACCAAATCGATCTGGTGGCAGGCCTAAAATTCACCACCAAAGCATCATGTCTCATCGCAAATCCAAAGGCATTCGAAATGGTAATCCAGGAGGACATGTAAGCTACTTGTAGACTATGTTCACCTTTTAATTTTTCTCTTTTTTGGGTTAAATCAAGTTTTTTCCACCACTCTAACTAATAAGATAAAAATTAATTTAATTTGATTTGGTTAAATCCGACTCTTTTTCTAGCGGCGTCTCAACTCAAAGTCATCGGTTGAGCTACATTAACATGAGGATTGCACAGGCCCACCCTCAATTAGAAAAAGAATTTTTTTATAAAAAAAAAACCCTTTTTTTGGGTCCTAAAATCGAACCATTCTCCATGTATAAGTGCACTCTCTAATTCCTCTTACTGTATGAGTATACACTTTGACTTTATAATTCTGGTTCCATCCTAGCTCACAATTGAATTATTACGTTCCAGTTCTCAGAACTTATTTTTCTCTTTTCAGGGGAAAAAAATTCATGGATGAAGAGGTTTGTTTTCGACGCATGGTTATCAGTTTGGATCAAGTCACAACAGTTTTTAAGTCCCTTTCTATATGATTATAGAATGTTTCTAGAGATTGTGTAAATGAGGATTTGGCTTTGTTTTCAATTGTAATTATTTTTTGATATCACTTCTAAAATTCTTAGAAGCATTGGGTTTCACTGTTAAGTGATCGCTTGATTTAAAAGTTTAAATTGTTCGATAGTATAAATTTCATTAGTTTAATGTCTTAAATACATTTTCTCATGTGCATGCAAAGTTTTCGAGTTCCACTTATTAAAAATAAAATTATAATGACAAGTCTTGTGTCACTGGCCGGAGCTTCATGGTAATGCACTTCTCTTGAATTATATTCATCCCCGAAAGAGTAGAATGCTGGCTATGAACAAGAATAGTTCATAGTTTTATATAGTTGCCACTAGGTTCTTGAGCTGATCTGGCAGATGATTTTTGTGCTTGATAGCAATGAGTCACTCACTATCACTAACCTTAGCTGAACCCTATGAACTAGAATGCCTCTCCCTCAAGTTTTACTTTTTCCGTTTTGAGTTACAAAGGGTTACAAAATAATCATATCGTAAACACTCTAATGCTAATGAGAGAATTTATCATTCATGGCATAACTGTAACGTAGAATATACAGCTATGAATCATCTTCTGTGCTTTCTTTAGTGGCTCTCTCCTTAATATATATCAAAGCCCTGTATGAATTAATTTAAATTGAATAATTTATGTTAGCAACATTCTATATTAAATTTAATTCCAAGGGGTTAGTCTAATGGTGAAGTGTTTGAAATGTGTGTGAAAAACTTAATGACATCTTAAACTCGAATTAGAAAAATGCCAACTTCCTTGAGGTCGGTTTCAATAGTATTTGATCTAATTATATATCAAGATCATGTCTTTTTCGGGCAAGGTCATGTGCCCGAAATTTGAACTCTCATGTCGGACTTCCCAATAATGTTTTTGTTATAAAAGAAACGGAAAAATATGTATATTAAATGTTCTAGACTACTAATCTAACCATATGCAGGTAGTTTTTATACGTGATATTTTTTAAGTCATCTGTCATATGACTCAAGATTAATAGAGACTGCATCATGTTGAACAAAATTTCTTAAAGAAGAATTAAGTTTTCACTATGAAGGCTCTGACCATTTTTACGTAAATACTCTTAGAAAGTCTTTTAGGTTTATACTAAATAAAATTCAAGCACGTGATTTCGTTAAAAAAATGTATAATCCGAATGATATGATTCTATTGAAAAGATGGATAATTCGAATTAGTATGAACAAGGTCTACCAAAATTGAGACACCAGGTTAATTGAATTGTTGTATACATGCATACATAAAACAACTCATTAAATAACGATTCTCGCTTCAAATGCATCGAAAGTCTACTCCATCATAAAGAATGGGTTGAATAGAGGACACCATATTTACTTCAATGCCAGGGTTTTTTTTTTTTTTTTTTTTCCCCCAACCTAGTTTTAATTTGTCCATCTCAAATATTTCTGGTGTGGCATGATTGACTTAATTAATCAATTCAATTTAAATCAGTCAAAAAATTTATACTTGATTAATTTGAACTATACATTTATATAAACTCATGATATGATATTGGCACTTGTTGAGAAATCATACCAAGTGTTGAAACTTAAAATTTTTAGTTGGACTCAAATTATTGATAACTCCAATTCAAATATAAAATTGAGAAAATTCACATTTAAAATTCCTGTCAACCTTTTCCTAGATCCCATCTTAATTTTTGAACCCTCACAAATTTTTTTTGTGTGTGATATGATGAAGCTAGATATAAAGGCAGAAAATTTATATGTAAATTATGAAGCATAACTACCAATAATTAATGCTCCAGCAAGCCAAACTTTTCTCAAATTGAATGCTTTAAATTTAACCCTCACGAGGAATAATGAAAAAGTTGAAGTTGTAATTTATATTGAGATTTTTTTTTTTTTTGAACCATATTTATATTGAGATAATAGAAAAGTGTTTGTGAAGTATTGTTTTAAAATTTAAAACTAAATAAGGATGTAATATATTTTAGAAAATTGCTAAATATACCAGAGTGGTGCCCAAACAATGCATACATCTCATGCTTTTAAGTTGTTTTAAGTGTTTATCGTTACGGATATAAATTAGAACAATGTTAAAAAATTTATATTTTTTAAAATTTTTGAACAAAAAAAATTAATTCGCTCCCGTTAAAACTGTACTCGAAACTCAACGTCTTCGTAGCTAAGCCGTTGGACACAGTACCATTTACCCGCGAGAAAGAAAATAATAAACAGCAATTTCCCACACACACAGAGACGGAGAGAGAGATAGAGAGAGAGAGTTGATTTTTGACCCTTTTCTTTCTTCTCCAGCTTGTGCGCGCGCACACACACATATACTATATACAAATATATATACATAATATATAATATCTGTATATTCTTTCACCTCTCTTGGATCTCTGAATTATCCAATTTCAAGAAAATGGCAAATGTGGAAGAATCAAGCCCTCTTTTAGGAAAGGAAGAAGCAGAGACCAATGAAAAGGAGATGCAATCCACCACCACCACCGCCGGCAAACCCAATTCTCCTCCGTCGGTTGCGGCGGTGGAGGCGGCAGAGCCAGTGAAACAACAACAACGACAACCGGAGGCGGCTGGGGCGGCGGCAACAACGCTGCCAATGGGATGGACAGCCCAGGGGTTGCCAATGCCGGTGGCGCCAGAGACTGCAATGGGAGAGCCTATGATGAGAAGGGCCATGTGGGATTCTAGCATCTGCGCTTGTCTTGGTCGCCACGATGAATTCTGCAGCAGTGATCTTGAAGTTTGTATGTTTTCTGTTTCATTTATTTATTTTTCCTCTATAATTATCGTTCTTTTGTCATTTTCTCTTCGTCTTTTATGCATGAATGTGTAATTTGGTGCACGAAATTCTTACTTTCTTGCGTGTTTATAGATAAATTTGGGACCCACCTTGCATTTTGAAATTTGGCTTTTTCAACGATTCAAAGGCTAAAAGATTTGATTTTGATGCATTGGATGTAAAAAGATCTTTTTTTTTTCTTTATTTGGGGACAAATATTTGATTTTGGTCATTGGATAATAAAAATAATACAAAAAAGATTTGACTTTGATGCATTTAGTAGTACAGTTATCGTCTTTTCCTTGTATTGATTGTTTATTAGTGGATATTTGTGGTCATAATAATTAGAAATGTTCGAATTTAGCTATAGGAGCATTGGAATAAGCATTATATATAAATTATTTGTTTACTAATAGATACTTGTGATTCTAATTATTGGAAATGTTTGATTTTAGCTATAAAACCATTGGAATAAGCTTCATTTATAAAATATTGATGTGCAATTAAGGATTTGATATGTGATCATATTGAGTTTATGGATCTTGGATTCTTGTATAGTTATTACCTGGAAAATTCATTATTTCGTTAATCGATTATTGTTATTTATTTTTTGCA
This sequence comes from Ehretia macrophylla, assembly GCA_037974665.1. Taxonomy (NCBI): domain Eukaryota; kingdom Viridiplantae; phylum Streptophyta; class Magnoliopsida; order Boraginales; family Ehretiaceae; genus Ehretia; species Ehretia macrophylla. Next base: position 25,193,899 of record CM075771.1, read on the forward strand.
ACTAGCGAAGCGCGTTTTGATGCTTTTAGGTTCTGAGCTGGGTAAGATACATTAAATAACAGTGTTCTGAGTTGAACCACAAAGGCTTCATGTATAACAATACATTTTAGGATGCACTTTTATGTTGTTGTTGTATTAATCTTTGTATAATTGTTTGGTATATATTTTTCCTCTTTCATTATATGATTGTCTTGTTGCTCAACTTAAATCTTGTACAGCAGATCTCTTCAATCCTCTTTTCTATTTCAGAAGCAGCCTTAAGCATTGAAAATAATGAATCTATTGTTGATTCTTGGAGTGAAACGTCGTGTAAAATTGTGTCCTATTACAGTGCTAAAATAAGAAATTTTGATTTGAGGCGTTAGCTGATTCCCGGTTTTCTTAAGGTGGTTATTTTTCATTCATTTTTTAGGCCCCGTACTCGTAGTATATGTGTTCTGTTTGAAATTCATTTGCCAGTGCAGTTCCAAATACGTCAGTGACTCATCGGTTATTAACCTCATCTCCTTGGTGTAAATCAGTCTCATCTTAACTTGCTTATCATCTCTCTCTGTTCCTTTTTCATACTGACTAGTCACCCTGAGCAGGCTTGCTGGGAAGTATTGCTCCTTGTGTGCTCTATGCAAGCAATGCCGAAAGACTTGAATCTGCCCCTGGAACTTTTGCCAATCACTGCTTGCCTTACAGTGGCCTTTACGTGCTTGGGAATACCTTGTTCGGTTGGAATTGCATGGCACCTTGGTTTTCATACCCCACCCGTACAGCTATGCGCCGAAAGTTTAACCTGGAGGTTAGTTCTATGTCTAACCTTGTTTAAGCTAACAGCAAGTTGTTATCTCAAGTGTTCCTTTCTTCATTATGCTAGGGCTGTTGTTGCTGCTTTTGTCAAATTCTTTTGATGCTTTTGTTTGAGATTTAACAGGGCAGCTGTGAGGCACTTACCAAATCATGTGCGTGCTACGGAAGCTTTTGGGAAGATGAGGTGCAACGCGAGCAATATGAGTCCGCTTGCGACCTTACAACTCATATTTTCTGCCACCCCTGTGCCCTTTGCCAGGAAGGACGTGAGCTTCGTCGTAGACTACCTCATCCTGGTTTTAATGCTCAACCAATCATGGTAATGATTCCTCCTTCCGAGCAAGCCATGGGTCGCGAGGCCTGAGTATTGCAGCTTGTTCTAGGGCTTTGCAATAATGGTATCTCTTATGCTATGTTTTACCCCACAAACAACTTTGAAAAATACTTCCAGCTAGAAACATACCAGATTACTTTTGATTAATACTGCATTGTTAAAATTGCGGTTGATGTTGTTTGCCTTGTATATTACTCGGTGAATAAGCATTGTAATATATATTGTGTACTTGTGTATAATTTATAGTACATAATAGTATTGAAATTTCGGAGATGGGATTTTCTCCATGTTATATTAATATTGATCTTTCAGAATATGGCCTCTCAATTTCGTTCATTTGTGATTATGTTTTGGTTGCTGCTTGATATTTTTATGCATTTTAGTTACTGACATGAATAAGGCTGAGCGGTGGTTTCAAATTTAATTTTAGGAATGGCTCGCAGTCTATACCAAGTTTGGTGAAAGGGAATGTGAACGATCCCCAGGTTTAACGGGTCCCCCGATAATATTACGAGAAAAATTAATGATAGTGGTGTGATGATATAGTCATGATGAAATAATTTAATAATTTCGACCACTAAGTGTGGGTCAAATAACTACATTGATAGATCCAAATCCTGCTATAGGTTGTTGCTGCATTAATACACTCTAATGCGAAAATGTGACAGCTTAACTATATAATAATGTTATTTTCTTCACCAAATTGGCTTTAGATCAAAGGATGATAAACTAATAGCGCAAAAAGTTTAACATTGCTCTATATTTACAGGTAAATACCTAGTTTAGTCCCTTATCTTTAGAGTTTATATCATTTTAATCTTTATTTTTTAAAATGTACTCTTTTAGTACTGTATATTTACCATTTGTTCTAACTTAATCCTTATATTTCAAATGTATTCTTTTAGTCCCACATCTTTATTATTTGTTTCAACTTAATCATTGTCTTTGCCATTATCGTTCATGTTAGTCTTCAACCATTTTGAAAGATAAGAATTAAGTAAAGACAAATAATAAATATACAAGACTAAAATGGTACATTTTAAAAGATAAAAACTAAGTTATGACAAATACTAAAAATACAGGACTGAAAATATACATTTTAAAAAATAAAGATTAAAATGACACAACCTTTTAAAAATAAAGTACCAAATTATGATTTTATCCTTATATTTACTTATGCAAAGAGGTCTATTTGGCTCCAATGATGATATCAACTCTTGTGAGGAAGTAGCCAATTCCAAAAATTCCCCACTGAATTTTTAGTGTGGATGACTCTAAGCTGAAGACTTCGCACTTAGTTCGAGGCTATGCTTTCCTATTAAAAAGGACACAGCTGTCTGTGCGAAAGAAAAATATTCGGTCAGTATAAGAGATACATAAGGTGAACCCCACACGTATAGAATCCACCTTATATGAGTGAGATTGACGGTTAGTCAAACTGAGCGAAAAGTGACCCCTGTGCAAAATAATAAATCATCAGATGGCCTAGAAGACCTCCCTTACGCGGTTAGATTAATGGATTAAGAAGAAAACGATATACTCTAATGTCATAAGTCTGGTATGAAGGGGAGCCCGGACTGAAATAAAACTCTGGAGGCACCTTAAGCATGGGAATCTGTTAACATTCTACATACAACTTAAAAATTTCTTACTTAACATGCGCACACAACAGTTTCCAGATAAATCATAAAACATACAGATAAATTGACGCGATAAACTAATGACTCAGATTAAAAGGAAATCCATCCATAGTTAATGGTGCCAGTAGAGTGATTGTCCGTTATTATGCAGTCTGCTGAGAGTTGAGTCAGAGGTAACGAAGAAAAGAGCAGCTTATCAGAACAGTTCTGTTTCTTCTTAGGCAACTAAATAGCAAAACAACAGGTAATTTCAATCCTCAGAATCAAGTTCTATCTAATTCGATGGGGAAAACGGAACAAGTCACCAGAATGGTGCAACCATCTGCGACAAATGTCTCCAGGCAATTTAAAACACAGTAACTCAAACATGAAAAGTGAGGAATAAACCGCGTGCATCATTTGATCTATTCTCCTGGTGCTGAAACACCTTGCTTCAGCCTTTCCCTCTTCATCTTTTTCTTCGAGATTGGCTTCTTTTTCTTTGGAGGAAGGTTTTTTTGTGCATACATGTAGAGTACGTAATTTCCAATGAGGAATGCCAACAGCAATCCACCAACAAGAAGTAAGACAATCAACCCGGGATTGAACCCTGTGACTTCAACATCCTTGGCCGCATTTTTCTGTATATCCATCATTCCAAAAACATCCATTAGAATAATGACAAGGTGAAATATGGCAACAGACTGCAATAAAAGTCCTGGCAAAATCCACTTAGGATTCCATCCCGATTCAAGCACCACAGGTCAAATGTGGACTACAAGATTCGAATTTTTAAGAGCAATTGCATTTACCAGAGTTTTACAGAACCTCTTTCTTATCTATTTTCGTTCAACAAATATTTTCAAGTTCGTAGTTCTGTACGGTGTTGGGATGAAAATGGTAATTATGTAATCTAATCCCTATATTATCCTACTTCTCAAAAAAAAAGAAGCTTCCATTCTCCAACAAGCACTGGTGCAAAAAGAAGAAGAAAAAATGCAATAAGAAACATTTATAGAGTCCTAGAATCTAGGGGAATTACGGAATAGATCAAGAACTCAAAAATCACAATGTGTCTGAAATAGATAATATATGATATCATTCGATATATCACCAGAGCAATCTGAAAACCTAGTTGACATTTTTATATATTCATATTCAAACAGAATACAAAAAAAAAAAAAAAAGCAAAAGTAAGTACACATTTAGTCTCCACAGATTTCAACTCAATTTCCTCCCAGTAAGTTTCAATTCAATCGGCACAAGCATTAAGAATCTTACATTCTAATTTAACAATAATATCAACCAATTAAATTGCACAAAATTTTATTGCCTTTTTTTCGAGAGTCAACTATATCATAAAAAATTAAGAAATGCACAAAATGAAGCTCAAAAAATACAAGAATAGCGCACATTTAAAGATTTAACAAATATTTATTAACTGCGACGATAACAATTAAAAGAAAAATAGACAAACACTACATCAATCAAAACATTGTTTCAGAAAGAAAATAAGATTTCACACTTGTTTAATTAGTCAAAATTTCAAGGTCAATTATGTGAAATTTACAACAACAGTTAACCAATTGAATCAAATTGTAAAAGTTCACACACACATCAAATGATTAGATCAAGGAGTAAAACAGCTGAAATGAGCAATAATTGTAACAGATCTATTGAAATATAATCAAATTGAAAAAAGTTTGGATACGAGAAGGCTCTCGTACCACTCGATCGAACGACGGAGGCACGTGGTCGCCGAAGTCTCCTTCGTAATCCATGAAAATGGAGAAGAGATCAGCAGCAACAACAACAAGAAGCGAACGATGCAGATGAAAATCTTCTTCTGATCTTCGTAGACTCCGAAACAACAAAAATGAGTGATGTGATGTGATGTGATAAAAGGCTCTCTCTCAGGTTAAAAAACAAACAGCTGCGCAATGGTCGTCACAACAGTCAGGTCAATGTTTTTCTTTTTGGTCCTTAGAGTTTTTCTATATATATGATTTTGCCCACTCTTAGCTTCTTTTTGGATTTGTTTTTCTTTGTATTTTTCTTATTTGTGGCTATAAAGCTAATTGGTGATCCACATTCCACATGTATTGAATTATTTCTTTTTTATTTGTTATATTATTATAATTCTTGATTTTTGGAGAAGAAATAAAAACTTTTGTTTTTCTATGCTCACTTTTTATGGGACTTATGTTTTGTAATATGTTTTAATATACGTAATGTTTTTAAAACTCTTTTGTTTTCTTCCCATCTCTTACAAACTTGGTCATTTTTATTGTTGACTTGTCTAATGGTAGGCTTCTTTCTTTGAAAATAAATTTGTTTGGTAATTATATTGAACCAAAATGCAAAAAAAAAAAAAAAATGAAGCAAAAGGGTTGATGAGCTTATAACATGTGTACATTCATGCTATTCTTTTTTAAAACAAAAATAGAGAAGGAGTAAAATATTTTGTGGGTTACTTTTTAGTAACAATTAAGATAAACAACAGAGCTATGTAAATAAGAATTTTTATTAGTTTAGCAAGCCATGTGTGTTGCTATTACTTTTATGCTTATCTACACGTAATTTTTTTTTAAAAATATCCTATCTTTGATGTTATTAAGTAGAATATTTAAAAAGACGTCAAATTAATAAAGGTCTTCATGATACTCGTGAGATGCAATATATCTACAGAAAACTGTTTATATTTACATGCAAATATTGCAAAATAGTTAAATTGAAGGTAAGCTTGGTGCAACTAATATATAGATTTGGTATACTTGCCAAAAGCTAATCTAACTCTATAGGATTATCAAAATTGCCAAGATTTTATTACAAATTCTGTATATTTCATTATGATAAATAAAATTCAAACTATATTACAACTAAATAGCACAAGATGTTTTGCTAGCGTTGTTGATTTGGCTTATAAGCTCATGAGAAAGGACGAAATATGCACAACGATGGGTTACCCTTACATCGGATGAAGAGATGACAATGCTATCATCCCGATTGATGATCCATTTATACTTTGATACATTCCTACATTTCTATATATTCATTCTTTTTTATTTTAATGTTTAAAATTTTTCAGATGGAAAAGCTGAACATTGCTGGCAATAAGTATGTCTATCTCGGGACTTATAACCCAAGGTATATTGCAAATACGCTATCTAGAACTCCTCTATCCGGTGTTATTGATACCCGTTACTTTTTCAATCGGTTCGATGGAGAAGGGATTTATATGGATTTTGACCCACAGGAAGAATTTTGAAGTTTCCATGCATTTCCGGTTATTGGATACAGGAAACAAAAGAGGTCGAGTTCTTGCTCATAAAGAACTCATGGGGTATTAACTGGGGATGAATGGTCTCACAAAAGTCAAATTCAACCTCGTTAGAGACTTGCAGTATCCGAGTTCTTGATTCTTTTTGAAATATTGTGTAAAAATATATATTTGTTGAATTTTTTCACGAGTCCTAGAGATATAAGTCTAACATACTTTAGATTACCCAAAAGAAATAATGACTATAAGAAACACAATGGAAAACACAACTAGTACAATGCAACACAAAATTCGTTCTCAAGAAACTTTTGCATGTTCAAAGCATAAAGTGCCCAATGCCTATGTTATGTTCCAACACTAACAAAGTTTCCACTTTTGAAGCTTTCTTATGACATCAAATGGGGCCCGGTTGCCACCCTGGCATGGCCAGAAGGGCCTTGGCTGAGTTGATCAATGGATCCCTACTTGTTGCCACATATGTACACACATATATTTATATATCTCTCTCTATATATATATATATATGTATATGCATATATTTATATATATGTCCACCACTAGTACATATAGATATAGGCAGATTAGGGGTGACATCAGTGGGGTGGGTGGTGCCGATTTGGGTTTGGGGTGGGAACAGTATTTGGGTTCGGTGTTGGGTATTTTCTGAGTTTTGAACAGTAAAGTTACATTTTTATTCTTACATGAGTGGGGGAGTAGAGAGGGATGGACGAATCTGGGTAAATCAAAAAATACATGGGGAGTTTGGAATTTATAGTGAAACTCATGGGAAAAACGTCTATATCCCTATAAGAATTACATTTAAAGGGACTTTGAATACCTATAAGTTTGACAAAAAAAAAAAAACCTATTAGTTATTGAACTTTTTTTTGGTTGGTATAATTTATTGAATTTACCTTCTGTGTTTTAGAAATTAGGTCGTAAAGGTAAATAGAATATTACTCGAGATTTCACTCATAAACGATAGTTACAAAAACAAACTTCCCTTGTAATAATATTTGAACATGATTGAGGAGGTGAATTAATTCAAGTTATATGTAAACTGATCCAAAATAATATTTGATTAAAAATTCAAAAACTGCAAGAAAAAAATATAAAAAATCCCAAAATCTCGTTGTTGCACACAATCTTAACCTTTTGAACCAAGAGTTGAGGGATAACCACAAACTTTGAAGCACTTGTAAAGCTCGAATGAAGAGCGTCTGCAATAGTTTTCGTTCTCTCTCTTCCCACCTGAAAGTTATACAAGCCTTTTCCAATCCATACGGCCATCAAAACAAAAAGGCTAAAAGCCGAATCAATCCTTTACTTTAGCTTTCTTCTTCTTTTTCCCCCAGTATGAGATAGGTGGCGGACAACGAAAGTGGAAATGGATAGATTTATGGCATATCGCGTTGAAAATAATAAAATGTTGTTTTATTTCTAATCGTTTGAATTTTTAAATGAGATAACAATTTAATTGAGTATCAGAACTTTAAATATCTAAGGTTTTTAATTCAAATTTGGCCTATGAATTGAGTTCCACCAGTATTTATAGGGATGTGTGTTAAATATATTAAATAAATATCATAATTTTTTTATAATAACTTAAAATTTTAAATAATAATTTAATATACTGCTTTCAGCTTTATGTGATTTAAAAATTATTTTTAACCAAACATCATAAAAAAGTCGTTTGTCGAACGGTCCGGCCAAGAATGGTAGGACTATATGGGACGACCACTGACTTGTCTTTAAGCCTAGTCAATCCTGCCACAACGGTGCAATAATATTGGGCATATAATTCCATTGCCGTATAGAATATATAAAAACTTTGAAGGGGTCGACACGATCTAAATATAATAATAAGGGTAAATAGTACCATAATCCCCTGTACTTTAATAAAAATATACATGACCCCCCTATGGTTTAAAAAGTGCACCGGAACCCCTTATGGTTTTCAAACCGTGCACACGCACCCCCTCCCTAATTTTCCGTCAACAAATTTAACTTAATTGTATAAAAAGACTAAAATACCCTTCAATTTTTTATTTTTTATTTCTCTTTTTCTTTTCTTTTTTGTTTACACACACACACACACACACACACACAGACGCACACACACATACACACACAGATACGCACACACAGACACACATACACACACACACATACACACACAGACACAGACACAGACACACACACACATATATATATACACACGCACACGCATATATATATATAATATACACACGCACACACACACACACACATATATATATATAAAGATTTGCAGGTGTGTGTGTGTGCGTCTGTGTGTGTGTGTGTGCATCTGTGTGTGTGTGTGTGCGTCTCTGTGTGTGTGTGTGTATGTGTGTCTGTGTGGGTGTGATAGTGGGGTGGGGATGGTGAGGGTGGGGGGGGGGGGGGGGCGGTGGTTTCAGGAAGATGGGTTTGGTTTTTTTTTTTTTTTTTTTTTGGTGAAAATTGCATTGGGAGAAAAAAAAAGAAAAAAAAATATATATATATGTAAGGGCATTTTTGTCCACTTAAGTAATAATTTAAGCCTAAAAACATGAAAAATCGCATCAAACGCGCGTGTAACACACTCTCCGTTAAAAGTAACGGTTTTTTTAATGGAGGGGTCTGTGGTGCTACACTTTTGAAACCACAGGGGGGTCCGGTGTACTTTTTAAACCACAGGGGGGTCATGTGCATTTTTGCTAAAGTACAGGGGGTTATGGTGCTATTTACCCTAATAATAATGCGTATCTATTTAAATAGAATTTATATTCTTCTAATAAATTTAACCCGATCTTTTTACATATTTTTAAGCACAACCTGGAATAAAAATATTCATATCAGTGATTGGTTAGATACTCTTCCGGGTAGCTATGTACTCTACTACAGTATAGATTAATTATGCAAATGATCTCTAATGTTGTTATGATTTTTTAATTTAGTATGCTATGTGCAACATTGTGGGATTATTTAAACTTTTAGAACAATAAGGATTAAATTAAGGAAAACAAATGTCAAAATTAAAGATTAATTACATAATTAATCGCGCAATTCAACACTCGAGTAACATTATGAGAAGAACGAATACTGATAATCTTGTGATGCCATTACTTATTCAGATCAAATAACCTACTTTTACCGCATCTATTATTGTTTACTCCCTAATGTTATCATGATCTGTAGCCCAAAAATCATGTACCTTTCGAGTAAATTCATTAAGAAAGTTCCTAGTTATTGCCTGTAGTAGCCGTTGAGTGTTCTTCCTTTGGCTATATCTAGAATTTATTACTCTCAATCAAGCAAAGGAATTAACTTTACCTTACAAAAAGTAAAGGAAAAGCAACTTCAGTAAACTTTATGTTCTTGATCCAAAAAAAAAAAAAGAGTAAACTTTATGTTCTAAAAGGCAAGACACTCTTACAAAGGAAAAGGACCCAAATTTGACTTCTTTATCTAATGCCACTTTAGTAAGCCGAAGTTTATGAAAATTGTTAGCTATTTAAAAGAGATTTACCTCTTTACTTCTCTCACGATATTAGTCGGAATGGTTTGTGAATTCCGAATGACTATAGTGTTAAACCTAATAAGAAGACAATCATTGTTGATTTTAAAAATCGATCACTGACTCAACTTAAGTATCTTTACATGATAGACGTCAACATAAATTATAAAAATTTTAGAACGTTCTTAAGATATATTTTCAAATAACACAATATTTTATATAGAGACTTCTCGTTCTTTTATTGGTTTAGTTATATTTGATATTTATTGGGGCAAGAAGAGGTGAATTAACATTAAAAAAAAAACAAACGGGAAAATCTGAAATGAAAGAAAAGTGAATAGAAAGGGCTAAGAACCTAAGAAAAAGTCAGAAAAAGAAATAATTAGTTCCTTAAAAGTCACTATTCCATTACATAAACTCTAACGTCGAATCATAATATATGCCTTTCTTTTGTCAATTGTACACACTACACTTTACCAAAACTCCACTCAAAATCTTCATGCCTGCTTTTGACTATGAGAAAACTTGGGAAAGCAAACTACTCGACTCTCTACAAGAAAAACTCACCCTACCCAAACCAAGAAAATGACTTCCACCATTTCCTCTGTCTCCTGCTATGGATTTCCTGCTATGGATTTGGATCCCACGTATATTATTTGGATCCCTAATAATGTTAACTTAACGTTATGAAAGACATTTAATAATGATGAAGTATAACGACTCTAACTAATTGATAGGGAGAGTTTACAACACTAGATTGCTGGGAAAAACAAAAGGAATAAATAAAACCCTCCAAGCTGTCCTAAGCTCCAAACATTTTGCATACATTTGATGTTATTTTTGTTTACATATACACACAATAATAAATAAATGACAATAATAAATAAATGAATATATAATATTTAATTAATAAAAGCATCACCAAAACCCTGCCATGGATGTTGGAATATCAGACCAGGTCCAGACCACCATTACCACCACCACCAGTAAAACTATGTTCTGATGAAGAAGAAGTGGAGATGGTGATCAAGCCATTCAAGTCAGACACACTATCTTGCAAGCTCATCAAAAGATGAGAGGTGCTAAAACTCATAGCAGGCTTTGCTCTTGGCACAATTGGAACTTCAGCTTCACCAATCAGCATTTGAACCACACCCCTCATGGTTGGTCTAGCCATTGGGTCAGGGTGTGAACAAGCCAACCCAACCAATAGCACATGTCTCATCTCTGCTTCATCAAATTGACCATCAAGCCTTGGATCAGCAGCCGTTAACAACCTTCCTTCTCTGTGCACTCTCCATACCCATTCAACCAAATTGCTGTTAACACCAACTTTGCCAACTCCAGTAGTCTCCCTCTCAATAGGCCTCCTTCCGCTAGCCACCTCGAGCACGACGGCTCCATAGCTGAACACATCAGTTTTCTCAGTAGCTCTACCAGTTAGTAAATACTCAGGAGCCAAGTAGCCCATTGTTCCAGCAGCCACCGTTGCATCAGGAGATTTATCGTGCTCAACCTGCCTTGCCAATCCAAAATCCCCGAGCCTCGCATTGAACCCTTCGTCTAACATAATGTTACTCGCCTTGACATCCCTATGGATCACCTGATTTTCACATTCTTGATGCAAATATGCCAATGCAGAAGCGACACCCAACAGAATTTTTCGCCTATAAGGCCAGGGCAATACCATTCTTGACTCGTACAATGCCTTATCGAGACTCCCATTAGGCATCAAATCGTACACTAATAGAATTTCACCCTTCTCGTGACACCATCCTTGAAGCCTAACAAGATTTCTATGCCTCAATGTACCAATTATCGACAATTCAGATAAAAACTCTGTTTTCCCTTGACCACCATGACTACATCTCTTCACAGCGACAAAGTCACCATTCTCCGGCAATACCCCCTTATAAACTGTTCCAAATGCACCGTGCCCTATAATACGCGTAGAATTAAAGCCTTTTGTAGCCAATTTCAGCTCCTTATAGCTAAATTCCTTAGGCATTTTGATTATCTCCGACCCTAAAGTCTCCGATTTTCTCATTTTTCTAAATTTTTTCGAGTATAGCAAAATGAGTACCACGGCGAAGAGGGCCAAAACAAATGCACTAGCAGTTACCACACCAACAACTGCCCCAGTGCCTATTTTATCACTCTTCTTTTCATGGAACGTGCTGCTATTAGACTCTGCTGGCGCAATCGAAGGCGGCGGAGGGTGCTCTGAATCCGCCTTGGGCGGAGGCACCAGCAGCGGTGGCGGCGGCGATGCAACAAAAGATGATGATTTTGATGGTGAATTGTCAAATGATGAGCTGAAACTCCACCAATCAATACTGTGGACCTCCGTACTCCCCTGAGTTGACCCGCTAAACCCAACGAACATAAACTCGTTGACATATTTTTCAAGATTGATATTAACTGATAGAATTGGTGCTTTGGGTTTCAGGTTAGAGTATGAAACGGTGACGTTTAGCGTCCGAGTTGACCCGGAGTAATCTACCCACGAGTTCACCAGGTCACCGCTTTTGAGATCAACGTTGATTATATCCAATTCTCCAGCTTGCGTTGACACCATTGAGTTGAGATCCAAACCCACATGGTTACCGTTAATGTCGTTAAACTCAACGTCCATCAACGTGTCGAATTCGACTGCCACGACGCCGTTTTGAGTACCCTTTGCGTCCATGGCTCCGAGGAACCCGCCGGCATCGCCTAATGACTCGTCGTCCGGCGTGATGACGAAAGCCAAGCCGCCGCCGATGGACGATGGGTTCAAGTTCGTGACGGAGAATGAGAAGAATGTGGAGAAGCTCGCCGGAATATCATTCCCCGGCTGCCGGAATCTGATGGGTTTGGAGTAGATGACCTTCCCGGCACCAGAATTGGGCACGGCGAGGTCACGCGTCAGCCTCACGCTCCCATTGTTCACGTGAGCGTCGCCTAGTAGCTTTAAGCTGCTTAGCGTTAACGTCCCGAAATCAAACCCAGTTGTTGTTTCAGTAGCAAAAACACTGTAAAAAACGTGGAAAAAATTTACTAAAAAAATGAATTTTATCACAACTTCGCCTGAAAATGACGTCATCGTTCGGTTTCAGGACAGCCCATTGAGAGTGGTAATCAATTTTGCGAGATTTTAGAGGGAGAGAGAGTTTTTTTTTTTTAACAAAAGAGAGAGAGAGAGTTGAGGTGCACCAGAATGGAAACAAACAGAGAGTATAGTAGTGATGAACTGAAGTAGACAGGTGGTTGCTGTTGGATGACACGTGGATGACTCCAACGGTAAAATTTCACGTCTCGGTGGTGATAAAGAAACTTTTGTCCTTTTTTTCGTAGGTATTGCTCTGACTTTAAGGCATCAAGGTCAGGTCCCACGTGTGTTTGAGTCGATGAGAATGTATTTACATTGGGGAAATATCTTCTTTCCCATATCTGGTTTTTTGTCCCATGAAATACAAAAATGAATCTCATATAATTTTAAAGAGGGGTTGAAGGCCGAATACTCAAAAGAAGAAGACATTAGACAGTGGTTTCCAGTGTTTGGTAAATTTTGTTAGTGGTGAATTTCGAGGGATGTTACGTGAAATGAATTTTATTTTTTTAGAGATTGAATCATATTACAAGTTAATCATTCTAGATAATAAAAAAAAAAAAAATTATAATTACTGATTAAAGTTACGGGGTTTTCGTTGTATAGTATTCAATTAATTGCTTAATCTAAAATTACAAGTTAATTTATACGAAGATTTACTTCTCTATAAACATGATACACTACGTGCTAGGAAAGTACTGTTTTGCAGTCTTGCAAAAGTGGCTTGAGTTGGCTGTCCACGGGAGTGTTTTTTATGAGGTTGGCAATATTTGAAAATCAATTTCAATATTAAGACAATGAATTCTGATACTTTGGGCTCTTCATAAACCCACCGATAGTGCAAATGGAGTTTTAATAGGGGGGGTTGCACTTTCACTCGATTGACAGGGACACAGTGGTTCATTTGGATTAGTCGAATTGAAATTTCATTTTCTATTTTTTAATTTAAAGAGAGTCTTAATCAATTTTCTATTATAAAATATAGCGACAGAATAATCCTCACAAGTCACGACTATTGACTGGTTATTCTCCTCGAAAATAGTGCACGCCGACACTACCAAGGATTGGCTAGAAGTGTGAACTAATACGAAATTCAAGAAACATGGTTCAGTGTTTTGCAACGGCACGGAATAGTGCACATTTTGTCTCAATATATTACCACCTTTCTGCAAATGGGTCAGAATACAATTAATCTCTTAATTTTTAGTGCTACGATAGTTTATTTTTCTGATAATTTCGAATCGTTTGATCTTTCACGTTTAAATAAATGACTCCATTAATCCAGCTAGCATTTCGCATTCCGAAAAAAGGTAAATTTCATACTTACTCTCTATTATTATTATTTTTTTTCAAATTAGTCTTTAGTATTTTTAAAAAAATTATATTAATCCTTAATATTTACAAAGTAATTCAAAATTAGTCAATTTAATCTTTATTATTTCTCACAAAATTTAATTTAGTCTCCAAATAGGGATCATGTGCAGGGACTGGATTATATTTTTTAAGAAAATAATAAGGATTAAATTAATTTTTTTGAAAAATGATAAGAATCAAATTGGCTAAGTATAAATAATAGAAACTCTTTTAAATATCTTTTGTAAACATTATAGACCACTTTGAATCTTTTGAAACATTAAAAACTACATTGAAAAAACATGTAAACAATAGGGACTAAGTGTGAAATTTATCCTTCCAAAATATGACAAGGTGATATACACTATATATATTTTTTTAAAAATCAACAATAGTTCTCTACCTACACACTATATATGTGTAGTATCACTTTGGAGTTTCAGATATAAGAAACATAATTAGCTATAGATATACATACTTAAAGAATCTCATGTTGCCCCATCTAACATTCAAAGCAATCGCGCATGCAGAGTTATAAAAATTAAATTTTGCATTAAGTCTCGAATACAATTATTTTTTTCTTTAATGTATTATTAAATCTGACCTTGCTTTATGGAACCAGACAATATGCAGTATTTGACTTAGACAATGTATTTATATAGGGTGATATGAACCACGTCAACATGCGACGCGACCCAACACCAAATATGGCAAACGACCCCAAGACCTTTCAGGATTGGATGGAAACCGCGACCCGTTGCTTAGCAAAGCAAGAACCTTGGTATAATTGATGAAGACGCCACAAACGGGGGTGGAAAATCCGTTTGATAAGTCAAGGTTGAACGCTACAAGAATTATCTTGATAAGTTCGAAAGAGTCTCTTGGAGAACTCAAGGAGAATACTCTCACAAATTTAATTTCAGAATTGTCTTGGGGTCGTTTGCCATATTTGGTGTTGGGTCGCGTCGCATGTTGACGTGGTTCGTATCAGTTGGTAATCAGAGCTTAGGTTTATCAGGTTTGCCTATCTTTTTTCTTGTTTTCTTGGTCAATTCGTGTGTCTAGGTTTAGGTATTTAAATTCCTTTATTCGTTCTTGATTGAGTCTTGTTTCAATTCCTTTTCTTGATTCCTTGTTCTTACTAGTTTTTCAATTCTGTGTCTTTCTAGTTTTCAATTCCTTTTCTTGCTAGTATTTTTTTTCAATTCCGTTTCTTGTTTTCAGTTGGCCAAATCCTAGAATCTTGAATTAGGGTTTCTTGTGCTTCTAAACTTGAGTTCTTGTTATTTTCTCATTGGTTTCGTTTCTGAAAAATTAAGAAAAGAAAAGAAGAAAGAAAAAAAAAAGTCAAGAAAATACAGAAAAACAGAAAAAAAAAGAGGCAGAAATTTATTTTCATTGAATTAGCCCTCAAGACTAAACTTTTCTGAAGGAAAACGGTGTTCTGCGCAGAACCCATAGAACTATGGGCACCACCCTCTTAGGGCCAAATTCCATCGTTTAGTATGAGTTCTGGGCGTTTTTGTGATTTCTATTAGATTTTTCTCAACTTTCCTTATTTTTCTAGGTTTCCTTCTTCGAGTTTTGGTCAATTTTCTTTCTCTAACCTTGTTTTCAGAGTCTTAGAGGTCTGAAAAAAAAAATTCAGGTTCTGAAATTGATTATTACGCTGCTTGGTAAGCAGACAACATTAATGAAGGTGTTCAACAACCCGTTGGACAGAACTTACAGATGCAGGCATTGATGGGAGAGATGAGACGAATGATGAGGGCTGAATTAGAACAAATACATGTGAGGTTGGATAGAGTAGAAGATAGAGCACAACGAAGGCAGCCACAAGTAGCTCAAAACGCACCAAGGAGAAACATGGTGCCAAGAAGGGAAGTTGAAGATGTTGATGAAGAGTTTGATAGAGTTTCTATGGGCAGCAATGAAAGACATGGTCAAGTTAGAGAAGTTAGGGATCGTGTTGATAACAATTTGGGAAGCATCAAGATGAAGATTCCTGCTTTTCAAGGAAGGAGTAATCCCAAAGCTTATCTTGAGTGGGAGAAGAAGATGGAGTTGGTTTTCGATTGCCACAACTATTTCGATTTGAAAAAGGTAATAATTACTGCAATTGAATTTAGCGACTATACTATTATTTGGTGGGATCAATTGTGCGTTAATAGGAGGCGGAATGGAGATCGTCCTATTGCAACTTGGGATGAGATGAAGAGAGTGATAAGGTGCCGGTTTGTCCCAAGTCATTACTATCGAGATTTATACCTCAAGCTGCAAAGTCTTCATCAAGGTAATAAAAGCGTGGAAGAATATTACAAAGAGATGGAGATGGCTATGATTAAAGCCAATGTGGAGGAAGATCGAGAGGCAACAATGGCCAGATTCTTGAATGGGCTAAATCAAGAGATTGCTAACACTATAAAGTTGCATCATTATGTGGAATTAGAGGATTTGGTGCATAAAGCAATTAAAGTGGAGAAGCAACTCAAGAAGGGTAGTACACGACCAAGACAAGTACTACAATACTTGAGTGCATCACCTACACCTTGGAGGACGAGTTACCTAAAGGATGAAGAAAATCCGTCTACTTCCAAGGCCAAGCCCGAGCTCAAACCATCCACTATTGCCATGACCTCTCAAGGTAATACAACCTCTACTATGACTCGATCTAGTGAGATTCAATGTTTTAAATATCAGGGACAAGGACACATTGGAAGCCAATGCCCAAACAAGCAAGCATTGGTAGTCTTGGAGACTGGTGAGATTGAGTTCGAAGACGAAATACATTTTGATGTCATGCCCATACTAAAGGACATCATAGAGGGAGAAGAGGAGTTTGGGGCAGATTATGGAAAGATGCTTGGACTAGTGGCACGACAAGCCTTAAGTTTGCATGCTAAATAGGAAGAAGAAGTAGTACAACGTGAGAACATCTTTCATACTCGCTGCCACGTGAAAGATAAGGTATGTAGTGTTATTATTGATGATGGTAGTTGTACTAACGTTGCTAGTGCTTCTATGATTGAAAAGCTAGGGCTCAACACAATTAAGCATCCACATCCATACAAGCTGCAATTTGATCGACGTGTGCAGCATGATGGCTTCACCAACAAGTACTCATTCATTTTCAATCAGCAGACAATCACTTTAGTTCTGATGACACCAAAACAAGTTTATGAGGATCAAGTGAGGTTACAAAAATTGAGTGATCAAAAGAATTTAAGTGATCAAAAGAATATGAGAGAACAAAAGAATGAGAGTGGGAAAAAGGTCGAATCTAGAGAGGAAGTAAGAAGAGAGCAAAATCTTTTAAACACTAACCAACTTGACTCTGCATTGCCTAGTATTGTTGTTTCTCTCTTGCAGGATTTTGAGGAAGTGTTTCCCGAGGACATACCACATGGTCTATCACCAAGGCTGGTCTTTGAACCCGGAGGATTTGAGGACAAATCCTTCTCAAGAGGGGGGGAATAATGCGAACCAACCATCCACATTCATTGCACCATTTGGATTAATTTTCCAGCAAAGATTCAAGTCAAGATTCTATTTTCAAGATTCAAGAACTTCAAGATTCTACAAGAAGTTTCAAGAAGATTTGAAGATTTGGTCAATATTTGATTTCTTTGTAATTCTATCTTAGTTTTGGTTTTAGTATTAATTTGAATTCTAGTTTATTAGGTGTTTACACTAGGAAAAATACTTTCTTGGGCTGCAAGAATAGGTGTTCATACTAGAAAGGAGCTTTTCTTGGGCTGCAAGTTTGCTTCCTTTTTAGTTACTAGTCACGTTACTAGTCACGTGAATAGTAAATAGGAGTATTTTCTTGGTCTTCAAGTTTGTTTCCTTTGACCTAGTTACTATTCACGTTTTTCCTACTTGGGCTAGGGTTTAGGAGTCCTTTTCCAAGCAGGATACTTATTTGTTATTGCCTATATAAGGCACTTTTTGTGATAATAAAGTTAGACAATTCTGAAATTAAATTGTGAGATTATTCTCCTTGAGTTCTCCAAGAGACTCTATCGAACTTATCAAGGGATTCCTTGTGGCGTTCAACCTTGACTTATCAAGCGGATTTCCATCCCCGTTTGTGGTGTCTTCACCATACCAAGGTTCTTGCTTTTCTAAGCAACGGGTCGCGGTTTCCATCATATTCACTATACCAAGGTTCTTGTCTTGTTAGGCAAAGGGTCGCGGTTCCATCCATTCTTGAAAGATCTTGGGTTTGTTTTACCAATCTTGGTGTTGGGTCTTGGCACATGTTGACCAGGTTCGTATCATAGGGGAAAATAATAGAGTCCAATCCTTTTCTGATAATAATGACAGCTTTTATGTTACGTAAAAAGGGCTCATCATACTGAAATAAAAAGAAAAAGTTTCATGGAAATTTATTCAAAAAGTCCATCTATAAAATAGAGTGCGTAGATCATTTTTTTTTTTTTTGGTCTAAGAGAAATTCATTAATAATAAACAGAAGGTATTACAACGCTAAAGAATCATAAAACTCACACACTAAAGAAAATGGCTGTTTTAAAAACTGTCTCCAATTTCAAAAAAGCATTTCAGTAGTATTGTTTTTCACCCACAAGCAATTTTAATTGTGTCAGGTCACCATATATCATTCATGAAAAAGCCATTTTAATCCCTCAACATTTTACAAAAGACCAAATTAGTCCTTCACGTTTGGTAATTACCCAAAAAGGTCCCTCCATCTAACTTCCATTTGTCAACATTTAACGGTCAACACTTTGACCGAGCAAAAGGACCATAACACCCTTAATCTAATTAGCAAAATTATCTAATTACCCTTATAATTAATAATTTTTTTAATTATCTTTTTCTTGCCCAACCTTCTACACACCACCACCACCACCACCACCACCATCACCACCATACACTTTCTCTTCTTCTTCCTCCACCTTCCACACACAAACACCAACACCACTACCACTACCACCACCAATACCACACACCACAAACAATACCACAAACCACCACCACCAATACCATAACACACCACCACCTACAACACAAACCACACCAAACAAGATCTAATCTTTATAATCTATTTTGCTCATTTATCATTTTCAATAGCAAAAAAACAGAAGCTAAATCTTTTTCATTATTCATAACCATCCCTACTTTAATTTCTTAAAATAATCAATAATTCATCTAAGCTCCATCTGCAAAACAATAACAAAAAGAAACTTATTTATTTTCAGCAAATATACACAATGTTATACTTGAACGTTGTCCTAGGTTCGTGGAAGAGCATGACCTCTTTTAGTGGTGGTTTGCGGTATTGGCTATTTGGTGGTGGTGGTCTGTGGTGTTGACGGGTTGGTAGTGGTGGGTTTGGTGTGATTGTGATTTCAGGGGCGGAGCCAGAAAATCAATATTGGGGGACCAAAATTTTTTTTTTGCATTGTGTTTTTTGTACAATATTTTTTTGTTATTACAAAAGAGTGTAGATATTTTTTAGTTAGTACTACTTCAAGGTATTTTGTAGTTTGTACAATATTTTTTGTACAGTTTTGCGTTAAAGCAACATTCAGCATGATTACACTAGTTAGTCATGTAAACAATTAAATAAACTCAGTATCACAGCAAGACTAAATAAATTTGACTCGGTCATTGTTAATTCATAATAAATATTCTTGATTAGCTATTATTGAAAAATAAATAATAAGAAATTAACTAAAAAATTTAATCAAACAAAATGATATATTTACATTTAATCAAACAAACATAATAACCCACTAAAAATTATCTATTTATTATAGAAAATTGACTATTAAATATAAGTAACAAAAAAATATACACTAAAAATTATTATGAGAAGTATTTCAGTCAAATTGCTTACCTTAGTCACTTATAGTGTCTTGAATTAAGACACTCTAAAAAAAATTATGCATTCATAAAATTATATAGCTAAGAAAAATTAGTAAATAAGCATAATATAATTTTTTTCATGATATATTATCTTCGTGACTATGTTGGAGTGCATTTTATTATGTAAGAATTAAGAATTTAAGGTGGTTAGGAAGAAGGGATTGCAGATTGAAGATGGTGAAGAAAAAAAGAATGGGGTTTTGGGAAGAACTAAGAAGAAGCAAAAGAGGAAATTAGAATTTTTTAAAAGAAATTAAAATGGGTTTAATTTTTTTTTGGGTGTATATTAACAATCTATATTATCTAAAATACATGTGAAATCAGGTAACTTTAACACACAATCACGTTGACAAGGAAATAGTGCATTTTCATGTTTTTTTTTGTTTTTTCTATTGGAGGTTGGTGGGGCCTTGAGTTAGACTACTAGCAATGTAACATGCATCTGCGGAGAACCGAGCTTGGGTCAATCATGTAAACTCAACTGGGACTAACCACCAAGCTAGCTCATACATTGTGCACTTTAGCAACTTTTATAATATTTATTGAGGGGGCCAAATCTATTTTTCAAAAAAATATACATTAAATTTTTTTTTTTTGGAGGTTGAGGGGGGCCATGCCCCCCTCTCGGGCCCCTCTCTCCCTCCGCCCCTGTGTGATTTGGTGGTGATGGTTTATGGTGTTGATGATTTATGGTGTCAGTGATGGTGAGTGGTGTTGTGGTGTTGGTAGTTTGTTAATGGTGGTGGTTTTGTGGTGTTGTTTGTAGTGTGTTGTATTGGTGTTTGTCTGTGGAAGGTAGAGGAAGAAGAAGAGGTGGTGGTTGAGGAAAAGAAGAGAATTTAAAAAAAGAAGAAAAAAATATTTTTTTAAACAGGAAAAAATGACAAAATTGCCCTTCTTACTGTTAACTTAGACGTCACTCTATTTAATGGAGGGACCAAAATGGGTAATTACCAAACGTGAGGGACTAATTTGATCTTTTGTGAAGACTTGAGGGAGTAAAATGACTTTTTCCCGATTGCGTAATGATCTACAAACTTGTTCATATTATGAAACCTTAGCTTTATCAGGTCCTGTGTAGTATTAAACTTTTATTTCTCTTCTTTCAAGGTAAATTATGCATATAATCTCTATTATTTACATATTTTTTTAAGTTGGTCTTTAATATTTTTTAAAAAATATATTAATCTCTAATATTTATAAAAGTTATTCAAAATAATCTTTATTGTTCAAAACTAACAAATTTAGTCTCTATTATTTTTCAAAAAAATTCAATTTAGTCTCTATTATTTTTTTTAAAAAATCAATTAATTCCTACATGGAATCCCTATTTGGGGACTAAATTGAATTTTTTTAAAAATAATGAAGACTAAATTGACTAATTTTGAATAATAGAGACCATTTTAAATCACTTTAATAAACATTAGGGACTACTATGAATTTTTTGAAACATTAGAGATAACATTGAAAAACCATATAAAATTTAACCCCTATTTTATATGGTATGAACTCGTGTATTGAATATCAATTCTTTATATATTTAATAAAGTTTTTACTATATAAAAGAATAAAAAGAAAAACGAATAAAAGAGTAATATATAACAATGTTCATAAAAAATTATGGTTGAAGAGTGTGTGGAGATAGATGACGTCTTTTACCGGGCAAAGATTTATCGCCTAAATAAGATTAATCTTATTCACCTCCAGGCCTTCAGACTCAATGTTTCAAATCCTAACATATTATATGATAAATTAAGATGTTAAATTCACACTTAGAACGGTATTCTTTGATCTCGACTAAAGACGTGATCTAGAAACAAAAAGATACTTATTTTATGTTTTTCATCTTGCATTACGTCACCCTGATCTCCAAATTTTTGAACGCGCTAGTAAAATTAGTATATTGAGAATTTCAAACCCATACACAAAATTAATATTATATTGTAAGTTAAAAATATCTGTCTTATATCTTAAATATAGTGCCTAAAAATAATAAGCTCGATTTATTACTTAAACATACAATATTAACACTACTCTCTTATTATATTTCCCACACTGGATTGGACATCGCACACTATCAGTCCTTGGTTTTTGGGAAACAAATTTTGGATTTTAAACTCTTGAAAGCCAATTTTCGAGCTGGTGTTCCATTTTTAAAGCCGCAAGTTATGAGCACATCTTGCTGCAGAAACTCTCCCAAAGGGAGTGGATATTCAGAGCTTCTTCAATTCTCCCTCGATAAACCCATCGGGATAAGGTCATTATTGAGGGAAATGAACAGAAAGTCGAGGTAAACAAACAGTATATATGGCTGCATGTGGGCAACAGTCAATAATAGCTGTGGCAGCTTCCTCAAATTCGGAACGTTGTGACAAAGATTAATAACGGAAAAGTTATAATGCAATTATTTAATTTCTACTCAATTGTTCGACTCGTCTACATAATACTCAGTTTTCAGTTTATTTTATTGTAAATGTATTATCACTTCACACAATGGTGGAGGCACTCAATTGTTTGTCACATCTCTAAATTTTTTATAAAAATGTTACAGAGTATTTGGAAACTTTTGTGGTGTGCAATTTATTTTATTTATAAATAAATTTTGTGAGAATTTGTATTTAAAAATGAATTTCTTGATTTAAAACTGAAAAATAGTATTAAATCAATTCTCAGATTTGTAAATATATTTATTGTAGGCATTCTTTTTATATCTTTATATTTTGAAGTTTTATTTTTAAGGTATTCTTGAACTGAAAAATTAATTCACCCATTAAAAAGAAATTATTTATATATAAGTATAGAAATGTGAATTTTTAGTTTCTACTAAATTTACAATCATTGATCTCTCTCGTAATATTATAACGTAAAAAGAAAATTCAAATCCCCATAAGTAACTATTAGAAAAGCTTATGTACTAAGAGTGAGTTGGATAGGGGATGGATCTACTCATAATATTGTGACGTTTATCAGCAAGATTTTGATTTTCAGTTATTGATATAATTATGATAAAATAATATAAATGATTTATAATTGTAAGATTTTACTTATAATATTATAATATTATTAAAGGATTCTTACCAAACTAAATGTGTGATTTGCATATTTTGCCACGTGGGTTGACGCAAGCACTTGGAAAATTCTAATGAAGACCATCCCAGGCATGACAACATTTGCTTGCAATTGGCAGTCTCGTCGACTTCAAGAGTTGGGAAACTTCAAGGTAGATGGCATATGTTTTTTTTTCTCTTCGAGGGAGGCAAAAGTTATGTTTAATAATAAATTATTTTAAGAGATATTTCTTTCCTTTAGTCACTTTCTATATATAATTAAATACAGTTAGGAAACTGTTGTAACATATATTTTCCCATTGATTTGTTTAGTGCAAAATTTGTTAAATAATTTGCACATTTATTGGCTTCATGATAAATATATTGTATCTTAAATATGTTTTCCTGCGGATAAATTTCACACTTAGTCCTTTTTGTTTACACTTTTTTTCAAATTAGTCTTTAATATTCTAAAAAAATCATATTAGTCTCTAACGTTTACAAAGTGATTCAAAATGATCTTTATTGTTTAAAATTAACCAATTTAATCCCTATTATTTCTCATAAAATTTAATTTAGTCCCCAAATAAGGATCACGTGCATAGATTGAATTAAATTTTTTTAAGAAACTATAGAAATTAAATTGAATTTTTTGAAAAATAGTAAGGATCAAATTGGTTAAGTTTGAACAATATAGAGCATTTTGAATCACTTTGTAAATATTAGAGACCAATATGATTTTTTAAAAATATTAAGGACCAACTTAAAAAAAGTGTAAATAATAGGGACTAAGTGTGAAATTTACCCTTTTCATGTTGTTGTCTATTTGATGTGTTATATGAAAAATTTTTCGGTCAGTTTGACTGACCAAAACACATTAGTTGAGAGGTGGATTTCAGCTGTGTGGGACCCATCTCTCATGTGAAAGATGTATCAATAAATCTGACTAACCGAAGAGTTTTCTGTGTTCTGTTAACTATGTTTTCCACTTTTTTAGCTGACATAATTGTAAGTAAGAGAGGTAAGCACACTACAACATGGGTCCCGGGTTATGTGGAGACAACTGTACAGTTTGTAAGATTTTGTATATTTTTGTAAGATTTTATACACTTTATAATATTATTTTGTAAATTTTTATATAATTTTATACAGTTTCTAACACGGTCTGTGGGCTTAAAAAGTGCATGTCATGGAAAGTTTTTAGTGCCTCGCTATCTCTCTTTCTTACCATGGTGTCCTTTAAAAGGGAAAATTCTCTTATTCGTGTGTCGAACTATTTTGACCAAGAGAAGGGGTTCTCACATGTGAGAGCTAGACTAGCCGAATAGGAGTCTTTATCCTTCAAAAGTGATGTTGCTTTAACTAGACTATTAGTACCATCATCAACAATGTTCAAGTTTTCAACAAAAATAGACTTCCCTAATCTTGCAAATCTAAATGCAGCTAAAATTTTAATATAAAAAAATTAGAACAATAAATGTCCAAAAAATAAAAAAGGTTAGAGGACAGGTCATAATTAGTCAAGTCTATAATTTACCCTGCCCCGGCTTATTTTCTGTTTGTTTCTTTTTTTCAAATAAGTACTTAGGAAAGAAAAAAAAAAAACACTTGGTCTTTTTGTTTTATTCAAGGGAATCTTAAGAAATTTTTATATCGTTTAGAATTATTATATATTATAAGAGAACAATCATTTTGTCATGTGTCACGTTATGAGCATCTGCATATATTTTTTACAAAAAATAAAATAATCATATTATCTTTTGCAAAAATTAAATAATTATATTATTAGATGCATATATATTATATGCAGATATACTACAAAATTAATTTTGAATTTTGAAAAAGACTTTTGCAAATTAATGTTACCGATAATTATCCTAATCATATCAATTAATTTTACAACTTATATTCATATAAGACTTCCTATCTATCGTAGACTCTATCAAATCTTAATTTAAACCTTAAATTAAGCTAATCACTATCAGTAGAATTCACTTTATTAATAACCTTATTAGATTTTATCTGCAGGTACAATTTTTATTTTTATTTTGTCAAATTGCAAGTACGTTTTCACAAACTTTGTTTTCAAGTGTTATGAACTCCAACCCAGGTTATTGTATACTGATTTTACTTTATCTTTCAGCTTTAGCTGCATCAATTCTTGATTTTGTTTCATTTTGCCTCATAATTTCTCTTATTCTCTATATATATATTTATTTCATTTTGGTTTTTTTTTCCTTTATATCTGACAATTCTTTTTTTTTTTTATACTTGTCAAACTGCAGGTACGACTCCATTCGACTGGTCTACAGTTCTTATTCCTAACTCCAAGTTAGTGTATTTGATAGTATTATCTTTCTGCTTTAGATGCAACTGTTCTTGATTTTTTTCATCTTGTCTTCTAATTTCTCTTTTTTCTCTAATATCTGATAATACTTTATTTTGGTTTCATCTTGTCTTCTAATTTCTCTAATATCATAGAAAGTGTCCCTTTTAGTGACCAAAAAAAAGTCTCTTTCATATTATCTAATTAGTTTTTCTTGTATATTTGTGATTCAATTCCTATTGGGTCTCAAAAGCGGAGGACTAAAGAATAAGAAGGTAATCATTTCCCTTTCTTTTGTTTTTTTTCATCCATGGTGTTGTATTATTTTTATTCATAAGTAAGAAGATTGATTTCTTTATTGTTTGATTATGCACTTTAGCTCGTGTAATGTATACAAAAAGACAATATTATATATGTGTATATATTTTAAGTACATACATACATACATCATTTTGCTTTATTTTAATTTATTCCATTAGTTTTAGTGGGTGACAAAATCGCCATTTTATGTTCAATTTAATTGGCTTCTTTTTAGTGGCGATTTAGTGTCTTTGTCTACTTTGCCATACATTGTTAATTGCATAATCGAACCTTTGGGGTTTCCTTTTTTATTTTTTCTTTTCCTATTACAATAAAGGCGGGAGTAGTCGTGGTTCGAACGCAAAACCTCTAAGAACAACATATCACTACTTATACTTTTCACCTAACTCTTTGAATGTGAACCTTGGCTTTAAGGTATTTCATATTTCGTGGTTCTAATTTTGTCTTCTTTTTCTTTTTGATTCAAGGGAATCCGTGCATTTTTTATTTTAGCAATTATTTACTTGCCCTTTCTCATTGAGATTTTGAGTTGACTATTTGTTTTAGGATTGAACTACTACGAATGGAGAATAATGCACATGGTAACCCATCAGTTACCATCAACTGATGGGCATAAGGTAAAGCAGTCTAAAGCCCTTTTTCGATCAAGTCTTCTTTGTGTAACTCTATTAATATTTTTATGGTAATTAAATTATAAAAAAACTCTTGAGTTTGAAATTAAATTATATCATAAATTTGTGTCATATCTATATTAGAACTCTATCTTATCATTATTTAAACTCTTTTTTCTATATCTACTTTGTACATTTCCAAAGATTCAGATAAATAAAATAGCATTAGTATAGATTGACTAACTTAAAAACCTTATAAAATGTGGTATATTTCAATGTTATTATTATTTTTTTTGCTGAGACTCACTGGGGTACAAGTCTTAGGTTTGAATCCCCTTGCAGGGTTTACATGATTTGCTTACAAATATTTTGAAGAGGCCCTTCATGATTTGGGTCTGCTAGGTAGATTTTTCCATATTATTTCTATCTTAATCTATTCTATTCTATTAATATTCTAAATGAACAAACACTATGTCACATATAAAAAAATTAGCTTCCTCTAAGAATAACTATATCATACCATGTGTAAATTATTAATATTTTTATGATAATTAAATTAAAATAAATTATAAAAAACTCTTGATTTATGAAATTAAATCATATCATAAATTTGTGTCCTATGTATTTTATAACTCTATCTTAACATTATTTAAACTCTTTTATCTATTAATATTTTTATGATGATTAAATTAAATTAAATTATAAAAGTTCTTGATTTATGAAATTAAATCAAAGAGCTGTAAGTTTTTTTTTCCTTATCGTTATTGTGCATTCATCATTCAGAATAAAGGTTATTTCTTCTTCTTCTTCTTCTTTTCGATTTGATCACATCTCTTCTTGAAATTCTTGAAGGGTTTGGTTCAAAGTTGACAATTGTTGACCATCGAAATTATTCATGAACAAATTAAATAAATATTGACTTTTTCATTATTTTTATGTGACTTCCAATCTATAATTTGTATGGTTCACATACTTAGTTGTTTTTCTATTCAGTTGACCAATTTTTATATGTTAATAGGAGAACTCCAATTATTGTCAATGATTTAATGCGAATCCTTTCATAAAAAGGTTCCCTTTTAATGACAAAAAAAAAATCCCTTTCAGAATATCTAACAAAAATTGTTCAAGAGACCGCACCATATAGCAGAGCAACAAATGCTTCAAAAATAGCGAGAACCTTAGAAAAGCATGCTTTCTTCATCCCACAGAATTAGCTTTTTAATACTCAAGGATCACACAACATGGTCAATGTAGTTCGGCAATAGAATTCCTCAAATAGGCAAGAGCAATGCAGATGAATTATTTATATGACTAAAAAACTAATTTTGGCAAAAAATGAAATTGTATTGAAAAAGAGGTTAGACGTGGAACCTTTTTTTTTTTAACAAAAATAAAATTGCATCGAGAAAAAAGGTCAAACATGGATTTTTTAGTCAAAAATAAAATTGCATACGAAAAGGTCCAACATAGAATATCGCTCCAAGAACACCATCATGCCACGTGTAAAGAAATAGGCATCATTCCTTCAAAAAAAAAAGAGGAAATGAACATTACTTCTATCTAAAAAGATCAAATATTCAATTCATACAGTAAAAATCAAATTAAAAAAATCATAAATAAGCAAAAATAAAATTCTATATTTGGTTTTTAAATGACTAAGCTTCCCTTATAAAATTACGTTATTTTTCAATTACAAGTTTGATTAATTTAGAAAATTAAATTTCATATGGTAAAGGTTAAATTAAAAAATCATAAATAAGTGAAAAGAAAATTCCACATTCGTTTTTAAAATGACAAAATCGCTCTCATAAAATTATTTTATTTTTCAATTAAAAGTTTGATTAATTTTAATAAATTCAATCTCACAAAAAAAGAATCTTACTTTTATCAAAAAATAAATATTCGATACTTATTTGTCTTTATCAATTATTTTATGTGTTAAATGACATGTAAATATTGTTGAAATAAAAACAAATTTAGATAGTAGATATTAATATTAAAAATCAAATTAAAAAATTATATTTGTTTTCATATGTTATTTTTTATTTATTTATGATTTTTTTGTCATCTCACGAGCTTCATATCAATGGTTAGGTTGGTCTCTTTTCTATTTTTTTTTTATCAAAAATGAAATTCCATTGAAAAACATATCCAATGTTGAACTTTTTTTTACTTTTTCCTTTTTGGAAAAAATGAAATTGCATTGAAAAGGAGGTTCAAGTTGAACTTCTTTTTTTTTTTCTTTTGGTATAAAATAAAATTGCATTTGAATAGAGGTCCAATGTGGAACTTCTTTTTTTTTTTTTTGTTGTCAAACATGAAATTGCATTAAAAAAGAGGTTTGATGATGGAGTTTTATTCTTCTTTTAGTCAAAAATTAAAATTGTGTAGAAAAAGAGGTCAAATGTAGAAGTTTTCTTATTTTTTTTAGTCAAAAATGAAATTGCACTAAAAAGATATTCAACGTTTATTTATTTATTGTAAACAATGAAATTGCATTGAAAAAAAAGGTGTCCAAGTTGAACTTATTCTCTTTATTTATTTTTTATTTTTTTGTAAAAAAAATGAAATTGCATTGAATAAAGGTCCAATGTGGAACTTTTTTTGTTTTTTGATAAAAAATGAAATTTCATTGAAAAAAATGTGTGACATGGGACTTTTTCTTTTATCAAAAAATGAAATTGCATCGAAAAAGAGATCTAATGTGGAACTTTTCTTTTTCTTTTTTTAGTAAAAGATAAAATTGCATTGAAAAAAGAGGTACAACGTGGAACTTTTTTTATTTATTTATTTATTTAACTATGCTCCTTATTCATTATTTTTATCCTCTAATATAATGGTAGCAGTATAAATAAAGTTTTATGCTATATGACTTCTTAGGTGATTTGCTTAATCATTTGAGTTTCACTTAGATCGTATAACAAATCTACTTCAAATATTACTAATGTATTTCAAACTAACGAGACATGTTTGTGAATTGAAAGCGATAATAAATTTGTGTCAATTTGAACTCATTATAGCAACCAGTTATAAGTTGTTCGGTATTCCATAATAATCTTTAGAGTATGTGTTCATGTTATTCACATTAAATATATATATATTTTTTTTTGTATAATGTGAGTATTCTAACATCTTTTGTTGAGAAGCATATCTACGCAAGATCGCAACACATTATTTGGCTATTGGATCATTCAAACTTCTGATGGTAGGAGATGAATTTGCAAGTAGATCACATGTGAAAAAAGTAAGAATAATGCCAAACTAGAATGAGGCATGTGTGAATTTTGTAATAACAACAATTCAGAGAAAGAAAATACATGTGTCTTTTGAAAGGTCCGATATTTGTAAAGTATTTCTTACTATCACATTCTTTGAAAAATAAATGCTTACTTTACTTCGTTTCTTTAGTAGTAATATATTACTTTGGGTAACTATATATTATAGTTTTTCAATAGTGTGATTAAAAAGTTGAATGAAATAATTTTATATTACATATTTTTAGAATATTTACATTATACTGTGCATCGCACGGGTACAATACTAGTTATATATTCTAAGAGAACAACCAAGAGTGCCATGTGTCGCTTTATGAGCATTTGTAAACATTTTTACAAAAAAATAAATAATCATATTATTATATGCAGATATAATACAAAATAAATTTTGAAATTTGGAAAAGTTTTTTATAGATTAATATTACCGATAATTATCCTGATCATATTATTTAAATTTATAAATTATATTTTGATAAGATTTCTTATCTGCCGTAGGACTCTATCAAATTTTAATTTAAAATTTAAAATAAGGTTATCTTTATCAGTAGAATTTTTTGCCTTTCAACTTTATTAATATAATATGCGTCTTTCACTTATCTCATCGTTTGTTGCCTTTCATAGTTCCAACAATATACTTAATAACCTCTTGAATATGCAGAACAACTAATGATATTTCTGTTGATTGGAGCAATCACGAATTTTTATTTTTTTATTTTTTCCGATTTGATCATAGAGCTTGTCTTGAAGTTCATTAACACAGAACAGTTTCACAGGCAAGTTCTTGGGCAAATTTGATCTAGCTTATTATATCCTTTTGCTACTTCATATGTGATGACAAATGATTTGGTCATCTAATGCTTTTCACTATAGACTATATTCAAAAAGTTTCGAAGTTCATATTATTATCTGCTTAACATTCTTTTCAACAAAGGGTTTCTATTTGGCCTTCAGCCATTCCAAAAAGATCATAAACAGATTATAAACATTCATATCTTTCACTCATCTCATCATGAGTTGTCTTTCATAGTTCCAACAATATACTTAATAACCTCTTGAATATGCAGAACGACTAATGATATTTATGTTGATTGGTGCAGTTACAACTTTTTTTTTTTGTTGATTTGATCATAGAGCTTGTCTTGAAGTTCATTAACACGAAATAGTTTCACAGGCAAGTTCCTGTGCAATTTTGATCTAGCTTATTATATTCTTTTGCTATTTCATATCTGATGACATGTTAGTTTATGATTGAATAATCTAGCTTATTAATGCTTTTTATCCAATCATGTTTTTAGAATTATATATAATATTCATGAGTTGATGGTTTTTTTTATAAATATACAACGTCTATACCAATATTTTGGGCGTCTCAGCACTTGAGTAATACCAAGTGCTAATTTTCATTAATTAGTCCATACATAATTTATTGCTTGCGAACTATGAATCAATTTTGCTCTTGATTACAGTCCTTACATGTTTCATTAAATAATGTGGTAAGATTCTACTTATGTGAACTCCATGTTATTCTAGTTGACTTTGATATAAAGTCCTTACGAGCTCTACTGCATCGTATTGTCATCTAATGTAAAGCATATGTTATTATAATAGCTTTGAGAATTTGTACTATAGCTTACTGTCTTGGTGCGTTACCTTATAATATAATATGCTTTGGGTTATGACATATATATATATGTGTGTGTGTGTGTGTGTGTGTGTTGAATTTGATGATCTGTGCATGTAGTATATTATGTATTGAGATATAATTTTGAAAAGATATATTAGCTTAGTCATTAAGTTAATTTGTGTGAGTAGTTATCTACTAATGCTTTTAATTAAAGATTGATCTATATTTTGGAGATCCATTTTAGTTAACACGGAAAAGTTGTATGTTTTTGTTGTTATTTCTTTTATCATTTTGTCCCTGCTGCTAAGCTCATATTCGCACAAATATTCTAACATTCTTAAGGTTTATTGTAATAATCCATTAGTTAATTAAGTGTAAGCATTATGATTTTGCTGGCTCATGTGAAACTATATATATATGCGTGTGTACGTGTGTGTGTGTGTGTGTATTTTAAGTACATACATACATCATTTTGCTTTATTTTAATTTATTCCGTTAGTTTTAGTGGGTGACAAAATTTTCATTTTATGTTCAATTTAATTGGCTTCTTTTTAGTGGCGATTTAGTGTCTTTGTCTACTTTGTCATACATTGTTAATTGTATAATCGAACCTTCGGGATTTTCTTTTTGATTTTTTCTTTTCCTATTACAATAAAGGCAGGATTAGTTGTGGTTCGAATGCAAAACCTCTAAGAACAACATATCACTACTTAGACCATTTCACATAACTCTTTGAATGTGAACTTTGGCTTTACGGCATTTAATTTCATAATACATGGTTCCAATTTTGTCTTCTTTTTTCTTTTTGATTCAAGCGAGTCCGTGCATTTTTCATTTTAGCAATTATTTACTTACCCTTTCTTTGCAATTATTTACTTCCCTTTCTCATTGAGATTTTGAACTTTTATACAGATTATTTGTTTTAGGATTGGACTACCGAATGGAGAATAATGCACATGGTAACCCATCAACTAATGAGCATAAGGTAAAACAGTCTAAAGCTCTTTTTCGATCAAGTCTTCTCTGTGTAAATCTATTAATATTTTTATGGTAATTAAATTAAATTAAATTAAATTATAAAAAGTCTTGATTTTTGAAATTAAATTATACCATAAATTTGTGTCCTATCTATATCAGAACTCTATCGTATAATTATTTAAACTCTTTTTTCTATATCTACTTTGTACGTTTCCAAAGATTCAGATAAATAAAATAGCATTAGTGTAGATTGACTAACTAAAAAACCTTATAAAACGTGGTATATATTCAATGTTATTTTTTCTCTTTGTTTTTTGCTGAGACTTACTGGGGTACAAGTCTCTGATTTGAATCCCCTTGCAGGGCTTACATGATTTAGGTCTACTAGGTAGATTTTTTTTCAGATTATTTATATATGCATTTATTATATTCTATTAATATTCTATAAGAACAAACACTATGCCACATGTCAAAAAATTAGGGGTAAATAGCGTCTCGGCCCCCTGTGCTTTATCATAAGTACACGTTGGGTCCCTGTGGTTTTAAAATTGGCTTATAACCCCCTGTGCTTTTCAAAATTGAAGCACGCGAGCCCCCTCCGTCAAACAATCTGTCTATTTTAACATAATGTGTTATGCACATGCGAGTTATGCAACTGTTTGTGTTTTTTACACGATTGACCAATAAAATAAGTTAATAGATTGACTAAAATGCCCTCTCTTGTATTTATAAAACTCTCTCAGCTCTCAAACAAGTTTACCACTTGTGAAGTTATTGTTTCTTAGTGCAAAGCCATACGGGATTCTCTCTTTGATGCAAAATAGTGCAAACCTGAGGTCAATTTCAATTTGTTTCATTGATTTTGGTGATACAAATAGTTTAGTATTTGAAGAAGATATAGTTAGTTATGGTCGATGTTTGGAAAGGCTTGAAATATCTTATTCAAGTGGTGCGCAATGACTCCTTCTGTTTTGAATGATGGTGTGTAATGACCTCCTCTATTTTTAATGATGGTGCGCAATGACCCCCTGTATTTTTAATGAGGGTGCACAATGACCCCCTGTGATTGTGCGAAGTGCAGATTAGGCCCCTGTAAATATTGGAACTGCCAAAGTACAAAAACAGATTAAAACAGATAAAACAACTCATCCAACAACTGAAAAATTTTGTCAAGCCAAGTGAAAGACAACTTCAAATCATGTCATAAATAGCGCCTAGCATTACATCATTGTTCAAAAACCAACCTGCCAAAACCATCAACGCAAACTTAGCATTGCATCAAGTTTCTCCAACCTGGCTTAAACATCAGGTTTTTCCACAAAATGCAAAAAGCAACACATCATTGTTCACAAACAAACAATTATAACATTATTTATGGCTTGTATAACCTTTTTCTCTTCCTAATATTTTCCAGAACTTCTGGAATACTTGTCACCTTAGTCCTTTTAGAACTCCTATTAACATTGACACCACCACCATGAGATGTATTACCAAGGAGGGCATTAGATCTGAAGCTTGAATAAATTCTTCCAGCACTGCCATCAACACTGCCACTCTGAGATGCATTATCACCATGATTGACAACACCTTGAGTCCCATTAGCACCATCATTTAATTCCACAGGTACACTAATACTTTTGCCCCTGCCTCTTTGACTACCCCTGCCTCTTTGACTACCCCTGCCTCTAGCACCATCACCAACTGCTCTAATTCCACTGCCACCAACAACAAGTCCTATTTCCCTACCCCTGCCTCTAGCACCATCACCAACAGCTCCTGTTCCTCTGCCACTAATTGTAGCTCCAATTTGCCTACCCCTGCCTCTAGCACCAACAACAGTTGCTCCTCTGCCCCTAGCTCTAGCACCAACAATAGCAGTTCCTCTGCCACTATGTATTGGTTCCTGTGATATATCAGAAAACCAAATTAGTAACATTTTTCAAATTGTTCATTTGTAAATAAATGTGAATGACTTACATTTGTTGGATGGGGCTGAGGTTCTTCCACATTAACATTTATGTTGTCACCTTCATTTCCCATTTGCTGCATACATCAACATGTCATTAGTATAGTAAATTTATTGAGTAAACAAAGGAAAAACAGAAGTAAGAATTTACCTGAAATAGTGGTGAGTTACGATGGGTTTCATTGTTACAAGTAGTCTTGTTATGCCCAGTTCTTAAACAATTACTGCAAGTAGTTGTCAACCCTTTCCTGGTTGAAACTCTTTGATTTTGCAGCTCTTCAGCATTGTTATTATTGGTTGATCTTCTTTGATTTTGCATCTCTTCAGCACTCTTCCTTCTTACTTTTGGTGGTCTACCTACCCTTCTATGCACAAGAGGTGGCTTCAACTGCTCACAATCTGATTGTTCATAACCATTTGGCCCAGGTATAGGATGAATCATGTGTTGGTAAACATTCAGATACACTTGCTTGCTATAAAATGGATGAATGTATTCATTTACATCTTTCCTATATATGTTGATGCAAGCAAGTGCATGACAACATGGATATCCACATAGTTGAAACATTCCACAACTGCAATAGTTAGCATCCAATTTCACAATATACTTATGCCAGTTCTGCATCACCTCATACTCTTCTGCACCACACCAATTTGCACACCAGCCCTTGCTTGCTTCATTCAACTTTGCAATT
This sequence comes from Ehretia macrophylla, assembly GCA_037974665.1. Classification (NCBI taxonomy): domain Eukaryota; kingdom Viridiplantae; phylum Streptophyta; class Magnoliopsida; order Boraginales; family Ehretiaceae; genus Ehretia; species Ehretia macrophylla. The sequence goes on from CM075771.1 coordinate 25,228,629, forward strand.
TTTTTCACAATATTAGGGCAGATACTACCTTGATATCTTTCCATCCCTTGCCTCTTCACCTAAACCCTTGTCACTAATTTGCCCCTTACCATCTCAAGCATTGTTATTATTGGTTTATCTCTAGCATCCAAAATGTAGTTGTTGAATGATTCACATAAATTGTTTACAATGGTGTCACACTTTGAATCTGTAGGAAAATGAGATCTGGCCTAACATTCTGCAGGTATTTTCTGAAGCCATTCAACTGCTGTTTCTTTCCCCTCAACTTTAGGATCAGTTTGTTCTATCTCTTTCATTATGTTATTAAACTCAGCCACATTGGCTGTGGATGCAGCTCTCCAGAACTTATCCTTCAAAATCAGTCCCGAAAATTTTTTCTTGAAATTCTGATACATATGTCTCAAACAGTATCTATGATGCACATTTGGATACTCATCATTAAACACATCAATTAACCCTTTTTGTCTGTCAAAAACATAAATCCAACCCTTATGTTCAGGCTTTCCTATTGCATTATGTAATTGTCCTAAAAACCATGACCATGTCTCCCTTCTTTCAATTGGTACTACTGCCATTGCAATGGGGTACATGTTATCATTTCCATCCCTTCCTATAGCAGTTAGCAATTGACCACCATACACAGATTTTAGGAAGCAACCATCTAAACCTATGATAGGCCTACATCCGGCCAGAAAACCATCCCTCATGGCACCGAGACAGAAAAACATCCTCTCAAACAAGGGTTCAGGGAGACTCCTGTTAACACCTAACGACAAAGTACTACCAGGGTTGTGCTTTATTACTGTCTCACAATAATCTCTAAGTCTAGCATATTGCTCACCCCAATCCCCATGAATCTGTGTCATTGCAAACTTTTTTGCCCTTATCACCTTCCATTTACTAGCATTAACTTCGACATTACTGAAAATACTGCTTTGAAGATCTTTGATAGATTGGTTGGGGTTGTTCCTAAGAGACCCTTCCATCATACTCCCTATGTACTTGTATGTTGCATGCTTGTTGTCATAGTCCCATCCACAATCATGCTTGCCGCTCAAAGTCTTGATTTGGTAAGTCTCACTTCCCATTATAGGTGAAACATGTATTCTCCAACTGCATTTTGGATTCATACATTTTGCTGTCACCCTGTCCTTATCATTTTTTAGATATTGCAACTCCCTCCTATTCCTTATAGCCCAATCCTTAAGCACCATTCTAAACTCTGTAACATTTTTGAATTTCATTCTTACCTGAAACTTATAATGTTTCAACTCTACCCCTGGCTGATATACTGGGTCTGCATCATCATGACTCAAACAATCATTATCATCATCCTCAATATTACTACACCAGCCATCTTCTTCATGTCCTTCATTTGGCACATCTTTAGCATTAACCTCATTTGCCTTCATTGCATTATATTTCTCCCTTACTGTTTGAGCATCATATTTTTCTGCAAATATATCATCATCACTAGGCCCCTCAATTTCATCTAGTAACCAGCTAGGTGTCTCAGATTCTGTTTCTGACTCAAACACTTCAGATGCTTCATAATCAGGATCACTCTCATCATCTTCAACTGTTTCTATATCTTCAATATCACCATCCTCAGACCCATTCCGCCTAGACACATGCACATCATCAGTCTCACCACCCTCAGTCCCCTCAGCCCCATTCTCCCTAGACACATGCACATTATCAGTCTCACCATCCTCAGTTCCCTCAGCCCTATTCTGCCTAGACACATGCACATCATTGGTCTCACCACCCTCAGTCCCCTCAACCCCATTCTGCCTAGACACATGCACTTGAGATAAAGATAGAATTTTACCTTGACTGTCTACCACTAATCAAGGTTCATACTCCTCTACTATGTATATGGTAGCAGTTGACAAGCCAGCATATGCTATGTGAAAGTCTATAACACTTTCATCAGTAGTTATCAATTTTAGGCCATTCTCTAGTGAATGACCTGGCAGTCTATAGTATATAGATATATGACTTTTTTGCCCACCACGTTTTTTATACATAGAGTAGAAGTCAAAGGTGTTTATCCTATCTAATGGGATATTGGGAAATATTTCATTTCTGCCCCTCTCATATGTAAATGTAGGATCTTTAACAAATTGACCATCGACCCATATCTCCAAATCACAAAGATCACCATCACAGTCATCATCCATGCTGTATAATCAATAAAAAAATAATGTTCAGTAAATAGCAAAGAGAGTTACGGAATAAAATAAAGCACTAATCGTGACAGTGAATAAAGCCTGAACTTTGTAGTAATTTCTGACATTTATAAATAAACCTTAATGGTCACGTGGGGAGAATAAAGAAAGCCATAAACAGTAGATTTAAAAACCCTAAATGTTGTGTTCGAATGAGACACCCCTACCCCACAAGTATGGACATGTCTTTATCATGGCTAACTACAAAACAATGAGCCTGCAACCAACAATAAAGTATTCTCTTCAATCTCTTCAATATCGGGACCACAACACATATATTAAAACATACTCACATAAATCATTCCACAACTAGAGGAAGAACGAAAAGTGAAAATCTAACAAAAAGCAAGAAGAAGATTCCTACAAATATAATACAGATTATAACAACAGAAAAGCGAGAATCTAAGGAAAAACATACCTGGAAACTTTTTCGCTTTTACTGTTCGCGTAGCTTTGCTTTCTCAGCCAACAATGTCGATAATCAGTAGGCGACCTATGATTTTGTGTTTAAAAATGATTTAGGGTTAAATAATTGGTGTATTTACGACACAATCTAGGGCTTTGGGTTAGATTTAGGGTTTGGGTTCGATCTGGGGCTTTAGTGATTGATTTGGTTGTAATTTGGGACAAAAGCTATTTGATATACTAATATTACAAGCGGGGGCATTTGTGTCATTTTGCTGTTGTCGTTAAAATTTTAAACGGAGTTAGACCAAAGGGGCACGTATGCTTCAATTTTGAAAAGTACAGAGGGTTATAAGCTAATTTTGAAACCACAGGGACCCGACGAGTACTTATGATAAAGCACAGGGGGCCGAGACGCTATTTTCCCAAAAATTAGCTTCCTCTAAGAATAACTATATCATGCCATGTGTAAATTATTAATATTTTTATGTTAATTAAATTAAATTAAATTATAAAAAAACTCTTGTTTTATGAAATTAAATCATATCATAAATTTGTGTCCTATGTATATTAGAACTCTATCTTATCATTGGTTAAACTCTTTTACTACTAATATTTTTATGATAATTAAATTAAATTGTAAAAGCTGTTGATTTATGAAATTAAATCAAAGAGCTGTAGGTTTTTTTTTTCTTATCGTTATTGTGCATGCATCATTCAGAATCAAGGTTATTTCTTCTTCTTCTTTATGTTTGATCACATCTCTTCTTGAAATTCTTGAAGGGTTTGGTCAAAGTTGACAATTGTTGACCATCAAAATTACTCACGAAGGAATTAAATAAATATTGAATTTTTCATTATTTTTATGTGTCTTCCAATCTATAATCTATAAGGTTCACATACTTAGTTATTTTTCTATTCAGTTGACTAATTTTTATATTTTAGGAGAACTCCAGTTATTGTCAATGATTTAATGCAAAGCCTTTCATAAAAAGTTTCCTTTTTTAATGACAACAAAAGTCCCTTTTAGAGTATCTAACAAAAATTGTTCAAGAGACCACACCATATAGCAGAGCAACAAATGCTTCAAAAATAGCGAGAACCTTAGAAAAGCATGCTTTCTTCATCCCACAAAATTAGCTCTTTAATACTCAAGCATCACACAACATGGTCAATGTGGTTCAGCAATAAAATTCCTCAAATAGGCAAGAGCACTACAGAGGAATTATTTACATGACTAAAAAACTAATTTTGGTCAAAAATAAAATTGTATTGAAAAAGAAGTTAAACGTAGAACCTTTTTTTTTACAAAAATAAAATTGCATCGAGAAAAAAGGTCCAACATGGCTTTTTTAGTCAAAAATAAATTGCACACAAAAAGGCCCAACATGGAATATTTCTCCAAGAAATGCTATCATGCCACGTGTAAAGAAATAGGCATCAAAAAAAAAGGAAAGGAACATTACTTCTATCTAAAAAAATCAAATATTCGATTCATACAGTAAAAATCAAATTTAAAAAAAAAATCATAAATAAGCAAAAATAAAATTCTATATTTGTTTTTTAAATGACTAAGCTTCCCTTATAAAATTACGTTATTTTTCAATTAAAAGTTTGATTAATTTAGAAATTTCAATTTCATATGGTAAAAGTTAAATTAAAGAATCATAAATAAGTGAAAAGAAAATTCCACCTTCTTTTTAAAATGACAAAATCTTTCTCGTAAAATTATTTTATTTTTCAATTAAAAGTTTGATTAATTTTAATAAATTCAATCTCACAAAAAAAGAATCTTACTTTTATAAAAAAAAAACAAATATTCGACACTTATTTGTCTTTATCGGTTATTTTCTGTGTTAAATGACATGTATATATTGTTGAAATAAAAACAAATTTAGATAGTAGACATTAATATTAAAAATTAAATTAAAAAATTATATTTAATTTATCTTTATCTGTTATTTTTTAGTTATTTATGATTTTTTTGTCATCTCACGAGCTTCCTATCAATGGTTAGGCTTGGTCTCTTTTCTATTCTTTTTTTTAATGAAAAATGAAATTGCATTGAAAAATAGATCCAATGTTAATTTTTTTTTCTTTTTCCTTTTAGGCAAAAATAAAATCACATTGAAAAAGAGGTTCAAGTTGAACTTTTTTTTTTTTCTTCTTCCTATTTTGGTATAAAATGAAATTGCATTTGAATAGAGGTCCAATGTGCAACTTCTTTTTTTTTTTGTCAAACATGAAATTGCATTAAAAAGAGGTTTGACGATGGAGTTTTATTCTCTCTTTTTTTGTCAAAAATGAAATTGTATAGAAAAAAAGGTCAAATGTAGAACTTTTCATATTTTTTTTAGTCAAAAAATGAAATTGCACTGAAAAGATATTCAACATTTATTTATTTATAAACAATGAAATTGCATTGAAAAGAAGGCGTCCAAGTTGAACTTATTCTCTTTATTTATTTTTTATTTTTTTGTAAAAAAAATGAAATTGCATTGAATAGAGTTCCATCATGGAACTTTTTTTTGGTCAAAAGTGAAATTTCATTGAAAAAGAGGTGTAACGTGGGACTTTCTCTTTTATTAAAAATTAAAATTGCATCGAAAAAGAGATCTAATGTGGAACTTTTTTTTTTTTTAGTAAAAGATAAAATTCATCGAAAAAAGAGGTACAATGTGGAACTTTTATTTATTTTTTATTTTATTTTATTTAACATGTTTATGTTCCTTATTCATTCTTTTTATCTTATAATATAATGGTAGCAGTAGAAATAAAGTCTTATACTATATGACTTCTCAGGTGAAAGCTCAATCATTTGAGTTTCACTTAGATCATATAAAAAATCTATTTCAAATATTACTAATGTATTGCAAACTAACGAGACATGCTTGTGAATTGAAAGCGATAATAAACCTGTGTCAATTTGAACTCATTATAGCAACCAGTTATTAGGTATTAATCTTTAGAGTATATGCTCATGTTATTCATGTTAATATATATATATATATATATATATATATATATATATATATATATATATATATATTTGCGTAATTAATGTGAGTATTCCAGCATGTTTTGTTGAGAAGCGTATCTACACAAGATCGCAAAATATTCTTTGTTTATTGGATCATTCAAACTTCTGATGGTAGGAGATGGATTTGCATGTAGATTACATGTGAAAAGAGTAAGAATGGTGCCAAACTAGAATGAGGCATGTGTGAATTGTAAACAACAATTCAGAGAAAGGAGACACATGTATTTTTTAAAAGGTCCGATCTTAGTAAAGTGTTTCTTACTGTCACATTTTTTGAGAAATAAATGCTTACTTTACTTGGTTTCTTTAGTAGTAATATATTACTTAGGATAACTACTTATTATAGTTTTTCAATAGTGTGATTGAATTGATTTTATATTACATATTTTTAGAGTATTTACATTACACCGTGCATCACATAGATACAATACTAATATTATACATAAAAAAGAATTTCTAGAGCATTCGCATTTAAAATGAGAATCATGCTACTATATCAAATGGCCATTGATAAAAACACTTGGTCTTCACCGCATGGTTTTTTTTTTCTTTGTCGGACACTGCTTGGTTCGGCCCAAAGGCCAAGCTCCCTCGAATTTGGGTCCATGAACTTGGCCCAATGGTTCATAGCTCATACAATTGGGAAAGGAGATTGCTTGTATATTGGTATTTTTTTAAAATAAAAAACATGTTAATTCCACTTAAAGAAAATGAGAAAATGTTCTAAAAAGTTCTCTCTCTCTTTTTTTTTTTTAATTTTCTTTTGGTAAACTCCAAACCACATTCAACTTTTCGTCTTGGAGCAAAAACATTACTTGGTGAGATGAAAAAAGGATTTCAATGACCATTTAAAATCCATAGGTTTAAAATTTTAAAACATGAAAAATAATTTAAGACGAGTATAGAATAAAAATGATTAGACTTCCACAACGATCTCAAATATATTATAGAGTTATAAAAATCAGTGATTGGTATAAGAGAAGAAAATTTTATTTATAAAAGATGTTTTCTCTTATGTGTGTGTCATGTGGTCGTTCGGATATATTCTCTGGTTCTTCCAAGAAAGATTAATTGAATTGTCAAGAATTTGGAACATTAGATTTGCCAGAAAACATTTGGCAAATATTCAATTGAAGAAATGCTCAATTAACTTATAAATTACATTATAATCTAAAATTGTTGGATAAGTTTTGCCCTGTATAAAAGGCGAAATGAAGGTTCAGTGCTTCAATAGAGGTACGAGAAAGGGTTGAGGGTGGTATGAAACTTCTTGCCTCTGACTAGCCGGATGTATTACCAACAAATTGATGCTACCTTCTTGCCTCTGACTAGCCGGATGTATTACCAACAAATTGATGCGTTAGATTGGACATAGTTGAACTACATAACTAGCAAAAGAAAAAAATAAAAATGAAAAACATGTAGTTGAACTAAAAAAATGATTTTATTATTTACTTGGCAGGCCAAAAAATCCAATTTTTTCTACGTTCATCACCTTATTCAACTAATTTTAACTCACTTTTTACAATTGCAAGTTGTTGGTGAATATAGAGACTATAGGTGGGATAAAAAATGGTGATTTTGTATGATCATGAAGAATCAGCATATCAAGATTCTTGTTGAATAACAGTTGCCACTGTTCTAGCCCAGTACTTGAGATGCTTCTTCATGTCAGCAGCAGCTGAAGCTCTTGGAACTCTCAAGTTCAGCAATGGTGAATCAGGTCTCTTTATAAGCCATGCCTCTGATAAATAAGGCCTTATGATTCCACTTTTCTCATCATCATCATCATCATCATCTTCTTTGTCATTTTCATCGTCTTCAACTTCGTCATCTTTAGTCCCTTCATTCTTGTTATCGAGTATGTTCATTTCATCTTTGTTGTGCTGCTCTAGTCTTTGCAGGCCTGGAATTACTCTTATCATTCTCTTGGTCATGTGTTTTTTATCGAATCTGAAGCCTAAATCCATGAAGCCCTTGACTTCTTCAAGCTCAAGCTCCCACAAGCTCTTGCAGCTCATAGTTTTTTGTAATCTCATTGCTCCAGGGGAGTGTAGGATCTTCTCGCGTTTTTGTACAGATGGTGCCGATGAATGTGACCTGGTTTTGTTAGCTTGAAGGTTTAACCTTGTTGGTCTTTCCTTAGGTGTAGTCTCCTTTTCAGAATTTTTATTGTTGCATTCATCATCCTTATAATCACAAAACAGGACCATAATTTAAGAAAAAAAAACTGAAAATTTGCACGTGCGCGTGTGTCTATGATGGAAGGGTGATAGAATACTACCTGTGGAGGAGTAATTGCATCTGTGGCTGATGAAATTTCTCCTTCTGGAAGTAATGATGTTTGAGAGTTGTTTGTTGATGAGTATGCAAATGTTTCTGACATGGCCAGGCTTGTATTCTTAGGTGTTTCAGAAAAATATAGTGAATGAGGTTCTGGGAAAAGAATAATATGGTGAAACCATAGCCGATCCATGATGCCTACCAGACATATCCCATAATTCTCTGCCATTTTCCGGCCCGGGAGAGGGGGGATTCGGGTTGAAGGAGAAGGGGGGTTTTCAAGAATGTAAGATTTAGCTAGATCTAGATCATGTGGTCACAGGACAAGTAATGCAATTCTTGATGTGGATGTTGGGTCCCTAGACAAGGGCAGATGTGGTCTTGAGTTACACTAACTCATTTCCACATCTTCTGATAATAAATGACAAAGTGCTGTCCAATGTCCATTACTGGTTGCAAGAAACACACAATTAACATGTTGCAGATTTGTTCTTCTGTATCGATTAACATCTGATTCTTTCAACCTCATATTTCTATTTTAAGCATTAAGCTACAGCAATATAGTGACTTGCAACATTTGACTCCACAAAGCAAAGTTTGATTTTCTTCCTTCTGTTGTTGTTTTGTAGACATGACCGGAGCGCCAAAGTATATTCGGTTATAATCATTCGTCTTGTAGCTAATAGTGTAGATGGCATAAACAACAAATGTACCAACAACATATAGTGGCATATAGGACTAAATCTTGGTATTTATCCATAGTTATCTCTCAGCTCCAGCCTCCAGGATGGACTAAACCTTGGTTTTTGACATACCTGAACATCCGGAAATGATGTTAGAACTGATCAAGTTTCGATCCTGATGGTTCTCCTACTTCTTTTGCCATTTCTTCTTGTACCTCTTCTTCAACAATTTGCCCTCGATTAGATATGCTATATGTCGACCTGGACTGAGAAAACAATTCATTAGGAATATTTCTGAAGTTTGATGAGATTGCAAGTATAAATGGTCTTGTTTCTTCCTCTTTTCTCTCACTTCGAGAAGCCATTGCTTCATAATTTTGTTTATATGCTCCTTGAGTACCTTGCTTCTGAATTGCGAACCCATCTGTTTGACAGAAAATAAAAACTAGACTTATTGCAATCTCATGATTCAAATGTGAAACGAGATAAAGACATATTCTCCCCCATGAGTTTAACAATAAAACCCAAACTCCCCCATATAGTTTATAATTTACCCAAATTCTCCCGTGGGGCTAACAAAACCGTTAAGTTTAAGGAGATTTTGGTCTTTTGACCCATTTAACTAAGGGTATATTGGTCTTTACATCTGAATATTGAAAAGAAACCCAAACCCCTATTATTCCCCTAACTGTTTGAAGCACCCCCAAATGGTTCATCCACCACAAACAACCAACAACACCACCAACATAACCCAACAAAACCACCAACTTGATCAACAACACCTAAAACCACCACTATCACCGCCACCACCAACATCCAATACCACCACCATCAACGACACCAATCGAAGCCACCAACACCCTCCAAAAACATCAACACCACCACCAACACACAAAACCACACGCACCAATTCACATAACACACAACATACTCACACCAACACACACACGAAAACAAGCATATCGCACCCACGCACGTGGGTGGCGCCAATTTGGGTTTTGAGTGGGGGATTTGGTGCTGGGCAGGGGAAATTTGGGGTGGTAGTGGCGGTGAGGGTTTGGGGCTTGGGGTTTTTTGGGTGGTGCTAAGAATAATTTGGGGAATTTTTTTTGTTTTTGTTTTTTTAGGGTGTATGAGAGATGAGAACAGTGGGGATTGTGTTGTCCTTCAGTTCAAATAGTAAACTTACATTTTTACCCTTATCTGATTAACGGTGTGGAGGGACATGGGGGAATCTGGGTAAATTAAAAATTACATGGGGGAGTTTGAGCTTTATTGTTAAAACTCATGGGGGAGAATGTACACATGTATGTTTCAAATGCTCTGCCTATGTGGAGAAGTGAATGTACTAAAGTGTAATGCTAACTGCTAAGTATACCAATTAAAAAACAAGCGAATAACACATGTCACATCGGTTGGTAAAAGTTTTGCATATTCTTTTTAAATTTTTAGTATTCATCCCACGTGCTTGGAGAGCCTATTGATAATTTAGCTCTTATAGATAATTAGTATGCTTGCAATAAGTTGCATAGTCACCTGTGTCATGAACGCATACAGGGGAAGAGTGATGTAGCTGCAAAGAACTTGAACTGTCACCCTGAGGAATGAATTGATGGAAGAAATTATAGCAATTGCTGGCAGCCAAAATCTACAAAAGTTCAGTCTACCGGAGCTGCGTTGATATTCTGGACCCACACAGTAAACCTCTTGAATGGCAACAAACGCCATGGCATGCCTAATCTGTCATAGCTGTCCCAGGACAATCAAATATGAACATGAAGGAGGCCTTGTTCCTCCCCATTGTTGTTGCTATTATTGTGCACAAGTTCGGCATAGGGAATTTCCTCTCCTTCAAGTAAAACAAAAATTGCGGCTAAATCAAAATTTTCTACCTTAGGAAGTGTAGCATTTGGTCCAATAAGCACCTCACCGTTCTTTCCACCCTCATGTCACACCCCGATGATGCAGGCGCAAAACAGCCCACACAAAACATGACAAAGGGCCAAGGTGCGACTATGGTGACAAAGTGACAGCCTTGAGCATCGTCTTACCACAACATCAATGTTCTACCCACAACTGTGTTTATCTCATAATATAGAGTGACATGTCTAGAGATCTATGGTGGTTACAGACAGTTTAGCAATTAGCCTGCCATATTAGGCGGCAATGAAGAAAGAAATAAAGTAAACAAGAATGTAAAATTAAAAAGAGTATACCTGAAGAAATAAGTTTTCTTCGATTGATTAACAATATACAAATGTTTACAAAATATGAAAGGAAAGTCGTAAGCTGCTCTCTCTAGAACTCTGCCTAAAAAAGTCCTAAAGTCCTGAATTTATACAACTGGGCGGAACACAAAGTAAGATTAAAAACAACTCAGACCGGATTTGAAAACTTTGAAATCCGGTGTCCCTATACAAAACGTGTCTATAAGACAAAAAAATTATAAAAAGTAAATAGGAATTATCCTAAAAGCAACAACAGTGGCATTCCACCGATTGTCGATAGCAGACAGCATTAATAAAGCAAAATTTACTTTTCCGCAAAGTTTGGCTTTTCTTTTTGCATAATTGTCCAAAGGCATAATTGATGCCTTCAGACAGTTTTTGCTTTTCCTTTTTCTTTTGCTTTTTTGATTAATTCATCCTTCAAGCTGTCGAACAAATCTTCTGCTAGTGTAATGCCCCGATCCCTCACGAGACCGGAGGTTCTAGTAACCATGCTATTCTCAACCGCATCCCAACCCGGGCACAAATTTTAGGAAAAATGGACAGAGTTTTCTTTGTACCGTGGACATTCTGGAAACCTGTAAACATTCAAATAAAACACGAAGCAAAGGAACAACATTTCTAATTGAAATCCCAACTTCAAGGCCATCCGAGCCTTAAGCAACACAAGACAATATAAACACATACAAGCATGCAACGTAGCTAGAAGCAGAAGCATAAGTTATTACATGCCACAATTCCATAACACTTACTACATCCACTTAGCTTTCAAATTGCAACTACTCAAATATATATACATAAGCCCTTAGGCTCCAAAATAGAACATAAAGTAGACAAGCAAGGTCTTTTACAGTTTAGCAAGCAATCACTCCAATCTCAAGTAATAGTACACAGCAACCAAGGCAACTCCTCCAACTGCACCACTTGAAACATGTTTAGCGAGGTATGAGCAATCACAATTGCTCAGTGAGGGATAAGGTCTACCGGGGACGTGCAATGCAGCAACTTAACACAATTAATACAATAGATAAACAGTGAATAACAATTCTAATACCACATTTTAAAAGGATACAATCGATAATCCTTATCACTCCAAATCTTCGATCCCCGATCCACGAACCACGATCTCAATCTCGATATGCCGGCATCCCTTATACCAATTGGTACTCCGGATGTACCCGATCCTACGATCCAACACCCCTTGGCAATCTCCGGACCAGGCGAGTGAGGGAATAGCAGACGAAGCTAAGGCAACCAACACTGGTAAGCCCGATGCCGCCCAGCGAGGCTATCGCATCCACCGCGACAATGAGGTTGCGCAACCACGATACAATGCAAGAATGATAACAATGACAATATAATCAGTAAACACATTTAAGGACAAAAAGCAGGTTGTCCTCGCACCAAGTTATAATTTAGCAACAATAAGCATATATCAATAAGCCAAGATTCCCTCAATATTCTCCAAAAGCATCAATTCCCTTTAATTATCACTACCTAATACAATCAACTATATGCATAAGAAGTGATTTCTTATTATCAACTAAAGCTAGTTCATAAAGCCATTAATTTATCCAACTCTATTTGATTCCCTTTAATTCACATAACTAACAATATATTTCATGGTTTAACAATCATTCTAATCAATATTTGAACAATACATAAACTCAAGTGATCACATATGCAACATTATTTAATTTCTAAGTATCAGACAAAGACAACAGCATAATAAATAACATATACATAGCCATTCATATAAGTAGAAACACTATATAACATCTAACCAATAAGTTATATAAGCGTATCTTTACACATATAATGCAATTAATAAGCAATATAAACATGTTTACTCAATCTTTAACTAGTATCGATATAACTTAACTCACAACTTCTCCGAATAGATGAACTTGTTATATAAGTACATTTAAACATTTATCCAATCAATCAAGAATCAACTAACAACAATTATTACCATGGTTCATTACTAGTTCCTTTAGTCCATTCTAAATTCATACTCAACCAAATCCATGTAAACCAAGCAACTTAATTCACGAGACTTCACTACTATAATACGTACACTACACAAAGACATATAAACATTTAATTACTCAATTATAAAGCAATTATCATGAGATTAACTATGCGAACACAAAGGGGTCAATATTATACTTTTCACAAAACTTAACCAAAAGCTCACACATACCTTAGAATAGCATTTAGACACGCTAGGAGCAACTACAAAGCAATACAAGTACTAAAGCAATTAATTCATTAATTTCCCCTTTGTTCAACTAGGCTATTTAGCTTCCTATCGGAATTCAATGATCAAGTTAAGCTAGCTAATCATCCTACCAATCTAAGGATACCTAAATACCTCATTTAGAACCTCCAAATCATAACTTAGAGCACAAGTACACGAAAATACCAAAAATGCCTCTTTGTGGGTTTACACTACAAGTACCAATTTTGGAACCCAAACAAGCAAAACGAAAACACTTCTAAGGTTTCAATACTTAATAAAGACTAGAAATAACCTCGAAACGTGCCCAGATTCAAGTTAAATCCGAAACCCCTTATTAAAGTAGCCTATTTTGATCAAATTTCTCAAATTTTGAACATAGCAAGTGCAATTAATATTTTTCCCACGCTTATGGACCTAATTAGCAACTACTAGAAGCCTCGAATCGAATTAAATTGTAACTTTTTTCGGAAACCCTAGTTTAGCACTATTCATCATCTTTTCCAAGTGCCATTTTCATTTTCAAGCATTCAACAAGCATTTTAAACCATCAAACATATTCTATGAAGTCATTAGAGCATATAAGAATCAACGGAATAAGAATTAAACCACTACAATATTAGATCATAAAAATAATAATACAAACTTTAATTGAATTTAATACAAAAATAGAATGCACCCTCACCTCTTTTGAAGATCAAAGAATGGTCTTAAGGTCCTAAGAATGAAGCACAACCAATTTGGGAAGTAATGGAAGCAAGAATGAAACAAGGAGTAATTTTTTTTTTTGAGAAGTTACTATTCCCGTAACTCTTTTTTGGGTTTTTTTTTTGACCCCTTTTTTTTTGTTTCTTGACTTTTAATATTCTCATGAGATGGTCAAAGGGTAGGTCAAGCAAATAGGGTATTTTAGTAAGGGTAAATGGGACATTTGGGTGATTAAATTTCAGCAAAATAAAATGCCAAAAATCTGAGAAAATCCCGCTGGTACTATTCATCAGACATTTCGTGAATTTTTTCCCGTTGATCCCAATATGCAATGCACGCACGGTCAGGGGCTATAGTCCCCTAAAAATATATAGTATTTTATAAAAATATAAAATGCATGAAAAGAAATATTTGAATTTATGGAAATATAAAAAAAATGAAGTAATTAGCTAAATTACATCTAAGTTAACCATTTAATGAATGCAATTAATGAAGTGCTGGGTTCGGGGTGTCACAGCCAGCACATCTTGAGAGGATGGGATATCTTCATTGGGATCTTGTGATTCACCTGCTAAAACTCTATAGGCATTGGAGGACCTCATCGAGGTGTCTTTTGATGTCGAGTCAGTATCAACTGCACTTTTAAAATGTATGAGGAAATCTTCCTTGACTTCATCAAGATATGAGGCCATCACCTCTTCATGACTGCTAATTTGTTTCCTCATTTGGGTTTTACGCAAAATATGGAAAAAAAGAGATTCCTTTTCTTGAGTCTTATTTTTATTTTCTTCCATTTGTTCCTGATAGATTGCTATCGTCTGAGAGATTTCATTAATTGTTGATTGACCATAAGGTTTCTTCGTCTCTGGAACAATTTTCAAGAGTTTTTGCCAAAATTTTGAAAGAAATTTTCTTTTTAAACAAAACATTTTTTTCTTTGTTTTTCTCCGCGATAGGGATCCATTTCCATATCCATAGGAGACCAAATTCCATAAAAAAAAATAAAGAACTTGATCCTTCAATATAAAGATCAGATTATTTCCAATATGGGGACAAATTGCCAACCATTCGGTAAAAAGTCCTTTATAAGAATCAGGGAGAATTTTGACCGGGGGTCCAAAACTTTTCCACCATTGGTGAATCCATGCAAGAAACCTGCGGTTTTAAAATATTTCGGGATTGAATTTAATAAACCAAGAATGTTTATGCTGAGGGTTTTCATATAAGAAAACTTTGAAAAATGCTTCCACATAATCTCAATAATTGAAATGATAAGTATTTTTATCAAGAATAAATTGCCTTTCATTTAAGGTACTGATTCCCCATTCATTTGGAGAAATAATTTTCTTAATATAGATTTTACTATAAGTATAAATCGGAAGATTATTATTCTTCTTGAAATGTTCAATATCACATGAATTTGTGACTTGCAAAATTGATTCGAAATATACCCTGGACTTGTAATAAAGTACATAAAACATATAATTAGTCAAATATCGTTCCATAAGGTACCAAAGATCATTGATCCACTGCTTATCAGCATTTTCAAGAGGTAAAATTACTTCATCATGATGAGACATTTCAAAGGAGTCATCAGACTCTTCATGTTCAACTGTATGAGCATAAGATGATGATTGAGCAGCATTACTGCTTTCTTCAATAACCTTTTCGATTTTTTCAAAATCAGGGTGTGATGGATTAATAGTGATCCCACCAAGATTGACCAATTTTTTCCCTACAATGACCCTATTAGGATCAAAGCTACGTCCTCTGCCTCTTCCCCTATTAGGGTTAGAGGATCCTCCCTTAGCGGGGATTATCTTGCAAAAATTCACGAGTTAAGAAATCAGGAAAAGAATTTTTATTTCCTTTGATATAATCAATTTTGAAATCGAAAGGGGCAAGATTAAGTTGTCATCTAGCAAACATTTGCTTAGAAACATCATGTTTAAAATCTTTATCAAACATATATTTTGCTGCTTAACAATCCGTTCTGATCAAAAATTTATGACAATATAAATCATCTTGAAATTTTAAAACACATTTAACAATTGAAAGAATCTCTTTCTCAATAGTTACATATTTTTGTTGACTATTATTCTATTTTCCTGAATGAAAACGAACAAGATATTCTTATTTTGTCTGAGGATGGATCTGTTTTAAAATTTCTCCAAATCCTATATCTGAAGCATCAGTTTCCACAATTTTTTCCCAAATGGGATTTGCAAGCATTAAACAAGGCAAATTTTTTACCTTGGTTTTAATTAATTTAATCTTTTCAGTATGGACATCTGTCCATGGTCCTGGTTTCTTTTTAAGTCTATCATATAAGATAGTTGTATCTGTAGCAAGATTTTTATAATATGGCAAAATATAATTTAAACTGCCAAGGAATCTTTGTAACTGAGTTTTATCAGTTATTTGATCAAGAAATTTAGAAGCAAATTCAATACTTCTATTAATAGGAATAATCTTTCCTTTTTCAATATTATGACCAAGAAATCTAACTTTAGCTTGGAATAACATCATTTTTGGTTTTGAAATAATAAGACCATTTTGTATAACAATTTTTTTAAATATTTCAAGATGCTTGAAATGTTGTTGAATATCTTTAGAAAAAACTAAGATATCATCAATATAAACAATTATAAAATCATTATAAGGGATAAAAATATCATTCATGATATTTTGAAATTCAGAAGGAGCATTTTTTAATCCAAATGGCATAACATTTCATTCATAATGTCCAATCGGGACAGCAAAAGTAGTTTTATATTTGTCTTTTTCATTAATTTGTATATGCCAATATCCAGATTTAAGATCAAATTTTGAAAATATTAATGCATTATGCAATCGATCCAAAAGATCTTTCTTATTAGGAATAGGATATCTAATCCATTTCAACACTTTATTAAGCGGTTTATAATTGATAACAAGTCTAGGATTACCTCTTTCTTATTCTGCATGTTTATTGACATAAAAGGCGGTCCAACTCCATGGGGAATATGACTTTGTGATAAGATGCTTATCTATAAGACTAGCTATTTCTTTTTTACATAAATCAAGATATTCCTGATTCATCTGACAAGGCCTAGCCTTAGTAGGAATCATCTTTTCATTAAAATCAATTTCATAAGGTAATGAAACAATATGCTTCTTTCTATTCCAAAAAGCATTAGGGTGATCATTACAAATATGTAAAGAGAACTCATGATTAAGATGTTTAATTTTATCCTGTAATTTAGGATTTTTCAACAGATTATCAATATTATTGATATTCATCTCGTATTTTAAGAAATTCAAATGTGATTCCTTAGCTTTCATTAGATTAGCTATCTGACCTAAAAAAATTTCTCTAGGTTCAGTAATAAAATGAAATATCACAGGTTCTTTATTATAAGTTCCTGTTATTCCATAATTATCTATACCTAATATTGGCATAATCTCATTTATAAAAGGAGTTCGTAGAATTATAGGACACGTCATGTTTTCAATTAAAATAAAACTAGATATGCAAACTTTTTCATAACATATGAATGCTTGAGGTAATTCATATTTAACCCTTAATTTTTCTTCTGATGCAGAAGAAATGGAATGAGCAGTTTTCTCAAAGTATTGAGTCGGAATTAATCCTTCCTGGATACAATTAAGATCAGCACCAGAGTCAATTAAGGCAATCATATCTTTAATCATGTGATTTGGTTGAATAAGTAAATTAATTCTAACCAACCATTTTTGTGTTGTGATTACCTTCAATATATTAAGAAGATTTAAATCTACCATAGCATTTGGTAAAGTATTAGAAGAACTAGGTTCTTGGTGTACAAACATATCAATTTGTTCCTTAATTAATTGATTTTCTTGTCTAAGATCATTGATCTGACTTTGCAGTTTATTAACTTCCTGTTTTAATTCATGATGAGTGATAGGAGTATTTTTTCCCTTTTTATCACTTAATTGACTAATAACATCTTTAATATTATACCCCTATTTTGAACTGAAAACCTTATCAATGGGTTTTTCAATAGAATTTTCTTTGGAATAATGTTCCAAAATCTTTGATTTTAAAAAATCATCTTTAATATCTTCTAATAATTTCAAAACATCTAATCACTTATCAGCAGTAATCATATTGACTCTTAAATCATCAAATTGAAATAATATCTTATAATATTCATCATCAAGATTGTTGACTTTACAAGCACATGGAGGAGATTCCTCCTTAGAAGAAGCATTATTAACTTCATCAAAAGAAGATTCTTCTATTTCCAAGCTATCTGAACTAGAACTAGACAAATTATCTATATCAGCAAATAATTTTGCCAATTGTTCTTTAAGGTGATCATCAAGATTCAAAGCATTGATATTTTTTCGGAATTGCTGACACCTATTAGCATAATGACCTTTCTTACCATATCTATAACATGTGGGGATAGGCTTAGCTTTAGGAGTATAACCCTTTTTTCTGTTTTCTCTCTCTCCTGTTTTTAGCTTTATGCTTATATTTAGGAGAAGTATAATATTCCTTAGGTTTTTTAGGCTTTCTAGACTTATTAAGTCTACTAGTAGATGGGATTTCCATAGCAAATTGTTCACAGAATTGACCTAAAGTCTGTCTATCAGTCAGACCTTGTTTCTTGATTTGATAATTTAATTTTATCTGATTGCAAAGATTTAATCCTTCTTTGACACATATACCTATTAACTCACTATAAGTGTACATATTGTAAACAATATTATTGTTTGTATCTTTAACTAATACTTTCCTTATTTTTTCTGCAAATGATGCAGGTAAGCCATCAACAAATTGTGCTTGCCATTGATTATCATTGGCTTCGGGTAGTTCGAAGACTCTAGTGAGAAAGACATCTTTATACCATCTAAAATATGTAAGAGTAGGACAACATAAATAATAATGTCCTAGTTCTATCATAACTGGTAGTAAATTAACTACAAAAATGTTCAAGAATAGTAGCACACATTGTGTAAACGGCATTAGATACTTCAACACCATTTTCCATTCTGGTGGCTTGAACAATTTCTTGTCTCATTTCCATTGTAACACAATTATCAAACCGGCCTTTTAATTGACCAGAAAATCCAGATAATATAGCATCACATATTACTGGTTCTTGATTCCAACTTGTTTACAAATTTGAGCATACATGAGCATGCGTTCAACAACTCTTTTAATTTGTTTGTCAGTCATTCCATCAATATTCCATTCATAGATGGCACGATGATCAAAACTAGCATTTTTATTAAAATTAGTAGTATCTTCCTCATATAAGATATCTTGAGGAGTAGGGCGTGGATAATAATACCTATTATTCTTAGGTTTACTAGCAAATTTACTAGAATATCCTTTTTCAATTTTATTTACTTCCTCTGAAATATTCATTATTGATTTAATATTTTGAGAAATTAGTTCATCTTCTGACTGAGAACTATCAGAATTAATCTGTGTGGATCTATCAGATCCTAGATCGGACAATAATCCAATATGTAAATGAACTAAATATTTATTAATCAAGTTGTCAATTTTTGACTCAGGATCTAGCTTAAATCCTTCCATTTTAGGAGCAGGCTGAAAACCTGTTTTTACAATTTGAGTGCGAGAAGATTCTCCTTCAATAGTTTTTCCCTTTAAATGAGAAATCTGTGGATAAGGAGTCTGCAATTCAGACTGTGCCTTAACTTTATCAAGACTTTGATCAATTTTTTTATTTAAAATTAATAACTGTTCTGCTACAATTTGTAAATCCACTTTCTAAAAGGTTGCCAGTGAGCATTTAAAAATTCATTATTAACATAAGTTATTTCCCAACTGCCTGGGCTGAAAGTGAATCTGGTTGTCGTCATATATGAAAACTCATTTCATATGGGGTAATTTACTCCCTAACAATTCCATGAGGAATTTGATTTTTAGAAATCGTTATTCCATCAATTTTTTCAGGTTGTATAATTTCACCTTCTTCTGACGGAGGTTTATAGTTGTCTATATCCTTATTAAGATCTTCTTGAATATAAGAAGTAGAAGCCCTTAAAGATTGAGGAAACTCTATAATAGGGGAAATATAAGAATGATTCGATGTAAAAGACCTAGTAATTATAGGTTCTTGTTTAAATCTTAAGAAGACATCACCTTCAGAAGTCTGAACAACTTGAGATAAATCAGATTGAGTTTTAGGTTGACTAGGAGTCACCTTTTCAAGTTTCCAATTTTCAGGAAAGTCTATTTCTTCCTATTTTATCATTTTTCGAGTAGTAATCTGGGATCTAGACAAATTAGTTTCAATCAAAACTGTACTACCCGTTTCATCTTGCAATCTGCAGTTAGGGTTCAAAGTATGAAGAACCTTGTAATAAATTCTATAACATATACTCATAGTTTCTGAATGAGGCATATAATTATACCCTTTGGTTTTTACATATAAAGTAACAGTTTCATGTATATTTCTATCAGATAAAGAAAACTGTAAATTGGGCCTCTTTGTGGTATCAGAGCCATGGAGCCTCTTTGAGGTTACTTAGAGTAAACATGGTTGGAAGCAGATAGTTTAGTATTCTGTTATTATGCTTTCTACATTTAGAAAGAAAAATAATATAAAAAATGCAAAGAAGGAAGAATATGATCTTCCCAAACAACTTGATTTGTTAAATAAATGGACTATTCCTCATGTTCAACCTAATACTATTTATCAATATGGTGTATTTGAGAATCTGGGTCTTAAGCATGTTGTTAAGACTGCTGAATAATCAGTCCCTATGGAAGATGATGAGTTAACAATTAAATTATTATCTAATGATGATATATTGCATCATGATTCTATGCATAATCATTTGCATATAGGACTTATTCAAATTGCTTTTAAGCCTCTTACATTAGGAGGATTAAATGAAAGTTTTATTGCAGTTCTTAGAGATGCTAGGAACTTAGATTGGAGACAATCTTTGATGGGAATAACCCAGTCCAGTCTAGCTTATGGACTAGTTTATCAAAAATTGAAGAAATCCACTTTCTAAAAGGTTGCCAGTGAGCATTTAAAAATTCATTATTAACATAAGTTCTTTCTCAACTGCCTGGGCTGAAAGTGAGTCTGGTTGTCGTCATATATGAAAACTCATTTCAGATGGGGTAATTTCCTCCCTAACAATTCCATGAGGAATTTTATTTTTAGAAATCGTTATTCCATCAATTTTTTCAGGTTGTACAATTTCACCTTCTTCTGACAGAGGTTTATAGTTGTCTATATCTTTATTAAGATCTTCTCGAATATAAGAAGTAGAAGCCCTTAAAGATTGAGGAAACTCTATAATAGGGGAAATATAAGAATGATTCGATGAAAAAGACCTAGTAATTGTAGGTTCTTGTTTAAATCTTAAGAAGACATCACCTTCAGAAGTCTGAACAACTTGAGATAAATCAGATTGAGTTTTAGGTTGACTAGGAGTCACCTTTTCAAGTTTCCAATTTTCAGGAAAGTCTATTTCTTCCCATTTTATCATTCTTCGAGTAATAATATGGGATCTAGACAAATTAGTCTCAATCAAAATTGTACTACCAGTTTCATCTTGCAATCTGTAGTTAGGGTTCAAAGTATGAAGAACCTTGTAATAAATTCTATAACATATACTCATAGTTTCTGAATGAGGCATATAATTATACCCTTTGGTTTTTACATATAAAGTAACAGTTTCACGTATATTTCTATCAGATAAAGAAAACTGTAAATTGGGACGAACATTAAAATAAACTGGTCCATAAGACAGACTGGACTGGGTTATTCCCATCAAAGATTGTCTCCAATCTAAGTTCCTAGCATCTTTAAGAATTGCAATAAAATTTTCATTTAATCCTCCTAATGTAAGAGGCTTAAAAACAATTTGAATAAGTCTTATATGCAAATAATTATGCGTAGAATCATGACGCAATATATCATCATTAGATAATAATTTAATTGTTAACTCATCATCTTCCATAGGGACTGATTGTTCAACAGTCTTAACGACATGCTTAAGACCATTATGATTTTATGAGAGAAAAATAAAAAATTTATAAATTTGTTCCTTGGTTTATAGGCCATTATATTTCTTTAGCTATAAATACAATTGAAAGAGAATGGACTGATGTCCAAGGTCAAAAGGAAAAATCCGTTTTCCCTCCTACTAAACCATTAATTATTGGAAAAGACAATTTGCAGATAGAATCGAAAGCTTTTCTTAAGTTATTTGAAGATGGTAATGCCACAGTTATGATAAAGCAGATTAATGCTTTAGCCAAGCAATGAAATTATACTAACTATACTTTACAAATTGTAGGAGAACAGTTATTAATTTAAAAAAAAAATTGATCGAATTCTTGATAAAGTTAAGGCACAGTCTGAATTGCAGACTCCTCATCCACAAATTTCTCATTTAAAGGGAAAAACTATTAAAGGAGAATTTTCTTGCGTTCAAATTGTAAAAACAGGTTTTCAGCCTGCTCCTAAAATGGAAGTATTTAAGCTAGATCCTGAGTCAAAAATTGACAACTTGATTAATAAATATTTAGTTCATTTACATATTGGATTATTGTCCGATCTAGGATCTGATAGATCCACACAGATTAATTCTGATAGTTCTCAGTTAGAAGATGAACTAATTTCTCAAAATATTGAATCAATAATGAATATTTCAGAGGAAGTAAATAAAATTGAAAAAGGATATTCTAGTAAATTTGCTAGTAAACCTAAGAATAATAGGTATTATTATCCACGCCTTACTCCTTAAGATATCTTATATGAGGAAGATACTACTAATTTTAATAAAAATGCTAGTTTTGATCATCGCACCATCTATGAATGGAATATTGATGGAATGACTGACAAACAAATTAAAAGAGTTTTGAATGCATGCTTATGTATGCTCAAATTTGTAAACAAGTTGGTAATCAAGAACCAGTAATATGTGATGCTATATTATTTGGATTTTCTGGTGAATTAAAAGGCTGGTTTGATAATTGTGTTACAATGGAAATGAGAAAAGAAATTGTTCAAGCCACCAGAATGAAAAATGGTGTTGAAGTATCTAATGTCGTTTACACAATATGTGCTACTATTCTTGAACATTTTTGTAGTCAATTTACTACCAGTTATGATAGAACTAAGACATTATTACGTAGTTTACGTTGTCCTACTCTTACATCTTTTAGATGGTATAAAGATGTCTTTCTTACTAGAGTCTTTGAACTACTCGAAGGCAATGATAATCAATGGAAAACACAATTTGTTGATGGCTTACCTGCATCATTTGCAGAAAAAATAAGGAAAGTATTAGTTAAAGATACAAACAATAATATTGTTTACAATATGTACACTTATGGTGAGTTAATAGGTGTATGTGTCAAAGAATGATTAGATCTTTGCAATCAGATAAAATTAAATTATCAAATCAAGAAACAAGGTTTGACTGATAGACAGACTTTAGGTCAATTCTGTGAACAATTTGCTATGGAAATTTCATCTACTAGTAGACTTAATAAGTCTAGAAAGCCTAAAAAACCTAAGGAATATTATACTTCTCCTAAATATAAGCATAAAGCTAAAAAGAGGAGAGAGGGAAAACAGAAAAAGGGTTATACTCCTAAAGCTAAGCCTATCCTCACATATTATAGATGTGGTAAGAAAGGTCATTATGCTAATAGGTGTCGGCAATTCTGAAAAAAAGATCAATGCTTTGAATCTTGATGATCACCTTAAAGAACAATTGGCAAAATTATTTGTTGATATAGATAATTTGTCTAGTTCTAGTTTAGATAGCTCGGAAATAGAAGAATCTTCTTTTGATGAGGTTAATAATGCTTCTTCTAAGGAGGAATCTCCTCCATGTGCTTGTAAAGTCAACAATCTTGATGATAAATATTATAAGATATTATCTTAATTTGATGATTTAAGAGTCAATATGATTACTGTTGATAAGTGGTTAGATGTTTTGAAATTATTAGAAGATATTAAAGATAATTTTTTTTAAATTAAAGATTTTGGAACATTATTCCAAAGAAAATTCTATTGAAAAACCCATTGATAAGGTTTTCAGTTCAAAACAGGGGTATAATATTAAAGATGTTATTAGTCAATTAAGTGATAAAAAGGGAAAAAATACTCCTATCACTCATCATGAATTAAAACAGGAAGTTAATAAACTTCAAAGTCAGATCAATGATCTTAGACAAGAAAATCAATTAATTAAGGAACAAATTGATATGTTTGTACACCAGGAACCTAGTTCTTCTAATACTTTACCAGATGTTATGGTAGATTTAAATCTTCTTAATATATTGAAGGTAATCACAACACAAAAATTGTTGGTTAGAATTAATTTACTTATTCAACCAAATCACATAATTAAAGATATGATTGCCTTAATTTACTCTGGTGCTGATCTTAATTGTATCCAGGAAGGATTAATTCTGACTCAATACTTTAAGAAAACTACTCATTCCATTTCTTCTGCATCAAGAGAAAAATTAAGGGTTAAATATAAATTACCTCAAACATTCATATGTTATGAAAAAGTTTGCATATCTACTAGTTTTATTTTAATTGAAAACATGACGTGTCCTATAATTCTAGGAACTCCTTTTATAAATGAGATTATGCCAATATTAGGTATAGATAATTATGGAATAACAGGAACTTATAATAAAGAACCTGTGACATTTCGTTTTATTACTGAACCTAGAGAGAAAATTTTAGGTCAGATAGCTACTCTAATGAAAGCTAAGGAATCACATTTGAATTTCTTAAAATACGAGATGAATATCAATAATATTGATAATCTGTTGAAAAATCCTAAATTACAGGATAAAATTAAACATCTTAATCATGAGTTTTCTTTACATATTTGTAATGATCACCCTAATGCTTTTTGGAATAGAAAGAAGCATATTGTTTCGTTACCTTATGAAAATAATTTTAATGAAAAGATGATTCCTACTAAGGCTAGGCCTTGTCAGATGAATCAAGAATATCTTGATTTATGCGAAAAAGAAATAGCTAGTCTTATAGATAAGCGTCTTATCAAAAAGTCATACTCCCCATGGAGTTGTACCGCTTTTTATGTCAATAAACATGCAGAACAAGAAAGAGGTAATCCTAGACTTGTTATCAATTATAAACTGCTTAATAAAGTGTTGAAATGGATTAGGTATCCTATTCCTAATAAGAAAGATCTTTTGGATCGATTGCATAATGCATTAATATTTTTAAAATTTGATCTTAAACCTGGATATTGGCAGATACAAATTAATGAAAAAGACAGATATAAAACTTCTTTTGCTGTCCCGATTGGACATTATGAATGGAATGTTATGGCATTTGGATTAAAAAATGCTCATTCTGAATTTCAAAATATCATGAATGATATTTTTATCCCTTATAGTGATTTTATAATTGTTTATATTGATGATATCTTAGTTTTTTCTAAAGATATTCAACAACATTTCAAGCATCTTGAAATATTTAAGAAAATTGTTATACAAAATGGTCTTGTTATTTCAAAACCAAAAATGATGTTATTCCAAACTAAAGTTAGATTTCTTGGTCATAATATTGAAAAAGGAAAGATTAATAGAAGTATTGAATTTGCTTCTAAATTTCCTGATCAAATAACTGATAAAACTCAATTACAAAGATTCCTTGGCAGTTTAAATTATATTTTGGCATATTATAAAAATCTTGCTACAGATACAACTATCTTATATGATAGACTTAAAAAGAAACCAGGACCATGAACAGATGTCCATACTGAAAGGATTAAATTAATTAAAACCAAGGTAAAAAATTTGCCTTGTTTAATGCTTGCAAATCTCACTTGAGAAAAAATTGTGGAAACTGATGCTTCAGATATAAGATATGGAAGAATTTTAAAACATATCCATCCTCAGACAAAACAAGAATATCTTGTTCGTTTTCATTCAGGAAAATGGAATAATAGTCAACAAAAATATGCAACTATTGCGAAAGAGATTCTTTCGATTGTTAAATGTGTTTTAAAATTTTAAGATGATTTATATTGTCAGAAATTTTTTATCAGAACGGATTGTCAAGCAGCAAAATATATGTTTGATAAAGATTTTAAATATGATGTTTCTAAGCAAATGTTTGCTAGATGGCAACCTAATCTTGCCCCTTTCAATTTCAAAATTGATTATATCAAAGGAAATACAAATTCTCTTCCTGATTTCTTAAATCGTGAATTTTTGTAGGATCATCCCCGTTAGGGGAGGATCCTCTAACCCTAATAGGGGAAGAGGCAGAGGACGTAGCTTTGATCCTAATAGGGTCATTGCAGGGAAAAAATTGGTCGATCTTGGTGGGATCACTATTGATCCATCACACCCTGATTTTGAAAAAAATCAAAAAGGTTATTGAAGAAAGCAGTAATACTGCTCAATCATCATCTTATGCTCATACAGTTGAACATGAAGAGTCTGATGACTTCTTTGAAACGTCCCATCATGATGAAGTAATTTTACCTCTTGAAAATGCTGATAAGCAGTGGATTAATGATCATTGGTACCATATGGAACGATATTTGACTAATTATATGTTTCTTGTACTTTATTACAAGTCCAGGGTATATTTCGAATCAATTTTGCAAGTAACAAATTCATGTGATATTGAACATTTCAAGAAGAATAATACTCTTCCGATTTATACTTATAGTAAAATCTATATTAAGAAAATTATTTCTCCAAATGAATGGGGAATCAGTACCTTAAATGAAAGACAATTTATTCTTGATAAAAATAATTATCATTTCAATTATTGGGATTATGTGGAAGCATTTTCCAAAGTTTTTTTATATGAAAACCCTCAGCATAAACATTCTTGGTTTATTAAATTCAATCCCGAAATATTTCAAAACCGCAGGTTTCCTGCATGGATTCACTAATGGTGGAAAAGTTTTGGACCCCCGGTCAAAATTCTCCCTGATCCTTATAAAGGACTTTTTACTGAATGGTTGGCAATTTGTCCCCATATTGGAAATGATCCTGATCTTTATATTGAAGGATTAAGCCCTTTATTTTTCTTTATGGAATTTGGTCTCAATATGGAAATGGATCCCTATTGCGGAGAAAAACAAAGAAAAAATGTTTTGTTTAAAAAGAAAATTTCTTTCAAAATTTTGGCAAAAACTCTTGAAAATTGATCCAGAGACAAAGAAACCTTATGGTCAATCAACAATTAATGAAATCTCTCAGACGATAGCAATCTATCAGGAACAAATGGACGAAAATAAAAAGAAGACTCAAGAAAAGGAATCTCATTTTTCCCATATTTTGCGTAAAATCCAAATGAGGAAACAAATTAACAATCATGAAGAGGTGATGGCCTCATATCTTGATGAAGTCAAGGAAGATTTCCTCAGACATTTTAAAAGTGCAGTTGAACCTGACTTGACATCAGAAGACACCTCGATGAGGTCCTCCAATGCCTACGGAGTTTTAGCAGGTGAATCACAAGATCCCAATGAGGATATCACATCCTCTCAAGATGTGCTGGCAGAAGATTTGTTCGACAGCTTGAATGATGAATTAATCAAAAAAGCAAAAGAAAAAGGAAAAACAAAAGTTGTTTGAAGACATCAATTATGCCTTTGGACAATTATGCAAAAAGAAAAGCCGAACTTTGCGGAAAAGTAAATTTTGCTTTATTAAAGTTGTCTGCTACCGACAGTCGGTGGAATGCCACTGTTGTTAGAGACACGTTTTGTATAGAGACACCGGATTTCAAAGTTTTCAAATCCGGTCTGAGTTGTTTTTAATCTTGTTTTGTGTTCCACCCAGTTGTAGAAATTCAGGGCTTTAGGACTATTTTAGGCAGCGCTCTAGAGAGAGCAGCTTACGACTTTCCTTTCATATTTTGTAAACATTTGTATATTGTTAATCAATCGAAGAAAACTTATTTCTTCAGGTATACTCTTTTTAATTTTACATTCTTGTTTACTTTATTTCTTTCTTCATTGCCGCCTAAAATGGCAGGCTGTAACACCCCGATCCCTCTTGAGACCGGGAGTTCTATCAATCGATCTAATCACAACCCAAATCCAAATCCGGGCATAATTTTCAGGAAAAACGGACGGAGTCTCCCCTGTTTCTAGGCAAAAAGTAAACTTGCGACAGCATATAAGTGGACCAATACCACGTCCAAACATTCAACCGCCTCAAGGCCATCCGAACCTTGGTTCACAACAAGCAATCACAAGCAATTATACATTCATGCTTAGCAATTAAACCACACCAACCTATTGCATAAGTTAGACTATCATATCTTTCTATCTCTTTCTTTTGGACAATACAAACATGCATTGAAGTTAAGCTACATTAACTAGATACATAATCTAACTTATCAAACCACTTCAATAATCTAATGAAACTTAAGTTACATCCCTTTTGACATTTAATTCATACAATACATAAAAGCATACATCTTTACAACTTCAACAACTCAAGTCACATAGGCACGCAAGACAACTCTTCAAGCACGAACTTTCACGAATCACGAACTTTCCAGCTAACATGGCATTTCCTGAAATGTGGCAGTGAGGAGTGAGTATACATAACACGTATACTCAGTGAGGGCGAGACATATATCGAATTGGAGAGAAAGAAATTCGTGCAATGCAAATAAGACAGTTAAGTAATATATCTGATAAGTAAGCAATCAAGACAACTAATCAATACAATAAGCAATTACTTAAAGCATTAACACAACCATTCAAAGCTATACCACACTCTGAAGGCTATGGTTCACTCATAAGAGCAATGTACCATTTCACGAGCGATACATCAATCTCGAGCTTGATGTTGACAACGATGACAATAAACGCGCAACCACCTTATAACTTCAGTTTGGAATACCCCCGAAGTATCCATCAATTCTACGACCCAAATCTCCCTGGGAGGCAACCCAAGCGAGAAAAGGGAATAGGACACGGAGCTAGAGCAACCAACACTGGCAGCCCGAGACAACCCAGAGAGGCCCATCACTCACGCGCCTGACACTATGCAATGCAAGACACGACACAAGGTGATAACGAAAGATAGCACAATAATACAGAATAGAGGAGATAAACGAGATATCAAGCATTATCAACAATTGTTAAACATTTCAATCAACAATCAACTCTAACAAGCGTAATAAGCATTAGCAAGCATTAACAAGCATTTATAATCAAATAAGTAACAAGAACAACACCAACTAACATTATCAAGCAATAACAAGTATTCCATAGGCATTATAAGCATTCTATAGGCAATATAAGCATTTTATAAGCAATATAAGCATTCTATAAGCAATATATTATGAAAACACACAGAATCACAAAAATGACCCCAACTTTCAAAATACTACTACTTTCAAACGAGCCACGAGTTTTGGAAACCGACTTCACCAATCCTCCTAGGTCACCATAAGGCACGTCTAAAGACCCCGAAACCCTACTTAACCCTAGAATTCACGCAAAGTCCCGATTTCCCCCTTTACTTATTTGAACTACAACTACCTCAACCGATTACCTAACCAATGTCACAACTGCACCAAAAGTGCTTCCATGACCTCCCGAGACAATGCCATCACGCAAAACGATAAAATACCAAATTTGACCTAAACGACCCCAACTTTTACTAAGCCATTTTTCTCCGTTTTTCCATTACACAATCCAATTAAACCATACATTTAGGCATTCTAGCATATCTAGCACCTTCCTACATCAACAGAACGTGTAACGGAGCAACTTCATCGAAACGGGGGTTTACTATTCACTATTTACTATTCAATTAACAATTTATATTTCCTTTTCGATATTCAACCGCAGAAAATGTTAAAAAGCTATAAATACATGTTCTATGATTGCTAGGGAACATTCTTTAAGCCTCAAAATGATTTAAATAATAATATACGGATAAATCCCAAAAATCAAAGTTAATACACAAAATATTCAAATGCACAAATAACGATGAAACCCTCACCTTAGACGCTCCTAGACGCTAGGAAAACCTCGTAGGATGCCTCAAAAATCACCCCGTGCAAGCTCACGCGAAGAATCGAAGATTTGAAGTTAAAATTTCTTTTTTTTTCTCCTTCATTTTCGGCCCTGCTTGTTTTCTGTTTTCAGCCCTCTTTTTTTTGTGCTATTTAAGCTATTAAAAAGATGACACAAGGTCAAATGATCAAGGCTTGGTCAATGCTCACTTAAGTTGGTCAATCTAGCTTATTTCATGCATTTTAAAGCTAAAACAACTATCACAAATCAAATTCAAGTTAATAACAATTAAAATACTAAAATTAAGACACTAAATACTAGTTTTCACTATTTGTTGAGGACTAGAATTTATTTCCTAACTATCGCTCTCGAAATGCTATGCACTTTACGACAATAAAAGAATAACAATTAAATCTCAAAGAACTTAAGGAATATATCATTTTTGGAAAGCATCATAGTTTAAAATTTACTCCGACTCGGAGCTACTTTTCATTTAATTGAAATCCGAGCATTTAAGTGCAAGAAAAATAAAACCGATTGACATAAATATGAAAAGTAGTTGATATTTCGTTAAATAATTAACTCAAGTATTATTTTAATTACCTCTAAAAGAAATATGAAAATAAAGCTACAAATACATGTTTAACTTAAAAATAAACACGAAATTCAATGTTAACATTTAAGATAACACTTAGTTAAATGCAATTAAATGCCATTAAATACATGCCGGGTTCGGGTTATCACATCCTTCCCCCCTTAAAACAATTGCGTCCTTGCAATTCTTCTTCTAATAGAACTCTGCATCATCTGAAATCCAACTCTGACCACTCTTCATTGGTTGCTGAGCAAGACACTGAATAAGAACGCTCGAAGAATACCTTACTAAGAAACCCCAATAGTACTGACTGAAAACTCCAAAACAATAAGGCCAAATAAAGGCTTACTTGAAAATACCATCTTGAAATCCAAATAAGAATTCCACTGGTCAAGAATATCATAAAAGAATTCCCCACTAATAGTGCCGAGAAAATGCCAATAAAGACTAAAGCAAAGATACTGTAGATATTACCAATTCCACATATTATTAACAAGAGGAATACCGAAGGAATATTCTATATACGAATCCTCTATAAAATTCCAACAAGTATCAAATAAGGAAGTCAAAGGATGGCCAAAGTAGATGCGGCACATATAAGACCAAGCTCCAAGACCTCATCGCCATTTGCCGAGTGCAAACTTTATACAACTTACCACCAAAGAAGCCTAAAGTATTCCACAGCATACCGTAAGCAATATAAGATAATAATTCTGAACAAGATTCCAAGTGTAAGACTTCCAATAGTGCCAACAAGGAAAATACCAGTAGAATGCCCACTAAGAATTCCAATGAATACCGTAAGTAGTGTTATACAATAAGTCCGATAGGAATTCCAATTACCAAACCAACTGAAGAATGCCAAGAAAAATACCCGAACAATGCTCCAGTAAGAATGTAGCCAAGTTTGCCAATAAGTAAATGCTAAATAAATTGCCACTAAGGATCCATAGATAATACCATACAGTAAGTCCGATTGAGATTCCAATAACCAAGTCCACCGAGAATTGCCAACAAAAGTCTCCAAAGAACACCCGTTAAGAAAACCAAAGAATGTTCCAGAGAACAACCAAATAGATCCCCAAATAAAAATCTTACTAGACATGAATGCCATAATAGAATCCCAACTAAAAGTACCAAGAACATACCAATAAACAATCTGAGGCAGAGTCTAAACAAGAATCCCAAGTACTGCTTAGGAAGATTTCAGACAAGAAATCCAGTCAATCATATTACAGAGGTTTCAAGGAAGTCTTTCAAAATATATAGCTCAAGAAGCATCAGAGGGAATGTTGTGCAGGTGCATCATATACTATTGAGGAGTTCCAATCACGATTGCTAATAAAATACCAAGAAAGACCAGAGCAAAGGTATTGTAGACAATATTATGCAGCAAGTCCAATAAGAGCTCCGATTGCCAAATCCACTGAGAAATGTCCACAAGGAATACCCAAGTAGTACGCCTTACTCAAACTGATCATTGTAAGCAGACTCAAATCAAAGTTTCCCCATAAGAATGCAGAAAGAACACCAATGATTGATTAAAATCCCAACCAAGTCTCCCACGAAATGCCAATATAAAAATACCCGATGAATGGCCAATCAAGAAGACATTAAGAAAACACTCCAAAGAATAATCATGTAGAACTCCAAAGGAAGTCATTTATACTAGGCATAGGAGATAACCTTAGAGGAACCCCAACAACCAAGTAGAACCTCAAAAGAAAGCTACCCTTTCATAACTGTTAAGCACAGAGGAGGACCTTAGAGACTCGCCAATAACCGATCTCCAAAAGCAAACACCAACTCCCAAATAAAGGCTAGTTAAATGCCATTCATTTCTTGCCAATCCATTCACCTTGAGAAGCCAGCTGTGAACCACTTCTTTAGGGGAAAAAGAGGACTTACTTACCATTTTCACGGAACATCTATGAATGCCAGGATATCACATTTATACACATGCCTTAAACTATTATGCAAGCAAGTTTACAAAAGAGTTTATTCAACAAAGTCACTCAAGCACAACAATCAAGTCAAGCACAACATAATCAATTCAAATCACAGCATAACCAATTCAAGACACTTCAATGCACACATTACAAGCAATACTTCAAGTAGATAACAATTCACGAGGTCGATTCGATTCACGATGCCAATTCATTAGGTCAATTCAATGCACAACTAGACACTTCACTTTACTTGAGAAACATTTAACACATAACACATAATTATATCACATAGGTGCATACATTCAAGTCAAGACACACAATCTCACATACAAGCATACACTTTCAAGACACGCTTAACAAGCACACATTCAAGGATCACTACCTACCAGACCGAGGACCCTGTCCCGGCTTATGAGCTAGACAAGCTCTGATACCACCTGTAACACCCTGATCTCTCTCGAGACCGGGAGTTCTATCAATCGATCTAATCGCAACCCAAATCCAAACCCGGGCATAATTTTCAGGAAAAACGGACGGAGTCTCCACTGTTTCTAGGCAAAAAGTAAACATGCGACAGTATATAAGTGGACCAATACCACGTCCAAACATTCAACCGCCTCAAGGCCATCCGAGCCTTGGTTCACAACAAGCAATCACAAGCAATTATATATTCATGCTTAGCAATTAAACCGCACCAACCTATTGCATAAGTTAGACTATCATATCTTTCTATCTCTTTCTTTTGGACAATATAAACATGCATTGAAGTTAAGCTACATTAACTAGATACATAATCTAACTTATCAAACCACTTCAATAATCTAATGAAACTTAAGTTACATCCCTTTTGACATTTAAGGTGAGGGTTTCATAGTTATTTGCGCATTTGAATATTTTGTGTATTAACTTTAATTTTTGGGATTTATCCGTATATTGTTATTTAAATCATTTTGAGGCTTAAAGAATGTTCCCTAGCAATCGTAGAACATGTATTTATAGCTTTTTAATATTTTCTGCGGTTGAATATCGAAAAGGAAATATAAATTGTTAATTGAATAGTAAATAGTGAATAGTAAACTCCCGTTTCGATGAAGTTGCTCCGTTACGCGTTTTGTTGATGTAGGAAGGTGCTAGATATGCTAGAATGCCTAAATGTATGGTTTAATTGGATTGTGTAATAGAAAAATGGAGAAAAATGGCTTAGTAAAAGTTGGGGTCGTTTAGGTCAAGTTTGGCATTTTATCGTTTTGCATGATGGCATTGTCTCGGGAGGTCATGGAAGCACTTTTGGTGCAGTTGTGACATTGGTTGGGTAATCGGTTGAGGTAGTTGTAGTTCAAATGAGCAAAGGAGAAAATCGGGGCTTTGCGTGAATTCTAGGGTTAAGTAGGGTTTCGAGGTCTTTAGACGTGCCTTATGGTGACCTAGGAGGATTGGTGAAGTCGGTTTCCAAACCTCGTGGCTCGTTTGAAAGTAGTAGTGTTTTGAAAGTTGGGGTCATTTTTGTGATTCTGTGTGTTTTCATAGTATATTGCTTATAGAATGCTTATATTGCTTATAGAATGCTTATATTGCTTATAGAATGCTTATATTGCCTATAGAATGCTTATATTGCCTATAGAATGCTTATAATGCCTATGGAATACTTGTTATTGCTTGATAATGTTAGTTGGTGTTGTTCTTGTTACTTATTTGATTGTAAATGCTTGTTAATGCTTATTACGCTTGTTAGAGTTGATTGTTGATTGAAATGTTTAACAATTGTTGATAATGCTTGATATCTTGTTTATCTCATCTATTCTGTATTGTTGTGCTATCGCTCGTTATCGCCTTGTGTCGTGTCTTGCATTGCACAGTGTCAGGCGCGTGAGTGATGGGCCTCTCTGGGTAGTCTCGGGCTGCCAGTGTTGGTTGCTCTAGCTCCGTGTCCTATTCCCTTTTCTCGCTTGGGTTGCCTCCCAGGGAGATTTGGGTCGTAGAATTGATAGATACTTCGGGGGTATTCCAAACTGAAGTTATAAGGTGGTTGCGCGCTTATTGTCATCGTTGTCAACATCAAGCTCGAGATTGATGTATCGCTCGTGAAATGGTACATTGCTCGTATGAGTGAACCATAGCCTTCAGAGTGTGGTATAGCTTTGAATGGTTGTGTTAATGCTTTCAGTAATTGCTTATTGTATTGATTGGTTGTCTTGATTGCTTACTTATCAGATATATTGCTTAACTGTCTTATTTGCATTGCACGAATTTCTTTCACTCCAATTCGATATCTGTCTCGCCCTCACTGAGTATACGTATTATGTATACTCACTCCACACCGCCATATTTCAGGAAATGCCATGTTAGCTGAAAAGTTCGTGATTCGTGAAAGTTCGTGCTTGAAGAGTTGTCTTGCGTGCCTATGTGACTTGAGTTGTCGAAGTTGTAAAGATGTATGCTTTTATGTATTGTATGAATTAAATGTCAAAAGGGATGTAACTTAAGTTTCATTAGATTATTGAAGTGGTTTGATAAGTTCGATTATGTATCTAGTTAATGTAGCTTAACTTCAATGCATGTTTGTATTGTCCAAAAGAAAGAGATAGAAAGATATGATAGTCTAACTTATGCAATAGGTTGGTGTGGTTTAATTGCTAAGCATGAATGTATAATTGCTTATTGTGAACCAAGGCTCGGATGGCCTTGAGGCGGTTGAATGTTTGGACGTGGTATTGGTCCACTTATATGTTGTCGCAGGTTTGCTTTTTGCCTAGAAACAGGGGTGACTCCGTCCGTTTTCCCTGAAAATTATGCCCGGGTTTGGATTTGGGTTGTGATTAGATCGATTGATAGAACTCCTGGTCTCGAGAGGGATCGGGGTGTTACACAGGCTAATTGCTAAACTGTCTGTAACCACCATGGATCTCTAGACATGTCATTCTGTATTATGAGGTAGACACAGTTGTGGGTAGAACATTGATGTTGTGGTAAGACGATGCTCAAGGCTGTCACTTTGTCGCCATAGTCGCACCTTGGCCCTTTGTCATGTTTTGTGTGGGCTGTTTTCTGTTGACTCGGTTGACCAATCAGCCAGAGTACTTAGTCTGGAAATCCATTAACACTGTATCCCCATGCATGGGCCTCCTTTTGGGCTCTCAAGGCTACACACATTACCGGTTTTCTTTCTTGGAGATTCTAGAAACTTCAAGAATTGTGTAAATATCCCTAGGAGATATTTGATTGATTGTAATCACCTTAATTGGGGGATATGATTAATATGAACACACAAGAAAGTTGTAGCATTTAAGAGTAATAAATTACATTCTCTCAAATTCTCTCTTCTACATTTCTTTTACACCTTGCAAGTTCCTTTCATTGTTATCTTTGTTGGTTTCTTTGGCTGACTTAGCCACTTTTGTGTGTAAGAACTGTCTAAGTGCCGCACGTAGTGCTTGGGATAGGCCAAGGGCGTAACACTCATCTCCATGAAATCATTGTTTTGCTCTTCTCCAAGCACCTCACCGTTCTCTCCACCTTTAGCTCCATGAAAATCATTGTTGAAGTTTTGTCCAGCATTCTGTGAGGCTACTTCAAATAGCAAATCCTCAAGAGCTTTATCGAATTCAAAGTCAAACTCAGTGCTTTCATGACTTCCTTCCTCTTCCTCAAGAGCTTCATCGAATTCAGAGTCAAACTCAGTGTTTTCATGACTTCCTTCTTCCTAGCTTCATCAAATTCAGAGTCAAACTTAGTGTTTTAATGACCTCCTTCCAGCTTCATCGAATTCAGAGTCAAATTCAGTGTCTTCCTTCCACTGCAGTAGGAGCATCATCCATAGCTCTAAAAATTTCATGAACACCAGAGTTTACTGTATCTATAAAAACCTTGGTCTTTTCAATGATTGCAACACCCTGTCCATCATTCAGTTCCACCCCAGGGTATTGCAATCATTGAATCATCTATTGGATCATCTTAATTATTTGGTGTATGAAGTGCAAACATATCTATTGTTGGTTCCTGTACTTGGATATTATCCAAGTGTCCAAATACATCTTCAACAGGTTCTTGGATTTCGATATCATTCACTAGTGCGAGTATGTCTTAAACAACGTCCTCAACTTGGATATCATCCAATAAAATGGGGAAAACCCCGACGACTTCAATACCTTCTCCATACACCAACCGAGCAATTGTTGTCTAAATCTCCTCATATGATTCAAATTATGTCACATTGAAGGTGGCCAAGCGTCGCTCTTCTTGAATCGTTGTATATGTAATTAACGCAGCAAAAGGAGAAAACATTCTACAAACAATAAAAGATCAGTAATTTTTATAAAATACTATTACATGCAAATAATTGAAACACTCAGCATCATATACCAGTGGAAGATAGCCAGGCAATAATACTTGCACGTGTTAAAGAAACACATAGAACAATAAAAAATACACACCAACGGAGAAAGAACAAAAACGACTACATCTTGAATTATCTTCTCTTAATGTAATCCTTAATTAATGCACGTAATTATACTAAAACCTATATTACTTCAACTGTAATTAGCACTACCAAGAAATTATACACTAACATTGCAAGTTCAAGCTAAGAAATTTAGAATTGTCATCTTTTATCCAACAAGACAAACATATCAAAGAACATAAATCTAAGTTCCAATAATATTTAATTAATGCACGTAATTATACTAAAACATAAATTATTTTAATTGGCACTACCAAGAAATCATACACAAGTT
Source organism: Ehretia macrophylla (assembly GCA_037974665.1). NCBI lineage: Eukaryota > Viridiplantae > Streptophyta > Magnoliopsida > Boraginales > Ehretiaceae > Ehretia > Ehretia macrophylla. The sequence goes on from CM075771.1 coordinate 25,265,749, forward strand.
CAAGCTTAGACATTGAGCAAACATGACATATCAAAGAAAATAAATCTAAGTTCCAACAACTATGAAAACTAATACTTTTATATTAATCATAAAAAACATACACAACAAAGAAAATTAAAAAAAAGTACAAAACTCGTGATCTAAGCTACTAGTAAGATCATATCAATAACACAAACTAACGGACTAAAAAAATGAATTATGAATATATAGACAATACAATCAAGAAATATATATACATACACTAGAGCACAATTATAATTTTAAATACAATATAGAACAAATAAAATACGGAAATAAATTAAAGAGAATGTTAAAATAAAAACGTATATTACAGAACAATAGAAAATAAATTGCCTGACAAATTTAACATCAATGTTTGGAACAAAAAAGCTGGTGAAGAATAAAAATGGCATGAAATTATGAAGAATGCTAATGTTGGGATGAACTTGTGTGTATATATTTAAAGATACTATATAAACACATCAAAATAGCCTTATATAAATTACAATTATGAATGTAATTCAATCAAGAAAATATTTAATAGTTATTTAAAAAGAACTAAAAAGAACGGTACATGCAAATTGATTCCGCAAGAAACAAACTGTGATACACGTATGAAACACACAATTGAAAGCTTTAACTTGATTAATGAGTTGAAGATGATAACTTTTTTTTCTTTTTTTGTCTGATTGAAAATGAATTAATGGCTGGAGAGTTTCTTCGAAACTGTCTTATATAATTTGACGGAAAAGAAGGGGTAAAAGGGTAATAAGAGAGCTGTAGTTATGTTTTCTTTTTCTTTTTCTTTTTTAAATTGCCCAATAATTTAACAAAGGAAAAAGCCTCACAATTAACCAAATAAAAAAGGAAAAAGCCATGTGTAACTTAGGTGTTGTTTGTTTGCCATAAAATAATTTGTTACAGATAATATTTTTTGAGAAAGTAGAACGTCTTTTGGTATTAGATTGTCAAGCTGGAAAATATTTTTTAGTATTTGAATGTAATAGTTGTTAACACAAAAAATGGGCTTGGACCTTTGGTCCAACCACGATGGTTCGTTTAGCCCCAAGCGACGTTAACGATTGAGCCAAGGCCCGCATATAGCACCTTAAGTTGCAGCCTACTACCAAAGGAGCTCACATGGAGACCTTTAGCTCTATACTAGGCCCAGATATCAGGTTACCTCATATGGGTAATTGATGACAGACTCGGGCGCAACCTATGGCCTCGCCAGGTGCGAACGGGTAAACGGCCAAGAAAGAGTTCTAAGGGACTGGCCTACCATAGCAGATAAGCGATCGCCAAGGGAACCTTAATAGACTAGGCTACTATAAGCGGATGATGATCGACAAGTTCGGATGAAGGCTTATCCGACGGGGTAAGTAATTGCCTCATAGAAGTAGTTTTCTCAAGTTGCAAGTCCTAGGGGATAAGCGACTCCCGACCTATCGCGTTCACCTAGCCTACAAGAAACGGATAACCGACGAAGGATTCGAGATAGGGACTACCTCAATCCTACACGATAAGCGATCAGGTAGTCTACTGAGATTAGAAGTCCTAAGGGTCCGTGACTCTTGGCTTGACCATACCTATAAGTAGGTCAAGCCTACACAAGGAGAAAACATCGAGTACTAGCCTCACTAGCTTTACTTCACCTCTCCCCTCTACATCTTCACGACCTACACTCCCTAAAACGAGAATTACAGTAGTCTCCGCCATTACCTATCTTACTTTCTTCATTTTCGATCCTTCCCGATAACCTACTGACTTGAGCATTGGAGTGTCTTTGGCTGGCACCACACCGGTGTCCCAAGACTCACGCCGCTTTCCTCGCTTTTTGTCCTTGCAGGTTGCTAGTGGCTCCGAATTCGTAATTATAAATTTTGGCATCTACAATTTGGCACCCACCATGGGGCCCTAGCAACTTAGTTACTCGAAAAGAAAACTATGAGCCCTTGGTAATTTTTATTTGCAACGAAAGCAATGGCTGAAACGAGCATTCAAAACGATCTTCATGCGCAGATGGAGGCCTTGATGGCCGAGATGAAAGCTTGCAAGGACAAGTTGAAAGAACTTGAGGCGGAAAACACTATTGTCCGCCAGGAAAACATCGAGCTAGAAGAAAGGGTCAAGACCCTCACAGCGTCAGCTAACCCACCTAACCTTGGAAAGTCGATCGCCCACGGATAGCCGGTAGCGCCCATGCAATCCTTTGGGTCTACACTGTAACAGACACCCGGGAGTAGAGTTTATCTCCAACCTACTGTTGTCACTGAACGACCACCGATTCAGTTAACATATGAAAGAGGACCAAACCAAGACATTTTTCGTCGATTCCAATAGATGGAATCCTTAATCTAGAGGATCCCTGGGGTACCTGTCCTCATCAAGAAGAGTGCAGCAAACGGTTTTACTGACTCTCCATTTGTTTATACAATCGCCATGATAGAGATGCCGACTAAGTTCAGTTTTCCAAGCATGAGGCCCTACGATGGGACTACTAATCCCGACGACCACATAATGCAGTACAAGCAGAGAATGCTCACATTAGCCGTTCCACGAGATTCAAGAGAAGCCTGCATGTGCAAGGGCTTCGGCTCCAGCTTGGTAGGACCTATAATGGTACACGAGCCTGCCGAATAACTGTATCTCCTCTTTCGCCCAGTTGACACACATGTTCGTTGAGCAATTCGCAAGCAGCAGGAAGTTAGAAAAATAGTCAGACGACCTCTACTTGATCATGCAAAGGAAGGGAGAACCCCTACTGGACTACATCGGCAAATTCAACAAGGAAAGGGTGTCCATCTTGCATTGTGACACGGCCACAGCTATCTCTGCCTTCCGCAAGGGTTTGCTTCGAGAGTCGGACTTATATAAAGAGTTAACCAAATACCTATGCAAGACCATGGAGGATGTCCTCGCCAAGGTGTGGGCCCAGATCAAGTGGGAAGAAGATAGAGCCAACTACCATCCTTCCTCACCGTGCTACAATAGGCGAGATCACAGATGGACTACAATATCTTATCAACATCATAGAAGATATAAGCCCTACACTACAGATGAACGAAGGAACAACTACTCACGAGATAATAAACAATGTGAACATGTGACTCAGGATACCATTTTGCTAGGATCACCAAGATATAAGCACACCGTTAATGCTATCACTGGCAGATCATGGGTTAGTGGAACTACACACTCAATAGCAAAGGTACGCACTGGTTGCACATTCAAGTCTGACTTTAGGCCCCAACGACTCAAGGAGCCCGAACAAGATCAATTCATCATATTCCCTATTCATGAAAAGACCTACTTTGATGGTCCGCACCATGATGCCCTGGTCATCGAGTTAATGGTAGCCAACCGGTTGGTTAGACAAATACTCGTCGACAATGGAAGTGCTGCCAATATACTCATGCTACATATCTTGAGAGAAATGGGAATTGATGAATCTCGCATCACGAGCTCTACAACCGTACTAGTAGGGTTTAACGGCGAGTGCAAGAGCACCATCGGAGAGATTATCCTTCCCATCGATGCACAAGGCGTAAACCTCTTCACTCAATTCTCGGTGATAGATTGTCTATCGCCTTACAACATCATTTTGGGAAGACCGTGGATCCATGATATGAAAGTTGTTCCATCCATTTACCACCAAGTGATCAAGTTCCTTACCCGGTGAGGGATCGGTGAAATAAGAGTGCAACGGAGAACCTCCCAAAGACAACCAGGCTATAATGTCATATACCAATTGGAACAAGCTACCGTGCAAGCTTAATTCAAGCAACCTACCGCAATCATATCTCAGCCATAGTAGTCGAAATACTATTTGCCTTAATAAACATTACTCATAGCATTAATGACCTTTAGTTAATAGCCCCTCTAGGGGGTCATTAGTCTTAAGTTAGTCTCCCCTCCAAAGGGTTAGTAAAATCAATCTCAGTCGGTGACATGCCCAGGAGCAATCACTGTAATTAGTTTCTCAAAATAAAAAGGTAACGTGTTTCGACCCACTCATTGTATAATTTGTCTAGTTAAGACTCCGAGGTCTGAAGGCATGTTTGAAGTAAACTAGCAAAATGCGAACGAGTACACCCATCATTTGGGTTGCGCAGTATGAGCACGTAGACGAATACAGACTCAAACAGTCTTCTAAACCTATCTCGATCAACTAGAAGAGGCACACGAAGTCCCCAATTCACCACCTCGGTATCGAAAAAAAGGGAAAGTATAAAATACAGTCCATTACGACTACATGAAAGTCATAAAGGGATTACCTACAAGGATGGAACCCGTCATGGCCAGAACAAAGGTCCTGTGAGGACCAATTTACGAAACATAGTCCACTGCGGCTACACAAAAGTCCTATGATGACTATCCTACGAAATATAGCCCCTTGTAGCCAAATAGAGGTTCTATGTGGACCAACCTACAAAATGTAGTTCCTTGCGACCAAGTACAGGTTCTAAGCGGGCTGGCCTACGTGGTCCCTCGGGACTACCAAAAAGTCCTAACCGGACTAGCCTACGTAATCCCTCGTGACTATATAAAAGTCCTATACAGACTAACCTACGTAGTCCATTGTGACCACACCAAAGTCCCAAGAAGACCAAACTACTTTGGTAGAAGACCCAGCGACCAAGCTACCAATTCAAAGTCCCAAGCGGACCAAACTACTTTGGTAGAAGCCCCAGCGACCATACTATTAATTCAAAGTCCCAAGCGGATCAAACTACTACTTTGGTAGAAACCATAACGGTCGAACTGCCAATTCAAAGTCCTGCAAGACCAACCTATGGTCCCACACGGCCACTCGAAGTCCCATGTAGACCAACCTATAATTACAATCCTATGCGGCCACTTAAAGTCCTAAGAGGATCAAGTAGTAGTCCTTTGCGACTTTATAAGAGTCCTAAATAGACCAACCTACTATGGTAGGGTCCGAAGTGACCCATTTACCAAATAAGACGCCTAAAAGGCGCAACCTACTATGGTAAGGTCCGAAGTGACCCATCTATCGAATAAGATGCCAAAAGGTGCAACCTACTATAGTAGGGTCCGAAGTGACCCATCTACCAAATAAGACGCCTGAAAGGCGCAACCTACTATGGTAAGGTCCGAAGTGCCTACCAACTAAGACGTCTAAAGGGCACAACTTACTATGGTAGGGTCCAAAGTGACCCATCTACCAAATAAGATGCCTAAAAGGCACAACCTACTATGATAGGGTCCGAGTGACCCATCTACTAACTAAGACGCCTAAAGGGCGTAACCTACTATAGTAAGGTCCAAGTGACCTATATACCAACCAAGACGCCTAAAGGGCGCAACCTACTATGGTAGGGTCCAAGTGACCTATATACCAACTAAGACGCCTCTATGGTAGGGTCTAAGTGACCCACCTACCGACTAAAACGCCTAAAGGGCGCAACCTACTATGGTAGGGTCCAAAAATATGTAATATACCAACTCGACCTCTTGTATGATGCAACCTACTACGGTAGGCTCCAGAATTATCAACCCATCAGCCTCGGATCCTAAGGGTATCCACCTACTACGGTAGGTTCCGGTATCATTATACCGCCACTTAGTGTCCTAAGGGGACCCACCTACTATGGTAGGCTCTGAGATTATCAACCTACAAGTGGTGCGGCTTTTGAAAGCCAAGCTACCCTACCCAAGTCCATGCAATGGCAAGCTATTCTTAGGACAAGCACATTAAGGGCCAAAATACCCCTATGGTAGTTTGCCCTCCTAAATTAGGAAAGAGGGAGACCGTCCGATCAAGAGCAATATAGCTTGCAAAAAAAAGAGGAGTCCTAGACCTTCCAAACATACTCAAATGGTTAGAAACAAACTCACGAATTCCCTAACCTACTTTATTCATCAAGGAGGAGTTGCGAACCCTCGAAACATACTCAAGTAGTCAAGAATGGATTTATGCAGTCCCCAACTTGCCTTGCATTTTTAAGAAGGGTCGCAAATCTTCTAAACTTATCCGTTTAGCTGGAAGAGGACAAAACAAAGTCTTTGACATGTTACGCCTATAACAAAAGGTAGTAAATGCCTCTATCTAAATAAGAGGATCTTATACTTTTGGCCCATCAAAAGGGTCATCGTACGATACGTTAAAGTCATCGTCTACGATAGGCTTCACCAAAAGGATTATCTTACCTTATGCTTGGCTCAACTAAAAGGTTCAACCTACCATCACTGGTTTCTAGAGGAATCACCCTACCATTCTAAAGGTACTTGTAAGCTCAATTTACTATCTATTGCACTAAGCGCCTATGCACCGTCCTAAGGACTCCTACATGTTAGTTGAAGCCTACCATCTATAGTAGGCAATCGCTTGGTTTTAAAATACCACATGTTGGGTCCTACCAACCACGGTAGGCTGCAAGAATACAACAATAGCAAGTGGTAGCCTACTTGGCTACAAGTAAAAGATTGTTGCAGCAGCCTGCTCGAATACGAGTGAGAATGGTCATTGTAGTCCGCTTGACTATGATAAAGAAATGGATTTCTATGGTAGCGCACATAGCTATAGATGAAAAAGTTGCAATAGCAGTCTATATGGCTACGAATGAGAGCTACAACACCAATTCACCCTACTATGAGTAGAGAGGGGGAAAAAAAGGTTATAACACTTTGGTGCACACTTTTCGAGTCCTACTAGCATGGTAGACTCCGTCTCCAACTCAAGGAAATGTACGATTTAGAGGTAAGCACATTTTTGGAGCCTATTTGGTAGGCTCTAGTCAACTCCTCCATTTACGATGAGAAGACGTACACTTGTATTTCCTTCCCAAGACTTCATAACTTTTGCAAAACTTGCTATGGAAGAAGGATCAATGAGAAAAGGTTGAATGAAACAATTAAGGAAAGAAAACAGTGTATCTAGATGAAAGTGGACGAACAAGTCTCACCTACAAAGAAGTATAAAAGTAGTCCACTTGGCTACAATCGAACAACTATTACAATGGTCTACGTAGCGATGGGTAAAAACTGACATTAGTAGACTACTGCCCCGGGATAAGGTCTTGTGCGGACCAACCTATGGCCGCACAGAATCACATAAGGTCCTATGTGGACTAATCTACGATCATACGCGACCCCATAAAATTCTATGTAGACTAGCCTACGTAGTCTCTCGCGACTGAATGAAAATCCTACGAGGACTGACCTATGAAATATAGTCCTATGGCACCATACAAAGGCTTTACAAAGACCAGTCTACGGATATCGTAGCCTACAGGCATTGTAGCCTACGGTGGCCAAGCTCTCTTATCAACGCCTTAAGTGGACCAGCCTGTTAGCACGGTAATCCACAAAAATGGACCCGTCAACAAGGCTAGTGGTCCTTTCAAATTAAAATCTATTTAATGGTAACCTGATGAGGTCGAGCTCGCCTAATAATAGGCCACCCATGGTCAAACGCATAGCTGATAACCACAGGTAAGGCTACGACGAGACAAATGATAAATAGCTCATAAGGCAACAAGGCTTATACAGAGCATAAGTGAAGACATAAGTAACATAGGCACGTTCAATATAACCAAGGCCCTAAAGTCGTACTTAACATACACCTACCGTGCAACAAAAATGCAAAAGTGCAACATGCGTAACACACGCATTCGAGAGGTCAAAGTCAAGAGTGACAGTGTCTACCATACATCAAGGAGTACTAGGGGCATGCTACCCCATAGCTAAGTGGCGTTTGCGCTACAAATCACCAAAGAGAGAAGATCGACAAACTAAAGAGAAAGATTCGCTGCGAGCTTGCCACAAATGTTGGGCAAGCCAGCTCGTCTGAGTCGATCTAACCTTTGAAGGGTACCTCAGTGTAGCAACGAGGGTATATAACAATGGGAAACACTTACTTGCAACTACCAAACTATTATCTGAAAGCGTTACGGAGTGTCGGCTCTACCTTGGCAATAAGAGGAAGGCCCAAAAAAATAGCCTACCAGAAGTAGGGAGTGTGCTATATTGCCAACTAGCCGTCGGGTTACGACTTCATGGCGTCAAATGAGTCTGTTCGGGTCCGGGGATGCCAAGAGGTCACCTACTGACAAGGTTCAAAGATCATAGCCTATATAAGGGCACTAAGTTATCGCCTACAATAAAGGTTTAAAAATCGTAACCCACGTAAGGTCGCTAAGGTGTCGTCTACAATCAAAGTTCAAAATCGCAACCTACGTCAGGTCCTAGCGACTAGCTTAAGCAAGCTCCAAAGTCTAAGCCTACATGTAAGGGCATCTAAAGAACAACTTAGATAAAAAAACTCATACAAGGAGGAACTCCAAGGAGCAACCTACCAGAGAAAAATATAGGTTGCAAATTACAAGCAACATGTAAGTTGTGAGTTAAGAGTAAAGTATAGGCTACGAATTGAGAAAAGTCATGGTAGGTTGTGAAATTGTGCACTACCACTTGGTAAACTGCGAAATTGTACACAACCGCATGGTAAGTTGTGAATTAACGACTCCCATACTGCATGCAAAATGTTCTCTTTCATAATGATAGGATGCGAGATTACCTACCAGCACATGGTAGGGTACGAGATTGCCTACTGACAAATGGTAGGGTGTAACATCATGCACCAACGAATGGTAGGTTGCGAAATGATGCACAAACAACACGTAGGCTATGCCCTAGCATGTCCTGACTATGCATGTCACTTTCAAGCATGTATTGGCCAAGTAGGCCCCTCCATCTTAAGTACAATGACTCACACATAGTCCAATCAAGATCGCAACCTACGTGCGAGAAGTCGTGCTAAACAAAACAACTCGACCAAATGGTCTTTACAACACTCTACTCGACATCGAGATAGAACCTACAATGGTGGCTTGTTCTATCATAAAGAAGGAATACCAAGGTACAGTCCGCTGGACTACAGATAAAAAAACTATTACGATGGTCTACTTTATTGTGAGTAAAAACTGACATTGATAGTTCACTTGACTACGGGGAAAAAAATAAATTGCTATCGTAGGTTGCACCACTAACAGGAAAACTGGTTGGAAACAATGACATTTAACATCACATCAGCAAAAAAGCTAGACTCAAAGCCTTTTCAAGTTAGCTGCCACGTGTCACTGATTGGGCTTCTCGCGACCTATAAAGCTGAGTGGGCAACCACTGCCCAGCACGCATGGGGCCAGCACCAACAGGGCACCATTAAATGTTGTCCTGTCCAGGAACCTCGACGCGCGATCAGAACAGCATTTTGTTGTCCTTACCGAGGAGTCACGCACCAATTCCGGCACGTGAGAGCGTTGCAGCTGCAATGGCTGCAACGCGTGGGCCCTGCGGACAGGGACAACTATTAAGTTGTCCTATCCGCAGTGGTCCGTGCGCTGGTCCTCAACTGGCGCGGCCGCGTGTCGCGCTCCAATTGTACCCACAGAATAAAAACAGAAAAAATGTTATTTCAACTGGAGAAACAAGGACAGATCATGTCCTGTCATAGTCAGAGCGTTGAATGGCATGTCAACTCCCATTACCCTCACATAGCTTTTTGTTTTCCTTGATTTTAACTGAATGGATGCAAGGCAGACTCATAAAACGCACACGACAGTGTGATGCAAGAATGGTAGGCTACGATTTGTCAAAAGAAAATGGTAGGCTGCGAATTGTGAAAACAATTTGCGCGCTACGAGTTGCGAACGAGTAAAGGTACATAGTAGGCTGTGTAGTCACAAGGCCAAAGATGGTAGAATGCGAAGTGCAAGAACAAAGGTAGTAGGTAGCGAACTGAAGAGGCAAATGCAGGTGGCAAACTTTAACTCCAGTTGAAACACGTAGGCTCTTCTGAAGAGGAACACAAAGTCGTAAATTGCGTACAAACATGACGCAACCCGCACACAATGCCTCTCCATACAAAGTCCAAGTCGGAATTGCTTTGCCAACAGACAACTACTCCCTAACTCGAAGACTCTTCGACTTAGGGAGTAGGGGATAAACTGTTAATGCAAAAAATGGGCTTGGACTTTCGGTCCAACCACGATGGTTTGCTTAGCCCCAAGCGACGTTAATGATTGGGCCAAGGCCCACATATAGCACCTTAAGTTGCAGCCTACTATCGAAGGAGCTCACACGGAGGCCCTTAGCTCTACGCTAGGCCCAGACATCGGGTTACCTCATATAGGTAATTGATGACAAACTCAGGCGCAACCCATGGCCTCGCCAGGTGCGAACGGGTAAACGGCCAAGAAAGAGTCCTAAGGGACTGGCCTACCATAGCGGATAAGCGACCGCCAAGGGAACCTTAAGAGACTAGGCTATTATAAGTAGATGATGATCGACAAATTCGGATGAAGGCTTATCTTACGGGGTAAGTAATTGTCTCCTCGAAGTAGTTTGCTCAAGTTGCAAGTCCTAGGGGATAAGTGACTTCCGACCTATCGCGTTCGCCTAGCCTACGAGAAACGGATAACCGACGAAGGATTCAAGATAGGGACTACCTCAATCCTACGCGATAAGCGATCAGGTAGTCTACTGAGAGTACAAGTCCTAAGGGTCCTTGACTCTTGGCTTGACCACACCTATAAGTAGGCCACGCCTACGCAATGAGAAGACATCGAGTACTAGCCTCATTAGCTTTACTTCACCTCTCCCCTCTACATCTTCAAGACCTACACTCCCTAAAACGACGCCAGAATTATGGTAGTCTCCGCCATTACCCATCTTACTTTCTTCATTTTCGATCCTTCCCGATAACCTACTGACTTGAGCGTCAAAGTGTCTTTGGCCGGCACCATACCGGTGTCCCAAGACTCACGTCGTTTTCCTCACTTTCTGTCCTTGGAGATTGCTAGTGGCTCCGAATTCGTAATTGTAGATTTTGGCATCTACAACAGTGAAAAATATTTTTAAATTATTAATTTTTTAATATTTTTAAAATTATTAACTTTTTAATATTTTTAAAATTATTAATAATTAATCATTATTAATTATTGATTGATTAAATTATTAATTTTTTAATAAAGTTTAAAATATTTTTAATATAATTAATTAATAAAATTTTAAGTAATATATAATAAGTAAGTTAATCAATTAATTAACTAATGGATCAATGAGTGTCCATTAGTTAATTAACTAATGACGTTTTCCTTTTCTTTCTTTTTATATAATTTAAAATACTTCTTCTTTTTTCTTTTGTTTATTATCATTTCTAACTAAGAGTATTTTTGCTCTCATAAATAAGAAATACGCAAGAAAATTATATATAAGAAATAAAAGTTTACAGTCAAATCAAAAGAAATGTTGTCTAAAGTCAACCAAGTATCATTCATGTATGCATATGTATTATACTACATATGAGAGAGAGAGAGAGATAATAAAACTTATACATTCGATTATGAAAGTCATAAATAGTATTACTGGGATCGTGAATACAATTGACACTAGGTTTAGAAGTTCTCAAATGACCAAGTATTATTATAATTGAATTAAATTTTTGAAAAAAAAAATCATATTTCGAAAGATTGCAAGAACAGTCTTGTGGGCAATGAGTCATCTGTGGAGGGTGTGTGTGACCTGTACTATACGTAAAACATGTGAACATCAATATAGGCTTTTCTCACAAATGCGAGTTAAAGGCGGAGGCCTTGAAAGACTTCCCAGCTTGCTCTTCTCAATAACCATCAATTCTTGGATTTAAACATCTTAATAGAGATAAAAATGAATTAAGCAAATTAAAAAAAAAAACTTTGTCCTAATTATCGATTAAAAGATTCAAAAAAACGTAGTTGTTGTTGTATATTATGTATCCATGATTGAAAATAATCAATGGTGTCGATGCCCTTCCAAACAAGGATACAAGAGATAATAATGTATGCAGATTTACATTGGTGAGAGATGCCATTCATATTACGTGATGTGAGTCCGAGTCTTAGTATGGACTTTCTTTCTTCACAACTAAACAAATGGGGTTTTAAAGGCTAAAGTGAGTTTGTAATTATATTTTTTTCTTGTGGCAAATTTTAAATGTTTTATACACAATTACACATTTAACCTTATAATCTCACATGATTTGCATGTACCACTACACCGTTAAGTTGATTTTAATAGAAAATATAACAGAATGGCCTAAATGATACCGGTTCAATAAAATAGTGGCCTTTTAGAACTAAAAAATAGTTCAAATGGTCGACAGAAAAATAGTTCAAATAGTCTTAAAATTGGACTGACAAAATAGCTTAATAACCACTAAAATAATTTATCCTTTTCTAAATTATAATTAAACATAATCTTCGTCACTTTTATCTATTTTACTTTTTGTATTTTTAATTAGTATTTAGGAATCAAATATCAAAAATTAAAAATCGTATTGTGAATATAATTACCAACACTATTAGTCACCATAGAAATTATAATGATTAATTTTTTAGTAAAAATTTTCATCTTAAAATATCAAAATTTCAGACATATAAGGTGTTATTCCAAGAAAGCTACTGTAAGGACTAGTATGGTTTTCAAAATAGAGGAAATTTTCTTGTATGAATGATAATCATATAAATGTGTTTAAATTGACTTAGGCTTCCGTGTGACGAAAAAGGAAAAATAAAAAAGAATTACACAAAAGGTAATGACACAAGTTACTTGTCTAACTTATTCACACTAATCAGTATTACATATACTTTGTCTTAATCTGCTTAGTTTAAGGCCTTTAGATTCTAAATTAGACATTCACAATTCTAGCTCATTATTTACACATTTTGTAGTTTTATTAACTACCAAATTAATATCATCCGCAAATAACTTGGACCACGACACTTCACCTTGGATCTGTCAAGTGAGTTCATCCATGATCAGCTCAAAAAAATATGTGCTCAAAGCAGATCCTTGACGTAGACCTACAGTAATTCAAAAGGGATTAGTCTCTCCTCCACCCATCCTTATATTAGTCATCGCTTCGTCAAACATATTTCTTATCACCTTAATGTATGTCACCCCTTCCCCCCCCACCCCCCCCCCCCCCCCACCCCCTCATCTTTCCTCTTTTTATTTAGCACCTCTATAGAACTTCCTTAAGAACTCGGTCATATGTCTCCTCTAGGTCAATAAACACCAAGTGTAGGTCTTTTTGATTCTCTCGATATTGATCTATTAAACTCCTTATTAAAAAGATAGCTTCAATTGTGGACTCCTAGGCATAAAACCAAATGGATTTTCTAATACCCTTGTATTTCTTCTTAGGCTTCGTTTATTTGCCGTAAAATATTTTTCTGATTTTTCAGCATTTGGTAATACTGAAAAATTGGTCAACCAAAAAATATTTTATAGTCAAATGAGAGTGTTTAGTTGAAATGAGTAAAAAATATTTTCATATCATTTGGGATAATAAAATATTTTTCACTCATTCTATCCAACTTTTACCCATCCCAACCTAACCCTAGACCCTACCCTCACCCTGTTCCCGTCACATTTTTAATTAATTATTATTAAATAAATAATAATTTTTTTTAATAATAATAAACTAATTCATTTTAATTTAATGACTAATAAATTAAATAAATTAATGGTTAATAAAATTTTATTTAATATTAATTAATAATAGCTAATTAACTAACTAATTAATTATTTGATTAATTTAAGATTTTTATTCATTTAATAACTATTAATTAATTATTATCTTATTTTATAAATTAACAATAATTAATAGTAAAATTATTATTTTAATAATAAAAATTAATTCAATAAATAAGAAAAACTTTTTATTTAATAATAAATATTTTTTATTATTTAATTAATTTGATAAATTAAATTTAATATTAATTACTAATTATTTAATTAATTCAAAATTATTTATTTATTTATTAACTATTAATTATTTATTTATCTAATTTTATAAATCAATAACAATTAATCAATCAATTATTTTTAATTTATGAACTCATTATTTAACAAAAATTTTAATTAAGAATTAGTTACTTTAAAACTTATTAATAAATTAATAATATTAATTAATTAATTATTAATATTTAAAAAATAATAAAATTTTAATAAAATTTTCACTATTATATCCAAACTCTCAGTATGACAACTAAATATTAAAAAATATTTTATTTTTAAAAAAAAAATATTTTTGCATGAAAATATTATCCTCTAGCTTATCGGCTAACAAAGGGAGCCTATTCTCCTGTCAATCACACTTTCTCAAAGTTTTATAGTATTACTCATTTCGAACCTCGAACAAAACCCGCAAGAGCATCCACACGAATAATGCTATTGATGAACTGTTATAACATGACCCTCGTGATCAATATCTAGTTGTACGACCCTAGAAATTAGAATACCCGGAACATATAGATCCACCTGATCGACGAACAATCTATGCCCCACCCGATCAACTCGCCCATCAGCAGAAGTAAAAAAGGAAGGACAAGATAATGGCATACCAAAATGAAAGGTGCATAAAACAAAACGAAAGATTGAAATATTCTTGCATTTGCTTTGCAATAAATCTAAGTAGTATCCATTTCGGGAAATATTTGGCTTTTACATATTTACAAAAGTTGAAATAAATTAACAACGAAAATGATAACATTAGTTCTGCTTCATTTTATCATCTAGAGCAGTAGCTTTGCAAATTGGACACAGGTTTTTCACCGACAGCCATTTACGAATACATTCAACATGAAAATCGTGGCCGCAGGCTTTCAAGGTCCCAACTTCGTCCGTGTTCTTGTACTCTTCCTGTCAAGACAAAGACATGTTAAGAGAGATTATTAGAGATTTGATGTTTTAATTTCCGTTCATAACGAAGATGTTACTTTATCAATTGGCCAAACTAAACACTTAAAACCATCCCGAATGTTAATACAACGACCATGAAATCCCGTCAGAATATAATAAAGCATTCTTCCAGAAGACACGGTTCATCCAAATTGCAACAGAGTAATCTTAATCCTAAGTCAAAATAATCAGTTTTTAATAAACAATTCTCTTACCAGGCAGATCACACATTTTCCTTCCTCTTGAGATAGGTCTGACGAACAAAATATTGACTCGGTCACACACTTGCAGATAAGATCATCAGATAAGCCAGTGCTCACATGTCCAATCCTCTCCCCAAGAGCAAGAAGTTCCTGGACATGCCATCATATTAATATCAACAGAGAGCGATACTAGGATCATCAGTAATCTCGGCCATTTGAAGATATATTACCTCATAGCTCATATTGTCTATGTCAAGTCTCATGTCCCTGTGTTGATCAAACAGGCTTCTGGATCCATACAAGGCAGAGCGATCCACAATCACAAGACCCTGGGGAAGTCCAAAACAATTAATGTTAATTTCTTACAGGCAGATGGTTCAGAGGATGATAACATAAAAAAGGAAAAAAGTTGCAGAGTGCAGACAAACAGATTTCATATACAAGTTCCGAGGACCTATGCAATTGACTATATCAGACCACAATATCCAAATGAAAACTCTAGAACTCATGAAGCGGCTTATCCAATATTTAAAGATGTTTCTATGATTTATGATGCAAAAAGATGAGCCTTTTTTCTTCATCCATTAATAATATCATATCCATGGATCCATCAGTAAATTTCATTGCAGTAAAGCAAATCCAACAGCATCGCAATGAGTTTAGAAGTGACATCAAGCTAGGAAAAGATCGTAGAGGCTGGAGTACCTCCAGAAATTGAACCAAAGAAGACTATCAGAAAAGTGGGTGAAACTGTATCTGTTATTTCACAAGAATTGAGGTCAGAGAAAAATGGCAAGTGAAGACACACCTCAGGAGGAAATCGATCTCGGAGAACCGCCTCATCAGGCAAGGATCTGTATCTGTCATTAGAGATTCTACTCCGACCATGCCTGTCACGTAATATTACAGCAGAAAATGGCCCTGAATGACGAGCAGAATGGCTTTTTGCAACCACCTGCAACCCTTCATCTGATGCAGGGCCAAGTCCAGGACGTAAGTTGCTTGAAGAAGCCCTAAAAGTTGGGACAGATCTTTGAGTATAGCTGCTTCGAACTCCTCTCACTGATTGGCCCAAGTTACCTTGTAGATTTTGAGAAATAGGATTTCGGTTTAAAGTGTAATCATTCTGGTACCCACCAGTGTACTCACTTTGGTACCCGCCAATCTCTACAGCAGCACTAGGAGTACCATTTACCACATTAAAGTGGTTTATCTCATGACCAAGGATGTTGGACTCTGCAATTCAGAAAGTGAAGACCTCTCAGTGGCAATTAAGACGACAACCCAAAAGACAACGTAAAGCTTACCTGGCACCAAAGTCCTTGAATGAGCAATAGGAGTGATAAGATTATGGTTCCATTCCCTAGTTGAAGAAGCACTAAGGCCCTGACCCCATATATCGGTTGAGCTAGAATGATCAGTAGGTAGACTAGTGATGGCATTACGTGAAGGATTGATTGAAAAATTGGTCCTGGCTAGGTTAGATTCCAAATCAAATGCAGCTCTACTTCTCACGTTTCTTTGAGTATCTTCATTGTGAATAGTGAGACTATGACCTCTGTAATTGGGAGGGACATCCCAAGGTGTTATGTGAGAATCTGAAATCTGTTTCTCTTGCCATGAGTCAATGGGCATGGGGATACCAGAAGAACTTCCAGCATCATAGTATTGGTTCATACTGCCTCTCTCACAGACTGTAGGGACACCAGGGCTTTTCCGCTTGTATGGTCCTCTCATGTTGCCCATCGTGAAATCAACACCTCCACCATCTACTCCATGGAATGTTTGTCCACCATGGTTGGATGAAGATGCATGGTGAGCATAATTCTCTTGCACCATATGAAAACTTCCACCAGCAGACAGATGCAGGAATGGATCATGGGAGGGACCAGAAGCCTGTGGTTGATAATTAGGAATTTCGACATTTGGGCCAGACGATGAGTATCCAACTGCCCTTGGAGTAGGATTCCATTGAGATGCAAAGCTTCCCCCATCGATCACCGTACTTTCAGCAGGATAAACAAAAGTATTGCCTTCAGGAAGAGCAGCCCTTGCTGTATTACAAAATTTACAGAAGAAACAACCGTTAACATATAAGAACTCCCATCTTTTGCATATATATAATGTTCTTAGTCTATTAGCTGAAGAAGCCTAAGCACACAAATACTGCATCATGACAGGCTCAACTCATTCCAATATAAGTATGACGATTTTTACTCAACCCAGAGGGCGAAGGATGTGTCCATTTTCAGAGAGGGACATTATTTCATATAGTCTTATTTTTGGTAAGTTGAATCTCTTTTACCGATTCAGACAAAAAGTTTTTGATTTCACTGCTCTTGCAAGAACGAATTAGTGACTAATCACCAGCAAAGATCACAGCAAGGTCACAGACAATATCCACTGTCACGAATAAAAGAAAGAGAGGTTCGTATCCAGAAATAGATAGGCAGCATCCATACATGTGAAGAACAGGATGTTAGTGATTCTTATGCTCTTATGTCATAAGCAAGAACTTGTGAAGCATAAAAGAAAAGAGAAGAGAAACATGAGAACTAATGATAAAGCGAGGAGAGGGATATTCAATACCCAAATGCATATAGGCTTGTTCATCATGATTGCACCCCTGATCATTGTCAGTATCAACAATTTGCGACGAGTTAAATAAATGTCTATGCCCCATAGAAATGCAAGCCGCAGCAAATATCTTTTCCTCGAGGTGAAGAAAACCTGCAGATCATTAAAAAGCATCTCAGCCTTCAAAGCTTTTCCACTAGAACATAGACAATCTAATTAAGCCGCAGCATATACACATATATGTGTGTGTAAGAGAGAGAGAGAGAGAGCATTATTGAGGCTTTTGAAATACATCATGCCTAAATAATTAATTACTGTAAATCACTCCACCACTTTATTTGCCTTCATTCAATAAAATATCCTAAGACAAGAGAGCAGAAATGGTAGACTTATTGGATATTTACAATAATAACTAATACAGTACAAAACTCCACCACTCTCGTTTTGTAGTAGACATAACAGGACATTCACATCCCCTGAGAATTAAAAGGTAAGCTTCGAGCTAATAAGAGCATCATGAATCAGATAGTCTATCTAATAGAAAGAAGCTCATCCATGAAGGAGAGAAAGCTTATCAGTAAAGAACTCCCCTAACATGTGGACAGACCCAACAATGGCAAGTTCCTTCAATATCAGGGCCTGGATATTTCTTGAGTGATTAGATAGCCACAAGTAGTCGAGTGAACTGGATGGCCCTCCATCTAATCATAGGATGATGTCAATGTGCTAAACAATGGGTCCCACCCCATGGAAGTTGCAGCAACAATAGGAGCATCAGGCCTTGTACTTCACTTACATCTAGGAAAGGAATCAACCCACACTACTAATCTTGATTATTCTCGTAGTCCATGCAGAATAGGAGCGTAATTTGGTTAAACATAAAAGAGTTATAAGCATCACCAAGCCGAAAATTTCATGGAAGACCTGCATTCAACTGAATCCAAATAGAGCTGGCAACTGCCAATAAGCAAATAAAATCTATGCACCTCCCTAAACTTAGGTCTTCAGAGTCACATAGTGAATCCCCGCAAGCTGATCCCACAAGGTTCTTTCTCCATTGTGAACCAGAGGTTTCATTGCCACATAACAATAGTACCCAGTAATAGCACTCCAAGTTGCTACCGCCCTAATGGCATTGAGAGGAAAGTCAACAAAATCTATATGAAATAGCCAAAGCAGGCTGCTTTCAGAGTATTAAGGGTCCAAACACAACCTCATCCGGCATCATGAACTGATAACAAGACAGTCCCCAAAAACCAAAATACCCCAAACCACCAAAATATCATTATGCCACATATCTGGCAACCTTAGTCAAACAATTAGAAGTAATTCCTGAATAGAACTGCAAGGAACAAAGCATCACTTCATAGCGGTGTGAACAATTGAACAAAAAGATTTGACACAATAACATCTTATAGGTTCATAAGGTTTGCTCCTCCAGATTGAAGGCTTAAAGATAAATCACTGCAACTGCAGTCAACCTAATGAATCTTGGAAAAAAACACCAGGTACCACTTTCACATATGCCCACCAGTCTTCCACATTGACCAAAAAGTGCCTGCAACACCATTTCTGATTCAGATTCTGTAAATTAGTAAGGCAACTAGCTATCACCAAATCATGGCCTATATCACTAGAGACGAAGAATTATTGTCTTCAAAAATTAACCCATAACTCAGCTACATATGCATAAACAGACAGTGCATTTCTGACCCTATTGCATATTTGCCAAGCCAGAACCAAAGAGAGGCCTGAACTGAAAGAAGACTTGCATGATTGAAACTACAGAGCACTATAGCAACAGCTGAAAAACCAAGGATAATATAATCTACAGCTGTTTTGGAGCAAAAATAAGTCACCATGCGAGGTGAAGAGAGCAAGAGAAAGCTCCAAGTAAACTCACCTGAACATGCAAGTGCACCCTTAAGGCAGAGCCTTCACATTAACTCGTGTTCACTCAATTGCAAGAGATCAACAAGAATGAAAAACCATCCCACGAATTTAAGACAAATATAATCATAGAAAGCTATACAATTTATTAGATGCCACTAGCATCCCATAGCAGATGGTAATCAAAGTAGCAGTACCATAAAGGTCACCAATAATCAGACACTAGTTGAAATAAATATAAATACCTCTGTAACTGAAACAATATAATCACGCAAGAATTAAGAAGTAAATTCAGAAAAGCTACTGGGGTGCATAATTCAACTGTTGTTACACTAGAGATGAATAGCCAATGTCTGAAGTGGTTCATAAAGATTACAACATTTTAAACCTTCTTTTGGCATATTTGACCATCTGACATATCCAATTCAAACAATTCCTGCCTTCCTTTATTTTTTCTTTTATTTCTCATAGTAGGTACCAATAGGCCTTAATTCTGCACAGTATAAATAAGAAGTAGACAGATGTTGCATCTGTCCAGCAGGACAAGGCAAACAAGAGAAGATTATCTAGAAAGATAACAAACAATATGATAATAGTCATAAACACTACAATATCCCCCAAAAAAAAAACAAGTTTTTTACAAATTCAAAATTAGTACCCTCATATCAGCATTGCAGTGGCACAAGGTGGAGTGAAAATGAAACTGGGCAATGCTTCTTTATTGCTCGCCCAAAAGAGAATCAGTGAAATAAATAATGGAAAACGATGAACAAGGAAAAACCAAGACTTGTAAAAAAATTACCAAATAAAGTTAATAAGCATGCTTTGTCTGAAAAGGAATATGCTACGAGTTCAACGACAAGGGCAGCAAATGTTTCAAGTAATGTCAATAGTTCTGAAAATGTAGATGCTCTGACTTAGTGAGGACCACAATTGATAGCAGCCTCACCACAAGAAGCAACTCGACCAAACATTGTTTTGAAAAAATAAATAAAAAGTACCTAGCATCATCACTACTACTGGAACACCATGTGACAACTATGGTACTAAAAGTTCTATTTCTGGCTCATATACTAAAAATATATCAAGAATATGAAACAATATATAAAGCAATTAGATACAAAGCTTATGGCCATTTTTGTTCTAATAATAGAACTGTTAACTTTTACCCTTAGTCTGAAACTAACTTAAAATAGGTAAATACATCAAGTCATGAAGACGAAACAAACAGGAGGTTAGTGATGAAATCACATAATTCCCCCGCTCTCCTTTACAATAAAAAGAGCCACGTTCCTCTAGTTTTAACGAAATGGGGTAAGAAAATCGTGATAAACAGCACGCTTCCCGTAATAGTCGAAAAGAATAGCCTTCACTTATAACTGTTTGGTCACATACTCGTTGGCACAATAATTGATCATCGCAACTATCACAGTTACTATATTTAGAAGCTATTGATAAACAACTGGAATTTACCAAATTCGTCTGCCAACAGTATACAAAGCTATGATCATCACCTAAACCACAATTTTTAAAAAAATAAAAAATAAAAAAAATAAAAAAAAAATTGAACAGAGCAAAATTTAAGCCATCACAATAATAACAGCAAAATAATGCCGGTAATTGATTCAAATTAAACAAAAGTTACACAAAAACAAACCCAGAAACATGTGCTGCCTTGATCATGCATATATAACTGTCAAACGCCAATAAATATTCTTTTAAAAAAATAAAAACAGAACAACACCTTAATCTGCAAATAAAGTTATTAAAAGATAGTAATCAGGCAATCATCAATTAGTTGCTCGTCTACGTCTACGATATGCACAACGTCCGGAGATAAGTGGGACCCACTTCGTAATCGGACAATCAATAAAGAGAAAAAACTATGTACTTAAAAAATTAATGTACCAAACTATAAAATTAAAATAATAATATTATTAAATTCAGGTAAAATTAATGATAATGAAAATTCAATTGAAATTTTTTTATAACAAAAAGATGATCGATGAAGCAAAAACCATGTTTGCTGCAAAGAAACGCACCTAACGGTAGTGGGCTGATGAAATAATCGATGAATGATCGAAGCAAAAGCGAAATGTTGGTAACAAGAAAAAAGATAGCCACACCAGCAAACAGAGAAAGAGAAAGAGAAGCGAAAGTGGTTTCTAAGAACGCACAACGGTGATTTGTAAAATTTATAGCGGCTGGGTTGGATTTTTCAATCCAAACACGATTATTTAACAGTTTATTTAATTCCGAAAAAAAAAACTGTTTATTTAATTGATTAATTAATTGATCGTCGAGAACAAAAGTGATATACAGTATAATTTTTTTAAATTAATACTTAATAAATTAATAATTTTTTTAAATAATAAAAATATCAAGTTTTAACTTGGGATCAGTTGTAAAAAATTAATAATTTTGATAAAATTATAAAATAATATATTTAAAATATTTTTTTTATATTTTATCGACCCAAATATTTTATAAATTAATAATTAGTTAAAAATTACACATAAATTGACTATGAGATTAAAAAAAATTGTTATAATCTTTGTAGGATTATGATACAAGATTAGATAAACTTATTCTAATCTTACTAAATTAGATTCTTATCATCTATTTTTATTATATTTTTTTATTTATCTTTTCAAATTATCCTGAAAAAATATGAGTCACTTTTTAAAAAGATATAATAAATATAATATATTTACTATTAAGTCCAAAAAACTAAAAATATTTTCATAAATTAATAATTAATAATTTATTAATAAATTAATATCTTGTTAAATTAATATAATATAGTGATTTTAACGCTATTAATTTAAAGTGGTTATACTATATTAGCAACTATTTTCGAGGGAAATGTAAAAGGAAAACAAATTTGAGTGATGGTGAGGGTTACCATAAACGAATATGCTCTTATTTTTCCTTTTTTAGGCCATTGTTAAAAAACGTGAATCGAATATAGAATCTTTACTTACAATAAGGTTGTGTTTAGCCTGAAATTAATAAAAATAAATAAAAGTTAAAATTAATGTGTTTGTCACATTTTTTAAAATAACTTTTAAATAAAAATATATATTTTTTCAAAAATAAAAGTTCAAATTTAGAGCTTTTCAATAAAAGATTTTAGTGAAACAGTTTTTATTTTATTATTCAAATAGAGGTCTAAGATCACATATATATATATATGATGTAGTAAATGAGACTTGAGTTCGCAATCTCTAACAAATATTATGAGTATTATGCTGCTAGACCAAAAGGTCTTTGGCTTGTAAAATGATTTTTACTGTTTGTATTTAAAAGTCCAATATTGCTCAACATACACAAAATAGTTAGCAATTTATGCTTAACAGTACTTCTGACTAAAACTTTATAATTCAGTAGTTAAAATTTTATAATTAGACCAAATAGATCCTAAATCACTAATTTTATCCAACGCTTGGGTTCATCTTATTTTATGTTTCATTGATTTTTTTGGGGGGTCGAAGACTTTTACTTTGACATAACTAGGCTCCGTTTGTTTGCCGTAAAATATTATTCCGCAAAATATTTTCTTACTTTTACATTGTTTGATAACACCGAAAAATTAGTCAATCGAAAAATATTTTCCAGTAAAAAATGGTGGGCTACTTTTTGGAGATTTTTCAGTGTTTGGTAACACCGAAAAATTGGTTAACCGGAAAATATTTTTCAGTCAAAAATGGTAGGCTACTTTTTTGAGATTTTTCGGTGTTTGGTAACACCGAAAAATTGGTCAACTGTAAAATGTTTTTCGGTCAAAAATGACGGCTAGTTCAAAATTTGGGAAAATATTTTCATTTCTTTGGGAGATAAAAACATTTTCCGGAACTTAACCATCCCTATTTTATGTGTATATATATTTTTTTTATAAATCTCATGTCGGAAAATATTTTTTTATTGTACATCCAAACACCATAAAATATTTTCCAGTATTCTATTTTTCAGGAAAATATTTTCCTCTAACAAGTTATTTTACGGCAAACAAACAGAGCTCAGGAAAATATTTTCCTCTGAAAATATTTTCTAATAAAATATTTTTCACTGAAAATATTTTTCACAAGCAAGTTATTTTACTGTAAACAAACGAAAGAAAATATTTTATTTTCTAATAAAATATTTTCTACAAGCAAGTTATTTTACGACAAACAAACGGAGCCCTAGTGACTACTTGGTGTTGCTAATAATGCTAGTATTATCGTAATTGATAGCTTAAAGTTGATTCTTTAAAAAAAAAAAAAAAGTTGATGTTTCCTTTTTGAAGAAATACCCGTGAAAATTTATGTATATCCTGCATATTTGTAAACTTAACGCGTGTAACAAAAAAAATATTTGTGCCTCCAACTTATATAGTAAAACTTCTTTAAATTAATACTTAATAAATTAGTAATTCTTTTAAAATAATGAAATTATCCGGTCTAGATTTGGACCAATGGACTCAATTAATAATTTGTATGAAATTATAACACAATACATTTCAAATATAATATTTGTATTTTATAAGTCACAAATATTTTATAAATTAATTATTAGTTAGAAATTATAAACATTTATCTCATAATTTTGCACTAGACAATTAATATTTTATCTTCCCTGCTTCACTTTTTACTTTAAATTTTAGAATATTCTCATGTTAAATTTTAGACAAACTACCATTCACTGACTTGTTAATCGCATTTTTATATAACCTATTGTTGCAATTCTTGTTATTTACATGAATTATGCTATTTGCTATGTTCACATAATGCGATTTCATCTCTTATGATTCTTTTTCTTGACACATTTGAATTGAGAAGATGTTTTTATTGTTTTAGAACCGAATATACTATAAATAATAAGAGATTGTGTTTGGTATAGTAGTCAGGGGCGGTGGTACGAGGGGGCCTAGGGGGGGCCCGCCCCCCCAACTTTTAAAAAATAAAAAATAAATCAGTGATACTTTTCATTTTTTGTTTTTGTTTGTTAGCTTTGGCCCCCGGTTTTATGCAAAGCTTGTCTCCTACCATGTTACCCTTTTTTTTTTTTTTTTTTTTTACAATGATTTCAGATTTCTAATAAGCAAAACAAAATTTTAGCCTCTGTCTCTAACAAGCAAAACAAAATCGTAAGAGATAAAACTTTACTCTGCCTCTAAGCTTCGAATTTCAGATTTTAGAATAATTTCTCTAATCAATAACCATTACATTGCAATTTGTATTCTTCTTCAGACTCCATTAGCTATGTAAGTGATCTCTTATCTTTTGACTTTTATGTAATCTTTAGACTTCATTTATTCTAAATAAAATTTTAATGTTTTATTATTAATTTTTTTGCATATCCCAAGCTATAATTTTCAGTCTTCACCAATTGTTCTTCCCAAATTCAATTATCGCGTGTCTAAGGTAATATATCTCTATTTATTAATCTTTTACTATATAATTTATAAGTACAAAATTATTTTGTTAATTTTTTTGTGTAATCTATTTACTTTCCTTGTACATCGTTGTTTATATGTATCTATTTTTTATTATATGTTGATTATTACTTTTTAAATTGTTAGAAAATAGAAATTATACTAATTTTAGTATAATTGCCACTAGAGAATATTTATGGAAATAAATGATATTTGAGAAAAAAATTATATAAGTTGATGTTGAGGTAAACATTTATTTGCATATCTTATGTTATTTTTTTATAAATATTATTTTATTTACATTTATTTATATAGTTGCATTTTGTTTTTGCTAGTATATGTATATCTTATTAAGTTTACTGTACAAAAAAATACTATACAAAAAATACTGTACAAAAAAAAAAATTTCGGCCCCCTCAATACTCAACTTCTGGCTTCGCCCCTGATAGTAGTTACCTTGATTCAATATATACTGCATGCACTTGTGTTAATAAATTTGAATATATAGAATGTTTAAACTAATTATGTATAATTTAATGAATTATAAGCTCGTTAAGGGTATGTAGAGATGGTATTTTGATTCTCATAGTACTCGAATGTTAACTTGGTCACTTGATGGGTTATATATTTATGGTTACGCTAAAAAAACTAAAATTCTCTTTATAAATTAATAATTATTAATTTATCTATAAGTTAACATATTACTAAATTAATAAAATTTAAACAGTCCTAACAATATTCATTTAGAAGAGAATGTATAATTAGCAATAGGTTAGAACTAAAATTTGACTTATTGCTCTAAATAAAGGGGACGAAATTAGAAACACATGTAAATAATGGGGACAATTTGAAAAGATAAAACGATAACATACCCTCAATAATATATATATATATATATATATATATATATATTAGGGTTTTGACTATCACTCTTCATCCTATCAACTACACCACTCCACTCCAGTCACAGAGGAAAAACCATGGAGGCGGAGCCGCGCCAACTGACTCCTGAAGAAATCGAGAAGAAGAAGAAGAAAGAAGAGAAGGTTTGTTTCGATAGATTGATATTTCTAATGCAATATGGGTTAATTCATTTTTCTTCTTTACGCATTATGAGTTAATATACTTGATTATATCTGAGTTTGATCTTTTTTTTTTTTTAAATCTTTTTTGGTTATGTATCTGAGAAATTAACAAAATTTTATGTTCGTTTCGGAAGATTGATCTTCTTCTTTAAGCATATATACGCGTTTGGAGTTATATACTTAATTGTATTTAATTTTGATCACAGTGATTTGCTTCGAGCAACATTATTTTGGCTTTTGATTATGTAAATCTTCATAATGATGGCTCGTACTTTCTGTTTATCTGCTTGGTAGGCTAGAGAGAAAGAGCTGAAAAAGCTCAAGGCTGCGCAAAAGGCGGAAGCCGCTAAGCTTCAGGTAGTTTTCATCTATTAACGTTGATGATCCTTTGCTCGTAAAACGATTTTTTTTTTTTTTTTGAAATCTTTGGTTATTTGGGCTCTGCCCTACTAAATTTCATTGAGGCTAAAGTTAACGGCCGGATAAACACTTGGGGGAGCATGCTCAAGGCTGCACGCCCAAGTGCTGGGGGAAATGGCAACTTTGGCTTTTAATACCGATAATTCTTTATTTTGTTCGTTTACAATTAGGCTCAACAAGCCTCTGGTCCAAGCAAGACAGCAAAGAAAAAGAATGCGAAAAGAGAGGCTGGAGATGGAAACGCTGAAGATTTTCTTGATCCTGAAACCCCTCTGGGACAGAAGAAACAGCTTTCTCATCAGATGGCAAAGGCATTCAATCCTAGTGCCGTAGAGAAAGCGTGAGTTGGAAATTTAATTCACGCATGAATATTACTTTTGCACTTGATGACTAATAGTGCTTCGTAATCTCTGTTTCAGGTGGTATGCCTGGTGGGAGAAGTCCAATTTCTTTGTGGCAGACCCAAGCAGCTCCAAACCTCCATTTGTGATCGTGAGTTTCTATCAGGGCCATCAGACCGAATAATTTCTTGAACTTTGTGATCATGGCTAGAGTGTAAATGTTTTTTCCCAACTGCAGGTTTTGCCACCACCTAATGTGACTGGAGCTCTACACATTGGCCATGCTCTGACTGCTGCCATCCAGGTGCAGTAACTGCATGAACTTTCCTTGGTAAGTTCATATAGTTGATTTCAAGTTCTCTGAGTTTTTGTATTATTGGCTACAGGATACAATTATACGTTGGCGAAGAATGTCTGGGTATAATACGTTGTGGGTTCCTGGAACAGACCATGCAGGGATAGCAACACAGGTTGGGTTTTGTATTATCACTTTTACTTTTTATCCTTCTGAAATATACTTTACCTTTGCAAGTGTAATTTTGAACATGCATATGGAGAGGATAGGTGGCGCGTGCTTTGTAACAAAATAAGCCCAAGAATGTAACAATTTAAGCCCAAAGGAAGAGCCTATTCCAAAAGACTAGTCTGTTAGGTGGGAGAACCCCTTGTACTTAAGAAGCACCACTTGTGAGAGTGAGATTTCGATGTGGGATCATTACGTTCCATCCCTTTAAATTAAGAGCTGACATTCACGTCGAGCTAGCCTGTCGACACTGACCCGACGGTAGCCTTTTTTTTTTTTTTTTTTTTGGCGATTGCACCCACCTATCAGTATTCAATGTGACACTTACCACACCTTAATCTAGCCTATAGTTTACCTGCCATGGAGGCCACTCTCAATGAAAGTACCAATGTAACAAAATAAGCTCAAGAATGTAACAACTTAAGCCCAAAGGAAGAGCTTATCCCAAAAGACTAGTCTGTTAGGTGGGAGAACCCCTTGTACTTAAGAAGCACCACTTGTGAGAGTGAGATTTCGATGTGGGATCATTACATGCTCTAGGGTGGATGCCTGAACCTGAAGGGGCCTTGGGTGGCTGGCTATGTTCATCTAGAGTTTCTTGATAATTATTGATGGATATATGTTTCTTAGGAACTTTTTCCCATAGAATGCTTTAATTATATTTATTGGCCCCAATATGTTTGAGATATTCCATTAGGCATTAACTTAAATTTTCCCTGTGCATATGTCAAAGGTTCTTTCAACCTACCACCCTTGGACATGTACTGAACTCAATTTCTGGTACATATTTCCTTAATCATCTGCATTTAGCCAATGAATTGCTTCCTTCAAGCCAGGCATGCACTCATTCATGCCCAACATCATTTCATGCCCTCATTGGTGGTTGTATTTTATGTCATTTGTGCTACTAAAGTGCATTATTCAGCTATGCCATGAGAGTTAACTGCATTTTGACTCTATCATGCTAGTATGAGATATTGGTGTCTGAACTGATTTAGGGTGACAAATTCTGGAATTAGATCCATCATGTCATAAAATGGTCTTCTAGATAGGATTTCATAAAATATTATACAGGCAATGTAACCTGCAAATATAACTGCAGATGCATAACAAATTCTGGCGTACTGACTTCTTCTTTGAATACATATGTGCATAGGTCGTTGTGGAGAAGAGGATTATGCGGGAAAAGAAATTGACGAGGCATGATATTGGTCGTGATGAATTTGTATCCCAAGTGAGTGTGAGCTTGGTTTGTCATTTTAGCATCAATGACTATATTTGTAAATGTGGATTGTATTTTCTGATAGAATTTTTTAATGTTCTAATAATAGGTGTGGAAATGGAAGGATGACTATGGAGGCACCATTTTGAAACAACTTCGTCGGTTGGGCGCGTCCCTTGACTGGTCTCGAGAGGTGAGGGTTGACGTTTGATCCCAATGTATGCTTGAAATGTTATTCTATTGGTACATCATGTTGGTCTTACTATATTCGTTACCTACTTGATACTGGAAAATCAGTGTTTTACTATGGACGAGAAAAGGTCCAGAGCTGTGACTGAGGCTTTCGTTAGGCTTTACAAGGAAGGTCTTATATATAGGTACGCAGGATGTGCTCAAAATACTGTGATATGTTTTTTTCTTCGGATATGCATCATACCTCTAAGAGCTTATCCAATTATCTTTTCTTCTAACTGGGATTATCCATCTACTGTATTATAATCGTCTCTTGTCTACAATTAATGATGTTTTCAGTAATATTACCCAATTATCACCCCTTTGATCACACATTGTAATCAACTTGTCATGTTCTTCTCTGAAATTTGTTGTTCCTCAACCTAGGGATCTGCGGCTGGTGAATTGGGATTGTGTCTTGCTGACAGCAATATCTGATATTGAGGTAAGCCGTGGACAGTTCATTTTCCAATGGTTTATCTAGGAGTCTTATCTTAAACTTCTGGAAGATGCTTGGTGTTTCTAGGTGGATTACATTGAAATTAAAGAGAGAACGCCATTAAAGGTTCCTGGATATGAAAAACCAGTTGATTTTGGAGTTTTGACGTCATTTGCTTACCCTTTGGAAGGGGGCTTAGGGGAGATTGTTGTGGCCACCACCAGAGTGGAAACAATGCTGGGCGATACTGCTATTGCTATACATCCTGAAGACCCAAGATACAGTCATCTCCATGGAAAGTTCGCAATTCATCCTTTTAATGGGAGAAAACTTCCAATAGTTTGTGATCCAATTCTTGTTGATATGAATTTTGGGACTGGTGCTGTGAAGGTATGAGATATCCTTTTGCTGGTTAGTCATTCTCCCACCTTTTCGAGGGATGCCTATGTTAATAGGATCTATGTGCTTTGTCCTGCAGATTACTCCAGCACATGATCCAAATGATTTTGAGGTTGGAAAGCGCCATAATCTTGAGTTCATCAATATTTTTACTGATGATGGAAAAATAAATAGCAATGGCAGTCTGGAGTTCAAAGGAATGCCACGTTTCAAGGCTCGTGTGGCTATCACAGAAGCTTTACGGGAAAGGGTACTGTGACCCTGTCTTGATTATTCGCCCTATGCATATCTAGTGTGGTAAACTGACAGCTTTAAGAAAAATGAAACTATTATTTTGTTGATAGTTTATTAGCTCTATTTTGTTTCTACTTTATGCCTTGGGGTTCTGAGGGTATGGCCTGTTATGGCGTTTGGACACATGCTGCTGTATATATCCAAGCCAGGGTTAAGGATTGGTCTAGAAACTCTCTGCTAATGTGAAACAAAGATTCTGGCAGAACTTGCTTGGTTTAACATGAGCATGGTTTACATTAAATATCTCTTGTTACACAGAGATGTGTAATATGTTGCTATCTTTTTATGCGATTCAGGGTCTCTATAGAGGTGACAAAACTAATGAGATGCGTCTTGGCATTTGTTCACGAAGCAATGATGTTGTGGAACCTCTTATAAAACCACAATGGTATGTCAACTGCAAAGATATGGGCAAGCAAGCTCTTGATGCCGTCACCGATGAAGAAAATAAGAAAATGGACATCATCCCAAAACAATATACTGCTGAATGGAGGAGGTATATTGAGAATTGATCTCGCTGTGCTTATTGCATACTGTTTGGTGTTATTGAAGGCATTTATTATGAGCTTTTTCTACGGATGTAGGCTATATCTTGAAAGATAAAACACAATTTAAATATACATAATGTTAGTATTTCATGCTATGGCTTTGTGTACATTGCAGCTTCATCTGGAACAATCAAAATAAAGTTTCTCTGGTTCTTAAGAATTGAAGCTACCATTCAGTAACAACTCCCTTAACTTTGGGTTATATATTTGGATGTTTAACCAGTCATCAAATGTGACAGCTTCTAGAGTCATAGTTATTGTTTATATGATTGATTCTATTTTTCATGCTTCTATTTGTGGTTATGTCTTGAAACATCATGGTTGTTTTGGTTGATAATGGAAGGGATTTGGTGCTGCAGATGGCTTGAGAACATTCGTGATTGGTGCATCTCAAGGCAGCTTTGGTGGGGTCACCGGATTCCTGCTTGGTATGTGACTTTAGATGATGATGAGTTGCGGGAATTTGGTGCGTACAACAATCACTGGGTGGTTGCTAGAAGTGAAGAAGAGGCTCAAGAAGAGGCAAGCAGGATCTTTGGTGGGAAGAAATTTCAATTGTCCCAGGATCCTGATGTTTTGGACACATGGTTTTCTTCTGGTCTTTTCCCGTTATCTGTGTTGGGCTGGCCTGATGATACTGAAGATTTGAAGGCATTTTACCCAACTTCCGTCCTTGAAACTGGGCATGATATTCTCTTTTTCTGGGTTGCTCGTATGGTCATTATGGGAATGAAGCTGGGAGGTGATGTTCCTTTTAGAAAGGTGGGTAATCATAATCTGCAGTATATATAAAATCATACACTGATATTTGTCTTATTGTTATCATTTTGCAATTCATGGATGTCACTGTGCTTTGTTCTAGTAGATGGCTCCCAGGTTGTTTCACACAATTGGCCATGCATGTCCTTTAGTGATTCTTGGTTTTTTGAAAGCGGGGGGTGGGGATTGGGGACTAATTCCTGAGAAACATAGCAGGATAGGGTAACTACTGATTGATGCCATCCATAAAAAATTAACTGGTAGTCAGGCTGTAATAAGCTTTAGATATATATTCTGATAATGTGATAAACATGAATTGAATTTTGTGCAAATAAGCATAGTGCGGCATTTGCAGGTTTATTTGCATCCAATGATTCGTGATGCACATGGACGCAAAATGTCCAAGTCCTTGGGGAATGTGATTGATCCTCTTGAAGTCATTAATGGAATAACTCTTGAAGGCCTTCACAAGAGACTGGAGGAAGGTAACTTGGATTCAAATGAATTAAAGACTGCACAAGAGGGACAGGTCAAGGACTTTCCCAATGGTATTCCTGAATGTGGTGCTGATGCACTTCGTTTTGCTCTGGTTTCATACACAGCTCAGGTTCATTAACTTTCCCTATCTGTTTCTTGTGGGTTTCTTTCCACTTCTTTTGGCAGCCTGTAACTTTGTAATTTTTTTGCTCCTTCCAGTCTGATAAAATAAACCTGGATATTCTAAGGGTGGTAGCATATCGTCAATGGTGTAATAAATTGTGGAATGCTATAAGATTTGCCATGAGCAAACTTGGAGATGATTATGCTCCTCCAAAAGATATAGTGCCGAATGTCATGCCATTTAGCTGTCAGTGGATACTCTCAGTATTGAACAAAGCCATTTCTAAAACTGTGTTATCCCTAGAGTCATATGAATTCTCAGATGCAACAACGGCAGTTTATCATTGGTGGCAATATCAACTCTGTGATGTGTTCATTGAAGTAATTAAGCCATACTTTTCTAGTAATGATCCAGAATATGCATCAGCGAGAAGATTTGCACAAGATACTTTGTGGGTGTGTTTGGACAATGGCTTGCGTTTACTTCACCCTTTTATGCCATTTGTAACTGAAGAGTTGTGGCAGCGTCTTCCTTCAAGAAACAATTGCAAGAAGAAAGAATCTATCATGATATCAGAATATCCATCACCTACAGAGGTAAATTGAATTAAATTATTTTAAGGTGCAGTCTACACTTCACTGAAACAATACATAACCCATTTCGGAGCACCCCCTATTTTCGGGGAAATGCTTGCACTTTAGGGGCATTAATATGGGATTCTGCACAAAGTTCCCCCATCCCTTTACTTTCTTTTATTATTGATTCCATTTAGTTTCCTCTTTGTCTTTTATTTCAAATTGCATTTATCTTCTTTTCTCTCTGTTTCTTCTCTCTTCCTGCATCAACTGCTACACCATGGGAACCATTTGAAAGCCTACCTTGTACAGCTTCCACCTATTTTGCTACAAATCCATCCTACCCCAAACCACACCCACGGTCACACATCCACATTTGACCCGCCCATCTCTACCTCACGATCAACATAACCACCATAGCCGCCACCATTAATTGTCTGTTTTACACCTTCCGGCACCCACCAAATCGCACACCACACCAGAAAACACGCACATACGTCTAGATCATAATTGTGAATACCCAAAGAGCGCACAACAGATACAGACTCTCACACATATTTGTATATATAAATATATATATATATATATATATATATATATATATATATATATATATATATATGCTTGTATATTAAACAGTAAAAGTTTAGAAAGTAAGGCCCCTTTCATCTTGTGATGGCCTTTTGCATTCTCCTTTTGCCATTAAATTTTACAGCATAGATAAG
This sequence comes from Ehretia macrophylla, assembly GCA_037974665.1. Lineage (NCBI taxonomy): Eukaryota > Viridiplantae > Streptophyta > Magnoliopsida > Boraginales > Ehretiaceae > Ehretia > Ehretia macrophylla. Next base: position 25,298,745 of record CM075771.1, read on the forward strand.
AACAAAGATGTGAAATGATAGCCGGTCATATTCCCTTGTTTGATTTTATGTAGAAAAAACATCTTTTTCTTAATCATTGAGTAGAAAAATAAGTGTACTGGTATTGATTGGAACTACAATTACTGCAAAGAGGACTTGTGTGTTGAACTGCAGTCTGTCTTGTTTATGATGTTAAGCTGTTGATTTTCCAGAAGATTGTAGAAATGTAGTTCAACAAATTCATTCAACCTCAACCCAACTATCTGCAGGGTTGGAGCAATGAGATTGTAGAATCTGAGATGAACTTGGTTGACTCTGTTGTGAAAGAATTGAGGTCACTGAGATCCTTGATCCCTGCAAAGGAAAGACTTGAAAGGTAATTTATGTTGAACTTGTCTATCCCCTAACGTATTTACTGTGGGAACTCTGGGATGTCCACATAACTACCGAGAACTACCAGTGAGATTTTTCTTCTGGATTTTTGGTGATATGTAGCATAATTATTGATAGATATATTGTGTTTTGTTTGTGCCAAAATTCCACAACTGAGTGGCCTAAAAGTTAAAAAATTACTATTCCAGTCATGCTGGTTTGGTTGGTTATATGTGCATGAAATTATGTTAAGCTGTCAAAGCAAAATTTTTGTCATCATCTTGTAATTGATGTTGAGGGTTGCAATGTCTTGTTAACCTTGTTATGTACATACTTCTGTAGGATATATGGAATCATTGTTGCCCGTTATTACTTGTGGCTAAAACAGTATGGTAAATTGAACTTGTGGTTCGAGTGTTGAAAAATGCAAGAGAAATGATTTTTAGCCTCTGAGGGGGCTGTTTTAGCCTATAAAGGGGTTGTTGAACAGAAACAATGGAAGTGTTGGTTGTGAGTAGGACTTCAATTTGTTAGTCCAACTTGAACGGTCAAGTTGAGTTCATTACCTCAAATTCAACCCTGCCTCTCGTTTGTGCTTTCTTTTTGAATAAATAAAATCCCGGAGGGAAGTAGTCTTCTGTCCACGAAAAAAAAAAAAAAAGCTTAAATATACATAGATATCGAATAAGATATTATACATACATCAAAAAATTTGTACACATGGAAAGAATGCTAAAGTTAATCTCTCTTCTGAATAAAACTTGTGAAGCAACTTTGTATGACATTCTGTTTAATGCGTCAAATTTAAGCAAATCTACACAATTTTGCAGTCCGAGTTGGACTGACCGATTTAGCAATCCTAAGTCCAAAAGAATGGCCGTGCCCCTGTCATTTTGTGGTTCAGTGATTGCTCCTGTTTTTAGAACATTGCCTGTTATTGAATTTTACTCTTTTATGCATGTTGAGTCAAGATCCACGTTTCATTTTCTTATTTTGACGGGGTTATATCTTCATTGCATATTTGAGCTATCCTTGCAATTCCGTAGAGCCTTCATGCTACCCTAAGGCACGATATTAAATTTTCTTTCCTTCCATATATCTGTTTAGGAATTCAAATTGAGCTGTGTAAACTTATATGATTTCTTTGAATTTTCACTAGATAGCAGCATTGTAAAATAATATTCTGTCTTCAGGCGAGCAGCTTTTGTGCGTGGCCGAGTAAATGATGATGCAGAGATTATTAGCAAGCATGAACTTGAGATTAAAACACTTGCAAATCTATCATCTTTGAAGGTGTGTGCTGGGATCTCTTGTTGAATATTCTATCAGATTTGGTGTCTTTTCATCTTTTCTCGTTAATTTTTTGGTAGAGAACCTTGTTGGATGCAAATACATCCTACTATATAAGTTGATGCTATGGTATGGTTTTAAGTTGATGCTATGGTATGGTTAGAGATAATTTTAAAAGGCAGTTCAGTATTTGTATATGTTTTCTTTGAATACTATTCTTTATTGTTCTGTCTTTTATATAACGGACTAGAATTGACACACAACCAAACCAAGCCTAAACCTTATCCCACTATACAGAGTCATCTACTGAACTTGACATATGAGGAGTAAGAACATCCCATTTTCAAAATGTGAATGTGGTGACGATTTTAGTGTAAGGCGTGAGTAAGATGTCATCATTATAGAAGCAAGACACATAATTCTATCGATAACTGGTGATTATATGAAAGAGTCTTTGTTGCTGGCTTAGAGCTAACCCAAGTTATCATGGTGGTAGACCTTTTGGTCTGTGTTTGACATTAGGTGGTTTTCTGATTGAAAACATCAGGAAGGTCTTATAAAGCCACTGACTGTATCTCTCTCAATGACTTATAAACTTTTTGGTTGCTAAGTACATCCTCTGTTCGTTTTGATTCTGTGTGTTTGATATATATGCTTGTATGTTTTTCAGATCCGTATATAGTCTCTCGCTGGGTTCATATACTTTAAGGTCCTTTTACTCGCTGTTCATGTTATACAAGATATGCTTTTATGGTTTTCTCTTATGCAGTCATTCTCATATGCTTTTCATGTCATCAATCCACTTTTACAGGATCACGTATATGTTTTACAATTTTCTTTATAATCACTTTGGTATAACGTTAGAGCTTTCTTTTCTTTTTCTTCTATTTTTGTTTTCTTATTCTTTTTTCTCTTTTTGGGAACGACCTGTAATCATCCTAACCCGGAGATGAACTTACCAGGTCTTAAATGAGAGCGATGCTGTTCCAGCCGGATGTGCTGTAGCTGTTGTGAATGAAGTGCTTTCTGTTTTCCTCAAGGTACAAGGAACCATTAATGTGGATGCAGAACGTGAAAAGCTAAGGAAAAAGATGGAGGAGATCAAGAAGTAAGTGAGATTATACTCTTCTAAATTAACATTCATAGTTTTGTCGCTAGGATCTGGGATGAACCTGGCTGAAATCAAGAAGTAAATGAGATGATACATGTAAATTCATCTAAAAACAGTTTGCTCACAAAGATCTGAAGCCAACCTAGCTAGCTAATCATGTAATATGGTTATTGACTACTGCTTTGAGAATTGATCTCGGGACCTCTTGCACCTAAAGTGAGAATCAACGACTACTTTTTATAGTAAGGGTTTGGTGTCACATTACTTGTGCTCATGGTTGTAGTAGGAAATAGATAACAATCGCAGCTGCACAAAGCGACGTAGTTTGTGGTGCTTTTTGAGATTGTGCAAATAATGCTTTGTTCTGATCTTTTTCAATTTTCGTCTTGCAGGCAACACGATAACTTATCAAAGACGATGAGTGCATCGGGTTATAAAGAGAAGGTCCCGGCTCATATACATGAAGACAATGTTGCTAGGCTTGCATCCCTCATGCAGGAGCTTCTGTCGTTCAAGGAGGCTAGTCAACACCTCGAACGAGAAAGCACAACAGAGTGAATTCACATGGGTGGCTTGAGGGGGTTGAGGGGAAGGAACAAGAGCACGTGAAAACACAACATTTTTTGAGAACATTCAACTGAAAGTAATTCTTGCCAACCAAGGTTTTTTTTTTGTTTTCAAAAACCAAAAACTGTTTTTGGAAATAGTTCGAAACAAACCCATGATCCTTGTAGTACAATGCACTTGTAAAAATATTTTTGAATCTAATTTATTTATCTGCACCTCCCTTTTTTTGTAAACTCTCCTATTGTACAGGGTAATGGTGCTCAAGGTTTCCTCAGATAAAGAGTAATTTAGAAAAATGATTGTGTTTGGAAATAGGCACTCCTAGATCTTGCTCGAACTTCCTAATTGGTTTTAGGAAAACTCTTCAAAACGTCAGTTGGTCCAGCTCTAACAATGCGTGTGCTCTTACGATGGTTTTAAAAGTGTTATTTGGTGCTATATAAACGCATTTTTGCTTGATTAGTTGCCCATAATACTGTGTTTTGTTTTTAGGTCTTTAACATATCGTATTTGATTAATGAAGATTCTCAGTTATAATTTCTCCTCTCTGTCTGTATATTTTTTATCTTTTTTCTTTTTTCTTTTCCCATTTTACTTTTGTGACATGACGATTAATTTCAGATGAAGAGAGTATAAAAAAAATAATGATAATTATGCTAAGACTTTTCATAGTTGTGTGCCAATTCATACTCTTTGAAAGTGTATAAATCTAGAAATGTAATACATTTGGAAAATGGAAATATGGAAGAAGTGAAACTATATAATTAAAAACCTGCTCAAGTTCAGAAATTGTTTATTATAACATTTTTAATTAGTTTATGTAACATGAAAAGTTCACCACAACAAGAAGTTAAAATGAGAAAAAAATAATTTTATTTGAGTTTATAGTTTTAATTATTTATATTTTTAACCTGTCTTTTTAGGTTGAAAAACATAACAACTTAAATGAAATTAGGTTGAAAAATAAATGGTCCAAAAAATAGTTCAATAATAAAATAGAACTGATGAAATAAATCAGGTCTCTAGAATAATTTAATTTTTACTTAATTATATAATTTCATTTTGCACGTTGGCTTTGAAGCAGCTGCATGGTACTGGCATTTTGTAGACGTAATTCGGTTATTCCTATTTAAATATGATGTAGGATATATTACTTCGTGTATTAGCTTTATTTAATCGGTTTAAATGGTTGCATTTATTTAAAATACTCTCATAGTCGAAAAATAATTAATAGTATTCTTCAACAAAGATACAAAGTGCAAATGAAATAGTGATGCGAAAGAGAATCAATTAATTTAGTTTTGATTTAAGCAGACTCATAATAGGGAATACTTTAACCCGATAATAGAATTTTATGTCACACATTTAATTAAAAATGTTTAAAAACATGGTTTTAACCTTGTAAGAAAAAAATTTAATTTTTATTTATTAAGGCAAATGAATAGATAATTGGTAAAAAGTGAAATAAGGTAATTCAAATAATTTCAAAAGATGAGGTTTTCAAAAATTTATAGATAAAACCCTCATAAACCACCATGAATATACTTCGAATATATATATATACATATATATCCACTCTTTTTCTTTTTTTTGCGAATATATATATCCACTCTGTGTAAGCATATTTCCAGCCTGTTGCTTTATCTCTCTCTCTCAATTGGAAAGATGAGCGTGATTGACCTTTTGACCCGCGTTGATGCGATCTGCCAGAAGTACGACAAATACGACGTCGGAAAGCAGCAGGACGCCAATGTCTCCGGCGACGACGCCTTCGCCCGCCTCTATGCCGCCGTCGATGCCGACATTGAAGCCGCCCTTCAGGTCCCCTTACATATCACATTTTAATCTCAACTTAATGGCCATAAATTTTAGGGTTTTTGTGTTCAAAATTTCAAAAATTGACTTTTTGTATATTGATTGAATTAACAGAAAGCGGAAACAGCATCGTCGGAGAAGAGTAGGGCATCGGCAATAGCGATCAATGCGGAGATTCGAAGAACGAAAGCTAGGTTGCTCGAGGAGGTTCCTAAATTGCAGAGATTGGCTGTCAAGAAGGTTTGGTTTGCTTCCATTTGCTTATTTTTGCTAATTTTTCTGTTTATTTACGAGCTCACGAGTTTGATCCGTAAAAACAGCCCCTTGCGAAAATGCAAGTTAAGAGTGTGTATAATAGAGTTAAACTGCCCCTGAACCTACTTAACCTGCTCATCGTGGGAGTCACCGGGCTGCCCTTATGTAAACTTCTGCATGCACTAAGATAAATTATGATCATAATTGAATAATCGAATAGTTGGGGTTTGGATTTATTATGAATAAATAGCCAATAAAGTGTGCAAAATTGTCAATGAAGTTGATTAATGCTATATCATGTAGTTGGTTTTATCGTTCTCTAGTTCAATTCTTTGAGCTAGAGCCCTCTGAATTTCTGGTAACAATAGACTGAATGTGGTTGCTATTAGTTATCGTTTTTGTCAAGTGATTAGTTAGATTCTGAAGCATATCTTTTCGTGCACTATACCTTAAGCAATATTAGTGTCTTAGGTTTAAGAATATCTGTCGAGCTAGGCATAAATTGGTTATGAAAAATAGCTCAACAATAGCTTATAAAAAACAATAGTATCTTGTCTCTCACCAATTTAGAATATTGCAATTTTGATAATTGCATATTCGTGTTTTGGCGTCAAAGGTTTCTTAGATTTTAGATGCTGATTTCAGTACTGCAGGTTTCATACAGTTTCTTTGCATTGTTCAGATGATAAGAAACGATTACAAAGAAAACGAAGGTTAAATCTTGATCTTGTTTGGATGTCAGTCTATAAGAGAAATGTAGATAACAACCTCAGAAAATGATTACTGAGATGAGTAGTTGGTGCCCTAGTTGAGTTTGAGCTCAATGGATTCTTCCTTTTTACCTAATTTCCTCACCCTTTTGCTTTAGGGAATCCTGCTTATTCTTTTCAAAACTATCGAACGCTCTCGACACCATTCATTCCTACTCCAAAAACTCAAGGTCTCGTCTGAGGGGGGTTACCTTCAAATTCTTCTTGGGCATTCCTCTCCCTTCTTACTATGATCAACCTCAATATCTTCACTCCTTTTATTAGGTTGCTATACAAATATCCTCATCACATGTCCAATTTGTCTTCTCTCTTTCCTGTCTTTAGTGGGTGCTACCCCCAAATTTTCTCGAATGACCTCATTTCTAATCCTGTTTGTTTTGGTCTTCTTACACATCCATCTCAAAATTCTCTTCTCTACCACTTCCCTCTTGGGAACATGTTGGTACTTTGCTGCTCAACACATTGAACTATAAAGTAAAGCTGGTCAGATGAACATCTTATAATACTTTCCTTTTAGTTGTACTCTTCGATTGCACAAGACCATGGATGCACTTTTTTATTTCATCCAATGAAAGAAAAAGGGAAAAGGCCTAAGATTCTATGGGAGCTTTATGTATTATTTTGTTGTTAGTCTACAAGTGCTTTCATAAATATAATCTTCTCCCTTTTCAACTACAAATTTCAAGGTCCAGCTGTCTCCCTCTGTTGGGTCTGGGGATGTTGATGCCTCCTGTCTTAAGTAGGGTTATAAGCTCTGTAGAGCACAAATGATCTTCTACTTTTGGTTCTATTCTCCCGTGCGCCTCAACCAACAAAAACAAAGAAGAAGTTGCAGATGCTTTCTCCCGAGGAGATAAGGCAACTAAAAGAGAAACCATTAATACAAGGGGGAGAGGGTCTTCCTGGGGAGATCTTTTAAAAATTTGGCGGTGGTTGTGGTTAAATTATATGTTTTTATGCTTAAGTTATCAGTCCTACTAGAGATCAGTTGTTATGTGGCATAAATTAGTCATCGTGGGGATGCCGAATTATCCTGCCATGTTTCTGGTTGTGGTTATTTCCTTTAATTATTAGTCTAGGAAGCAACCATTGATGTCATTCTTTTGGTCAACTTTTAGAGTGATTGTACTTTCTGCATCAGGTTAAAGGGCTTTCAACCGATGAGCTTACTGCCCGTAATGATTTAGTCCTTGCACTGCCTGATCGAATTCAAGCTATTCCAGATGGTGCTCCGCCTGCCCCCAAACCATCTGGAGGTTGGGGTTCTTCAGCTCCTCGTTCAGAAATAAAATTTGATTCAGGTGATTGCTTAATTGCTTAATTGAGGAGGCACGATAATGTGATAATCTATTTAATTAATGTCATATCTGGTCAGCTTCAGTTGTTTCTGTAGTTTACTTACTTGTTCCACTTCAACTCTAGATGGACGGTTTGACAACGAATATTTTCAGCAAACTGAAGAGTCAAGTCAGTTTAGGCAAGAATATGAAATGCGGAAAATGAGACAGGCATGTCATTTTCCCGAATAGTATATCTTTCTTATATGGTTAAAACATTTTCCATTTCTAGAGTTAGTGAGCTGTGTGCTCTTTGATATACTGTTTATGGATTACCTTCACCTTCACACAGGACCAAGGTCTGGAAGTGATATCAGAAGGTTTGGATACACTAAAAAACATGGCCCATGACATGAATGAGGTTTGTCATCTTCTGCTTTCTGCCTATCACTTTTAAGGTCCATGGATGAGATTGACACTAATGTTAGGCATTGTGGTACGATTCATGCAGGAATTTGACAGACAAGTTCCATTAATGGATGAGATTGACACTAAGGTTAGACATTTTGGCTTGGCTTGTCATATATTTTTTATAGCAGCAATAGATTAAACTTATTCACTTAATTGCTTCTCACAGGTAGACAAGGCCACATCTGACCTGAAGAATACTAATGTCAGGCTCAAGGACACCGTTAATCAGGTAACTGGAGCTGCAACTTTGGCGATATGAATTCTTTTCAATTGTGTCCTACAAGGATCTGTGGCATAATAATTCTGTGTTTGATGGAATTTTTGGTTTCTTTGCAGCTGAGATCTAGTCGAAATTTCTGTATTGACATCATTTTGCTATGTATAATTCTCGGAATTGCAGCTTATTTATACAAGTGAGTTCTCTTTTTCCATCTATATGTAGCTCAAATTTAGTGAACTACTTAACTACTTTTTCCCTCTTAGTCCTCAGATTTTGAAACAAGATTTTCTTTAGAAATTGTTTTTCGTTGATCTCTCAGTAATATTAGCCTTTTCTCATGGTTTACTACACCATTAATACTTGATTGGATCGTATCTCTTGCAGTGTACTGAAGAAGTAAAAGTCGTTGGAAGAGCTATGGATCTATTTGTATGATGTTCGTCTACTTTTTTGTTGCTGCATTGGTTGAGGTGTTTCTATATCTTGTGTAAAATTTGTTTTGTGATTGTTCGTTTCTGCCACACACATGGAGAATGTACTCGATGAGCTTTGAACTAAAATGTTCGACTTGTAGGCTGTATTAATATGATTTGTTATTTTCTCTCTGGGTCCCGACTGATGCTGTCTGCTTCGCGCTTCTTGCTTATAGTTTGCATTTGGACGGGGTGCATTAGAGATTTATCTTCAGATTTTTGTGAACGCTAATGCATCGAGTATATGCAGTCTGAAAAAGATTTTCCACTCCCCAGCGCTGCCCGAAAAGAGTTCCTTACGATCGAGGTAATGCTAATTAGTTTCTCTGACAAGAACTAAATACCAATCAGCTTGTTCTGGTCGTCACTATAATGTAACTGGCCGATATTGTTGATAGAACTGCAATAGTATTGAACAAGATGCGTCGAACTGTTATTTTGCAAGGCAAAAAGAAACCGCACTTCATTGGATGTTTGAAGCACAGAACTTGAGCATTTTGAGCATGTAGTGTAGAAAACCCCCTCATACGCGGACAACCATCTCTTTACCCAGATACGCAGCCCTCTCTTAGACCAAGAGTACAAAGAGTGATTTTAAGTAACGAGGTTATATGTTATTAACTCATAACAAGTTCCAGTCATCTTTTAGAGTAACGAGGCTTAAACTTTTGCACAAGTCTTGCAAAAAGCAGGAATGTGAGTTCTGTATTCTTTCCCGACTCCATGGGGAGGGTGGTATTCACTCCCGACTCTGTGCTTCCGGCAGTCTCAATATCAGTATCCCGATCAGCATCTAAAGCATCAGGGATGGTTCAGGTTAAAGAAGAAAGGAATCCCATTTAGAAAGAGGGAATCAAAATAGGAGTACGCGAAAGGATAAAAGAGAAGGCGAACGTGCTGCTCACCACTCCTCGAGTCCATGGACGGGCAAATAAGATTTCGTCAGTCCGGAGTACACTTTATCTGTTTAAGCTCCAAAAGCAAAAATATTCAATCACACAACTATTCAGAATTATAAGGCTTTTGATAAGGATGATTTGGTGCCGTTATTCCATGTGTAAATGTTTATTATTTGGGGCAGCCAAACACGTCCAAAAACAACAACTGAATGGTTCGAATTTTTATAATTTCGTAGTTCATAAACAAATTTGCACTAATGGTTCGAATTTTTATAATCGACTACATACCTAATGATGGTATTTTAAAATATGCCGACAGCTCCAGGCCAAGTTTGTCAAGAACATGTTACTCTATACATTAATAAAACAAAATATTTTCCTTCTTTTGTGAATGCGTAAAGGATTGAATAATGATCTTATGAATTATTTACTTGATAAACTAAGACAACTTGTACTTGCATCCATAAGTTATTCTGACATGCTAGTATAAACATCTTAAGCCCTTGATACTCAGGAGTCGCTTTAGAGTCATGTAAGATTTATCCAACCAGTTAACTTTAAAGTCTTGTGTAATGAGTATGACAAAGTCTGAATATCCACGATTTTCAAAAAAAAATATAAAAAGCTTTCTAGTTTAATTTTAAGGGGTTAGTCTAATGATAAAGTGCATGAGGTGTATTTGAAAGATTTGTACATTTCAAGTCCCAATTAACTTAAGAAATTAATTTTCTTCTCAATAATACTTGTGTCTGACTAACCTGAACTGTGATTCTTGTGGGTGTGATCATGTCTCAAAATTTGACATTTCTATCAAAAGCTTTCTAGTTCACATAGATATTAGTAACCATTTATCAGAGAAAGAGAGAGAGAGAAAGAGAAGAGAGAGAGAGAGAGAGAGAGAATTACATAGCTTTAAGATTTGAGTTTCAGCAGCATTGGATCCCATTTGTATCCAGACAGCCCCATGTGTGTTTAGTTTCCAAACAAGTGAAATTGTTTGCCGTGTGCGAACATGCAACTCTTTCACTTTTTTTTTATCAGTCAGTCTTGCAAGAAACCAAAGTACAACATATATATTGATGAACTCCACGAATGTATTGTCTTCTGTACGTTACTGTTTTAACCTAGCTAGTTAAAACCCCATCATTCTTAAATATGTCTTCACAAAAATTCACTAATAATCTCGAAGTCAATAAAGACCACAAATTTGCGAGCTGAATTTTTTAACTCTAGAGGTTTTATTCTAAACCTATTGTCATTCTTCATTATTCGATTAAATATCATTGAGGTGACCTTAGTCTATTCCTTATTAAATTATTAGCTAGTAGGAATTGCATTGATGCATGCATTCATTAGTTTAATAACAATATAAATTCTTATCAACACCAAACTTGTCGGTCGTCTATGACAGATACAGAAAAGGATTCACAATAGCTCAGGCTAGCTCCTGCATGGTGAAGCGAATAGAGTGATCGAATAATAATTTATTATAGTAAAAGATTTGAAAATTGTTTCTTTCAATCTATGTTAATCCCGGCAGAGCTGGCTCCGAGGAATCATAGGGATTTCTATTTATAGATTGAATTATTACCAAAGAGCTAACGTCAAGACCTGCATCAGAGTCCTATTACGTTACTTGAGAGCACCCAACTCGCTCGTAAGGTGTCCCTTGATCTCTAGCCTCCTTGGAGCCTTTAGCTCTAACCTATGTTCTTCTATTATAAATATTGTTCGATTTTTAATTGACCTGAAACATGTGTTGGAGGGTGCATTGTTGTATCACATGATTTTTAACTTTAAAGTGCATTAAATATAATTCTAATTAAGATGAATTCTTTATTTAAAAAAAAAAGAGAATAGCTTAGGCTAGCTCTTGTATCTATGATAGTAATTTCTTGTAAATAGGGACTCTTAAAATATTTGTAGATACATTGAAAATGTGACACTAAGAACGCATTTTACGGGATAATTTCTACGACTAATTATTGTTAAAATGGACAGAAAATAATAATAAATTGTTCCCACACAAGAATAAATATATATATATCGAATAAAGAAAAGGTAGATTTGTTTACGTGTGTCGGAGAGAGAAGGAAGGAATCTATGCAACGGATTGGTGCAAGTGATGTCGTATGTGGTCGGACAAAATCAAATATTATCATTCTCTTAATTACTCCTCCTCTCTGAGAATTATGGTTTTTTTACATATCTTGTATGAATCACTTTGGGACCTGTGTGCCTCAACGTGTGCATGTGTATATATGATATGTATCTACCTATTATATGTCTAAATCTACACCCATATAGAGAGAGATTAAAAGATCTCGATATAACGATAAAATTATTATTGTGTAATTTAAAAATTATATATATTTGAGTCGTGAAAACAACATTTGCAAAAATGTAAAATCAAATTATAGAAAACATATATCAAAATAAGTTCGATCTTCAAGTAAATTCAGCATAACATAAATTTCGTGCATCCGAACATTTTATTATTTTCATATATAGTGGGGATGGGGGAGGAGGGAATTATGGTGGGGTAAGGGCAGGAAGGAATAATTCAGTTTGGAGTAAGGTACAAGTGCATGGAGCCAAAAACAGTTCAATTCTGCTCGTATATTTTGTGAAATACTTTATTATATATATATATATATATATATATAATGTCATTTCACAAATTAATTGTGCGAGAGCATGGACCACTTTTGATTCAGCTTGGAAAAAGACTCGAAGCCTTGTAATGTTGATGTTACAATTAATAAGTTTTTATTTTTTGACGATCACGATCTGAACTTCTCATCACTATTCACTTGCTCATCGATCTACGTTGAGGTGTGCAAAAAATGACTCAATTAGTCTTAAATATTTGTTTGTTTTGACATTTTAATTTCAAATATTTTAAATAAGACACTTTAATTTTAAACGTTTTATATAAAGAATATAGTTAGTCCATTAATTCAATTATGTTAAATTTGTTCCGTTAAGGTCACGTGATTCGCACTCCGTGCGTAAAAAAAGAAAAGTATACGAGGTTAAATTAGAGATCGGATGATGTTATGTGAGAACGAGTTGTAAACTAAATGACCAATTTAACCTTGTATATCTTTTTTTTCGCACGGCGTGCGAATCACGTGACCTTAACAGAACAAATTTAACAGAAATGGATTAATGGACTAACGATATCTTTTATGTAAAACGTTTATGATTAAAGTGTCCGATTTAAAATATTTAAAACTAAAATATCAAAATAAACAAACGTTTAAAACTAATTGAATCATTTTTTCAAAGTTAAATAATGAAATCAATAATATACCCTGTATATGCTGTGCTCCACATGAGTCCACTTTGCCTACCAATTGTGGAATATTGGAAAGTATCCAAGTGATGAGAGTATATATAAAAACGAAGAACCAATTGGAAAATTGTATGTTTTTTTTTTTTACATATATTTAGCATCTGACTTTGAGATGATAACGAGAAACACTATAAAAAAGATCATCGATCTACAAAATTCTTAATATATGCAAATTGCAAGAAATAGTCAGATTTAATTTAAATTCATTGTACACATGCAATATCATCTAATATATTATAAGAATCGATTTTTATAACTCAAACTCGCGATTCCGGCACACTATAAGAGACCCTATAATGTAATGAACTTCATTATATATAGCTGCTTAGTTTATTTGTGATCAGAGTAAAAATGATATCTCTAGTTCTTTGCAAATGTTTCTTTGCAAAAGATCAGGAGTAGGCTATAGACTTGACTCGTTGGGAATATGGATCCTTCTACTTTGAACCCTTGAATAAAACTCTCTTGGGCAAATAGATGTTGAACACCTTATTATTCTCTTTGTACTTTGGATTTTGAAGCTTATTAGTTCCTCTGGTTAAGACTTGTAAACATACGTATGTTTTGGGGATTTATTTAGTTACTTATTATTTGGAGACATATTTCGTTTAGAGCAACTTTGTCAATTAATGCAGACGTCTGCTCGTATCGTATGTAGCATGGTGCAACCGCTAAAATATCTTCATTTACATAAGCATCAGTGATCGCTATGTTTAACCATTAATTATTTGAAATGATATAGCAACGACCATATAAGCCAAATGACATGTTACCACCCTAATCGTCTGGACTAAATGTTATGAACTATACCAAGAATTTAAAAATAAAAGTTATGCAGCGGAATAAAATTAGTAAAAATTTGGTATCCGTTCACGATTAATATGTAAATTTCAATATTAATTACCACATAATTAAATAGGAGATTGGGAATACATTTGTAGATTCGGATTTGATGTAGGTTTTGATGCGAAGCAACTTTCTAAACGTGAAGCCTCCTCAAGAGTCCACACGAGCTCTTCTAATCAATTAGCTAAAATTCCCCACTAAAATTTTAGAGAAAAGAAAATTATGAGAAACTGTTTTGTGCTAACTAACAAGTTTCTCATAACGTTATATTTATAGGAGACACCTGCTCCTATTAGGTCAGGTTTTTAGGCCAGTCAAAAACCTGTAATTGAATTATTTAATTAGCCAGACCAGAAATCCAATTTCTAGCCCATCCCATAATCCAATAAATTGAATCAGATTTCTAACTTAATTATTTCTTTTCTCGCTAATTGATTATCAAGCCCTTTTGTGTGTGACATTTCGAGTTCAAGATTAATCAGTAGTGGGAATTATTAATCAGATTAATCAAATAAATTAAAACTCCTTTTAATTTATTTATTTTCACAAATTACGAATGACACCTAGTAGTATATCGTAATTATCCAATTAATAATGAAGTGGTTAAACGAACCTCGATATAAATGATCTTTTCCTTCCGTTGCCCTTGTCCCGGTCAAATACGAGTCATGGTAAGAAAAGTCAAACTCTCATTATTGACCAATATGACTTGATTTAATTAATTTAGCAATCCCTAATACGTGAAACGCTTTCCAGTAAATTACCTTGGCCAAGGATTTTGATTGCGTAATTAATTAAACTCCCTAAATGGATGGATCCCTATGGGATTAATCACACGACTCCATATATATAAAATCACAAACGCAATTTGCTTAATCTAATCCATAAGTGGAATCAGATTATTATACAATCGCAAATTCCGATCTCACATACATAAGCCGATCATGATTCCCATAAGTCCGATGAAATATTCATAAATAAACACATGGATCATTGACTAACCATGTGATCCATATATTAGTGGTCAAGTCCAATAATTTATTCATTAATAATTATTTCATGCTTACTGATACGATATGAGCCTTATCGCTCCACTATCATTAACATCACATGTTAACTTGGATAGTAACATGCAGACTGATCTAACCGAATAATTCAATGCCCAATTTAATTATTCTACGACCAGGGACATCTTTCAGAATTCATCATATGTTTGTGAATTTCGACTCACGCATTCTTAACACCTTAAGAAGAAATTCACATGATGATTCTATGGACAATTAATTAATAATTTAATCACAATTAAATAAAATAACCCATTCATTAAATAACTTTTATTAAATGAAACATATAAATAAATAATAGAAATAATTATATCCTAAAATTAATTGGCTTCTAGGGCATAAACTCTAACAAACGCCCACTTGCACTAAAGCCAATTACTGTGGTATTTCATACCCGTCTTCTCAAGATGTCTCTTGAAGATTTGTAATGTCAAAGCCTTAGTAAGTAAGTCAGATGTATTATCAACCGATGCTATTTTCTGTACTGCAATACTGCCTCTTTGCACTATCTCACGAATGATGTGGTACCGCCTTTCAACATGTTTGGACTTTTGGTGAGACTTTGGTTCTTTAGCTTGCGCTATGGCTCTATTGTTGTCGCAATACAAAGGTAATTGAGACTCAATGGATGGAACCACTTCCAGTTCTGTTACGAATTACTTAATCCACACAACTTCCTTTGTGGCATCTGATGCTGCAATGTACTCAGCTTCTGTAGTGAAGTCAGCAATTGTACTTTGTTTTGAACTTTTCCAACTGACTGCACCTCCATTACACATGAAGATAAATCCTGACGTGGACTTCCTATCATCCACGTCAGCTTGGAAGTCCGAGTCTGTGAAACCCACCAACTTTAATTCTCTTTCTCTATAAACCAATACCATATCTCTAGTTCTTCTCAAGTACTTGAATATGATCTTGACTGCTATCCAGTGTTCTTCACCTGGATCTGACTAGTATCTGCTAGTAACACTTATAGCGTGTGCAATATCAAGTATTGTACACAACATGACATACATAAGGCTCCCAATTGCTGAAGCGTATGCGACCTTATTCATTCTTTCTCTCTCCTCAGGAGATTTAGGACTCATAGCCCGAGAAAGATAAATGCCATGTCTAAAAGGTAGCAAACCCCTTTTAGAATCTTGCATATTGAATCCCTTCAATACCTTATCTATGTACGTACTTTGGGAAAGCCCTAATAACCTCTTCAATCTATCCTTGTAGATTCGTATTCTGAGAATATATGTAGCTTCTCTCAGATCTTTCATGGAAAAGGTGTTTGATAACCAGACCTTTACAGTTGACATCATGCCAACATCATTTCCTATTAGCAATATGTCGTCTACATAAAGCACAAGGAAATTGATTGCCTTTTTCGTTGACCTTCTTGTATACACAAGGTTTGTCTTCATTCTTAATGAATCCGAACGATTTTATCACTTCGTCGAATCGAATATTCCAGCTCCTAGACGCTTGTTTTAGTCTATAAATGGATCGTTTAAGCTTGCACACTTTATGGCTTTCATCCTTGGACTCAAAATCTCTAGGTTGTTCTATGTAAATGTCTTCTTCTATGAAGTCATTCAAAAAAGCCGTTTTGACATCCATTTGTCATATTTAATAGTCATAATGTGCAGCTATGGCCAATAAAATTATAATGGATTTGAGCAAAGTCACTGGCGAGAAGGTCTTCTCATAGTCAATCCCTTGTCTCTGACAATAACCTTTCGCCACCAACCTTGCTTTATAAGTCTCAATCTTTCCATCTACACCTCTCTTTCTCTTGTATACCTATTTGCACCCAATAGGTACTATACCTTCGGGAGGATCTACAAGATTCCAGACTTCATTGGTGTACATGAAATCCATTTATGATTTCATGGCCTCAATCCATTTTCCTAAGTCAACATCTGATATCGCTTCTTCATAGTTGACCGGATCATCCATATGATCACCATTATCCACAGTAAACAACTCTTATGCTGAATCATGAAGATAACTATATCTAGCTGGAGGACGTGGAGTCCTCATTGACCTTCGGATTGGTACTAAAACTTCTGATTTTTCTTGAATGGGTTCGTTTTCTTGGAGTTGTTCAGTTGGTGGTTCTGTGACCTCTTCACTGAGCCCTACTTTTCTTCTCATACCTCCTTCTTGAATGAACTGTTCTTCCAAGAACAAGGCGTGTCTACTTACAAACACTCTTTGATTAGTAGGGGAATAAAAGTTGTAACCTAACGAATCTCTATGATAGCCAATAAACCTGACCTTGTCAGATTTAGCCTCCAACTTATCAGATTTCAACTTCTTGACAAAAGCAGGGCAACCCCAAATCCTAACATGCTTAAGACTGGGTTTCCTGTTGTGCCATATCTTATATGGCATAGTTGAAATTGATTTTGAGGTAACCCTATTCAAGATGTGTAATGTTGTAAGAAGGGCGTGTCCCCATAGACTTATGGAGAGATCTGTGTAACTCATCATGGATCGAACCATGTCTAACAGAGTCCGATTTCTCCTTTCGGAGACACCATTGAGTTCTGGTGTAGCAGGTGGGGTCAATTGAGTGATTATGCCATTCTCTTTGAGATAGGCTTGAAATTCATCACTAAGGTATTCTCTTCCACGATCAGATCACAGAGATTTAATCCTTTTCCCAGTTTGATTTTCTACTTCTGCCTTGAATTCCTTGAACTTTTCAAAAGATTCTGACTTGTGTTTCATAAGATACACATACCCATACCTAGACAGATCATCGGTAAAGGTGATGAAGTAGTAAAATCCTCCTCAAGCCATTTCGCTAAATGGTCCACATACATCAGTGTGTATTAATTCTAAAAGGTTTGTGGCCCGTTGACCTTGTCCTTCAAAAGGAGTTTTGCTCATCTTTCCAAGAATACATGATTCACACGTTGGGAATGGTTCTGACCCACAATTGTTGATCAGACCTTCCTTTATCAATTGGTCAATCCTTTTCTCTCCCATGTGGCCTAGCCGCAAATGCCATAACCTTTTAGGATTAATGAGATCTCTGGATCTTTTAACAGTGTTTATATTATATTGCTCATTAACTTTGCCATCATGCTTTACATCAAGTATGTAAAGTCCATTCACTAGTTTACTAGTACCAACACATTTATTTCTAAAGTAAAACATGCATCCATTAATAAAAAAAGTCAAAATGATAACCATCCAACACTAATGCAGAAATAGAAATAATGTTTCTCACGACACTCGGTAAAAACAAACAATTGTTCAATACTAATGAATAACTAGATGGCAAAGTAATACGACATGTCCCAATAGCGTGTGCAGCAACAGTTGCTCCATTTTCTACTTTCAAGACCACATCACCCTCTTTTAGAAGTCTACTTCTGTCCAGATTCTGTACAGAAGTACAAATGTGAGAAGTCACATCGGTGTCTAACACCCATGACCTAGAATCAGTGCTAATCGAAAGATTAGTTTCAAACATGAGCAATTGTGATATACCTAATGGAGCCTTTCCCTTTCCCTTCAAACTCTTGAGGTACTCAGGACAGTTCCTCTTACAATGTCCCTCTTTTTCACAATAGAAACACTTTCCTTGCTTTCCTGCTCCCTTCTTCTTCTTGGATACACCTCCAGTAGGCTTGCCCTGAGGGGTCTTCTTATTTTTCTTATTTTTTGGCATCTTAGCTGAAGAAGAAGCTACAACAAGGACCACTTCCTTTTCTTTCCCCTTGTTATGCCTTTGATACACTACAAGCATGTTCAAGAGCTGCGGCAGAGTACGCTCAATATCATTCATCTGGACGTTGACGATAAAGGAGTGGAACGATTTTGGTAAATATTGAAGTATCAGATCAGTCTGCAAGTTCGAATCCATGTGGAAATCCAAGGATTCAAGACGTTCGATTAAACCAATCATCTTAAGAACATGTGCATTCATGTCTGATCCTTAAGCCATTCTCATTCGGAACAATTCCCTAGATATCTCATATCTAGCCACTCTGTTCTTCACACCATACAACTCTTGCAAGTGTGTGATGATGGTAGTAACATCGTCCATGTCCTCATGTTAGTGTTGGAGCTCATTAGTCATGGAAGCCAAGACATAGCTCCTAGCCTTCATTGCATCATCATGTCATTTCCTGAATGTTTCCACTTCTTCCTCAGTCGCCTCTTCGGGCACCTCAGCAGGAAGTGGACCATCAAAAACATACTCAATTTTCTTAGAGCATAAAATGATTTTTAGATTGCAGAGCCAGTCAATGAAATTTGGTCCAACCAAACAATTCTTATCAAGAATGGTAGCAAATGGATTCATATTAAATAAAATAACTGCAGAAAATATGCATAAAGTTTTATTATAATATTTCTATTAAAAGTAACCATTTGATTTAAGGTTTGAAATCAAATAGTAACCCTACTAAATTTTTCGAATCTCATACTTCCCTTAGAGACACGGAAAAACTACGTCTCTTTCTTCTAGTGGGATTGGGGGCCCATCTATCTTAGGTCTACCTCACTCAATTAATTATTGGAAAAACTAATATAGATAGGTGAATAACACTTATTCAATATATCTCATACAAGTTCCAATTCTTGCTACCTCCAATTTTACTTGACCTCACACAACAGATTATTGGCCCAGTGAAATTGGTTAAGTCTAACCCATTATCCTAGTAAATCAAGATCAATGCAACATTAACCCCTCACACAATAGATTATTGGGATTAATGAGGATCGTGATTTACCACATCATATGTTTTGATAGACTAATTATTATATCATAAAAGCAAGGTGCCCCCATGTATCCATGGCCGACGCCCACCTCTAAAATATAATTGTTAATCTATGATAGTGGAAGGCAATAGTATATATTTCAAAAATTATACTATTATAGACTTAATATTAAAAATTGGGAAGTTCCTTTTGTTTCGTGACTTATTATGGTCTTACTTTACACATGTTTCTGATTTCGATAAACAGAAACAACCATACATATATTCAATTATCTATCACATAAATAAATAAATAAATACATGGAAATGAGGATGATCATGGACTAGAGGACAGTTCAACCCGAGCCACTGGGTTGAAGATAAGAAATAATATAGCCCAAAAATTGGACTATTCCAGATATCTTCAGCAAATCTTCTTGTTTCCACGGGCTCACCAACGCTTGATGTCTTCGTCTTGCATCTTCAATTACATTTATGTACTAGATACCTAATCTAAGGGGATACATAATTGTAACAGGGGTTTTACATTTTCAAATGGGGATAGGAGGCACGCAAGCCCCATTTAAAATTACATAAAACCAAAAATTGAATAAATAAATAAATAAGTAAACATTCATTCATCCATTCATACATGCAAGACTAGTCCGTGATCATCCATGAACAACAAATAAAATAATTTATGGCATAGCACAATTAATCGATAAGGAAACTTAATTAATAACAATTTATTAACTTTCATCTCCTTAATAATAAAGTCCAATTTTACTATTAAGTCAATTAATAAACAATTTATTAATCTTCATAGTGTTAAAATAACATTGGACTTTAAACAAAATCTAATTTCATTTTATTTTTAATAATATTGGGCTTCCTTATAATAAAACATTTAAATGGAAACATGCCCAAAAGAAATCAGTCCAAAATATTTTAAAATAGCCCTAGACATTTAATAAAACAATAGGCCCCTATCCAAAACAGAAGACCAATAAGATTTAAAATAAAAACCCAAACAGACAAGCCCAAGAAACAAAATAAAAGAAAAAGTTACAGATCCAGATCCATCAAATGGATCTGGACCTTAATCTGGATCCAGACCCAAAATGGGTTGGGCCCGAGTCCGGATCTGGGTTGGGTCTGAAAACCCTACCCAGATCTGAATTTTTTGTTTTTTGTTCTTTTTTTTTCTTCTCCCTGTAGTCACCGTCTCCCATCACACCATTACCATCTCCATGGCTGCATACTGCAGCCATGGGTTCCATCATGGCAGCCGCGACAGCTAGCAAGGCTATCGTAGCTACAACAGCTCCATGGTTAAAAATCCAGAAATAGTTTTCAGATTTAAAATAAAACAATTTTATTTTTCTTTAAAACAGAATAATTAAGAACCCAAAAAAAAAAACTTTTACTAAAAACCCTAATTAAACATGGGAAGAGTACAGGTGGGCTACAACATATTTAATCAAATTAAATATGAACAAATACATAAAATTATTTAACACTATGATTAATTATGTTATGCACTCCAAATTGCATATTAAACGAGAACGGTGGCTCTGATACCACTGTTAGGAACTATACCAGGAATTTAAAAATAAAAATTATGCAGCTGAATAAAATTAGCAAAAACCTGGTATCCATTCACGATTAATATGCAGATTTCAATAGTAATTATCACATAATTAAATAGGAGATTGGGAATACCTTTGCAGATTCGGATTTGATGTAAGTTCTGATGTGAAGTAGCTTCCCAAACGTGAAGCTTTCTCAATAGTCCACACGAGCTCTCCTAATCAATTAGCTAAAATCCCCCACTAAGATTTTAGAGAAAAGAAAATTATGAGAAACTGTTTTGTGCTAGCTAACAAGTTTTTCATAACGTTATATTTATGGGATACACCTGCTCCTATTAGGTCAGGTTTTTGGGCCAGTCAAAAACCTGTAATTGGATTATTTAATTAGCCAGATCAAAAATCTAATTTCTAGCCCGTCCCATAATCCAATAAATTAAATCAGATTTCTGACTTAATTATTTCTTTTATCACTAATTGATTATCAAGTCCTTTTGTGTGTGACCTTTCAGGTTCAAGATTAATCAGTAGTGGAAATTATTAATATGATTAATCAAATAAATTAAAACTCCTTTTAATTTATTTATTTTCACAAATTACGAGTGACACCTAGCAGTATATCGTAATTATCCAATTAATAATGAAGTGGTTAAACGAACCTCGATATAAATGATCTTTTCCTTCCGTCACCCTTGTCCCGGTCAAATATGAGTCATGGTAAGAAAAGTCAAACTCTCATTATTGACCAATATGACTTGATTAAATTAATTTAGCAATCCCTAATATGTGGAATGCTTTCCAATAAATTACCTTGGCCAAGGATTTTTATTGCGTAATTAATTAAATCTCATAGGACTCCTTAAATGGACGGATCCCTATGGGATTAATCACATGACTCCATATATAGAAAATCGCAACCACAATTTGCTTAATCTAATCCATAAGTGGAATCAGATTATTACATAATCGCAAATTTTGATCTCACATACATGTGCCGACCATGATTTCCATAAGTCCAAGAAAATATTCATAAATAAACACATGGATCATTGACTAACCATGTGATCCATATATTAGTGGTCAAGTCCAATAATTTATTCATTAATAATTATTTCACACTTACTGATACGTTATGTGCCTTATCACTCCACTATCATTAACATCACATGTTAACTTGGACAGTAAAGTGCAAACTGAATTAACCGAATAATTCAATGCCCAATTTAATTATTCTACGACCTGGGACATCTTTTAGAATTCATCATATGTTTGTGAATTTTGACTCATACATTCTTAACACCTTAAGAAGAAATTCACATGATGATTCTATGGACAATTAATTAATAATTTAATCACAATTAAATAAAATAACCCATTCATTAAATAACTTTTATTAAATGAAACATATAAATAAATAATAGAAATAATTATATCCTAAAATTAATTGGCTTCTAGGGCATAAACTCTAACACTAAACCTATACTGTTTTTCTTTTTGGAGAGAATTAATTTTGTATTGAGGTACAAATCTTGAATTTATTATCCATTACTCCATTCTCAAAATTGATCGGTTCATAAAATTTTTGCTGTACGTGGAGTTTAAAGTAGAGGTAAACTCACTTTGGGATCTATGTCTTAACTCAGAATCATATGTATGTAATATTTGTTGATTACGACGATTTGTTTTCAGATAAACTTTGGTAAGATGATTTACGCAAAATTAAAAGCAATTTCACTACAATTTTGTGTGACATTTTCTCTATGTTGTTTAAG
This sequence comes from Ehretia macrophylla, assembly GCA_037974665.1. Classification (NCBI taxonomy): domain Eukaryota; kingdom Viridiplantae; phylum Streptophyta; class Magnoliopsida; order Boraginales; family Ehretiaceae; genus Ehretia; species Ehretia macrophylla. The sequence continues at coordinate 25,321,582 of CM075771.1, forward strand.
GTAATTTTAAGAAAGATAAATGAATATTTGCTCTTGTTATTTAAGGTTTCTGATAAAAGTAGATTAAATTTGAATCTGAATATATATAAATAATCAGAAGAGACCTGTATCCGTTTTTTGGATGATGCAGAAACCCAACTGCTGCAATCTGACCATCAGATTATTCATCTGACCACTAATTGATAAATTTTAAATATAAAGATATATTTTTATACATACATTAGGGCATCCTCAATGGAGTGTTCAAATGCAAAACCTTTTTAATTTGGGTATTTTTAAAGACTCAATGGCTCAAAAAATAATATTAATGATCCAAATATACGTGAGGTCCACTACTTTTGGCTTAAAAGATATCAAAATAGAGACTCAGTCTCTATTTTCTTTTATAAATTTATTGAAGAAAATAGAGACTGAATCTCTATTTTGATATTTTTTAAGTCAAAAGTGATAGACATCACATACTTTTATCATAAATAATATTATTTTTAGAGATTAAAGTCTCTAAAAATATTCAAATTAAAAAAAATTATATTTTAAAGATTTCATTAAAAATAGCCTTAGATCACTTAAGCACAATGATATGGCAGACTCATTTACCACTAACTCGCAAAAGTCTGATGTTGGAGCCAGAAAAGTTATCCGCCATGATTAATCATGTACAGCATCCAACTATCACCAGCAAAGAAAAGTACCACTTCCATCCATGCACACGCATACTACTCTCCGTATGCTAAGACTGTCAACAATCTTCGGCACCCAATTTCCACACGTACGCTCGGTTTAAATGACAAGAAGGCGATGTGTAATGCTTCTATTCGATTGTCGGTTTTGTCCAGTATTTCATTGAGAAGAAATAAAATTCATATGTTGGTGAAATTTATTTTATATGTACGTGAGATTCGAATAAAATTCACAATTAAATTTAACACCTCCAAATTAGGGTAGATTAAGTGATAGAAAAAGTCAGTGAATTATTAATAAATCACGAGTTTAATATTTGTTGGAAATATATATAGATTAAAGTCTTGATTTATCTAGTGTTATGATTGTAAACCAATCATAATACTCTTGAAGTTTAGATTATATACAATTAATAATTCATTAGTCTAAGAAGTTAATAACAAAATTCGTGGCGATATTATTTATAGATTAAACATGATATCTATCATGCCGTGATGACCGAAAGAGTAAATGTAGTATATTTTACAAGTTTTTTTTTGGTTGTAGGTGATATATATAACAGAAAATTATAAATTAAATCACTGATCTTTCACATAATTAGCAATCCAAATAATTTTCCAATATACTACAGATCACGGACGGCTCTCTGCAGCAGCTGAAACCCCTCGGGAAGTGCAAAACCTGCAAGTCTTTGATATATACTGACAAGTGGGCACCACTGTTTTTGCTGGATTGGGGTCCAACTTTTAATTATGTTGTAATCATTTTATTCCTGATCACAAAGGGTCTATAAAGGTAACCAACTTTTCTCATCTATAGACATAATACTCTATGCCTTTTTAGTCTCAAATCTCAAACTTTCAACCCTAAAAGATATCGTCCTCGCCCCCACACGTTTGTCAAAAGTTGTGAGAATCTCATCAAATTTGACCTTTCTGTTTTATTGCCTTTTGAGATTATGGGAATTGAAGCTTATCTTCTATAAGTAAATAAAATTCGTACATGGCATTGCTATTTGCCCATATAAGTTAAAGTAATATTGAAAATAATAAATAATTCTTTTTAATATTTTTAACTTTTAAATAATTTAATAACTTAATATGTTATCAAATTCAAGTTATCAGTCTATGTTTCATTATCACTTATTTAAAAATATTAAAATTATTTACGTGTAAGGTTAAAAAAAAGAATCTCGCAAATACGTTGTGGGCATAAAAAATAATTAATAAATAATATAATAAATTTTTTTCTAGTAGTTTAAACTTTTAAATGATGTAATAACTTAATACAAAATTAATTCTTTTGAGGCTATTTTTTACAGATCTTGCGTTCAATTAATCTCGACCGTGCCTTTTTCAAACACAATGTTAAGAAACTTCCCATAAAAAGTTTTCTATTATAAGAAAAAGAAAACCTAAAATATGAACTGAATTCTTGTATCACATCGAACTTAGAATATAAAGCATTTCTTAATTTGTTGTCAAATTTTATCTCTATTATTTTAATATTCATTAATCTTGATAATGGAAATTTAGCTCGAAATACAACAAATGACACACAGCTCTACAAAATTCTTGTTACAAGCAGCATACAGCCAATGCATACGTACACTCAAGGAGTATATATTACAGAAGACAAGGGGGTAGGAGTGGACCCCACCATCTGAATCTATGGCTGACTGATTTTGAAAATAATGGTTAAGATAAATAAGAGTTGGTGTGTTACACGTTTTATATGTAAAAGATTACGATTTCGAGTCTTATTAATTATTTTAATATGTATTGCACGTTATTAAATTTCAGTTGAATAAAAATAAATAAATAAACAAGAGTGGACTGTAAGAAGCAAGCATATATCACAGAGAGAGAGAGAGAGGGCGGTTGGAATGAAAAAGAGAGAAAATATTCTCTTTTAGCTTTGATGGTCTTTGGTGTTTTCTTTTGAAACCAAACAAACAAAGAGTTGTCTTTGTTTTTCCAGATCTCTATAAGAAGTGTCCGAATAGTTGCTTAGATTAATTTGTTTCTTTTGGGTGTTTTAGAATTCAAAACTTACTGTGTGTTGTGTGTGCTTTTTGTTTTGTGTTCTTTCTCTCTTGTACTTTTGGCACAATCTGTTGATAAAACTTAAAAGGTTGTAAAACATTTGAATAATACCAACAGATTTTTATCTGTTTGTATTTGGAGATCAGCTGGAAAACATCACCTCTTAGTTTTGTTTTCTAGCTTCTAAAACAGCTTTGTTTTTGTCAAAAAAAAGATCTCAACCCTCGAGCTATAAGCTTCATTTCATATGCAAAAATGATGCCTGGTAATGTCTTTTCTGTTCCAGCTTCTTCTGTCAAAGCTTTTACTCATGAACCAGTTGACTCAAACCCTAACCCTAAACCTAACACAAACCCTTCTTCAAAGAAGAGAAGAAATCTTCCAGGTACGCCAGGTAAGCATATAAAAGCATGTACTAAGCTCTCAATCACTTGGAATCAACATGCATATATATGTTCTCTGCCCCATGAGTTCGTCACAAAGTCCCAAAGTCGCCCATGAGAAAACGAGTAAATTCTAAAAGTTTATCTGAGATTTTGGGTCTTTTTGAAGAACTCACGAGACAAAATGACATTAACTATATATATATATGTTATGATGTGTACAAAGCAATTATTTTGTGTGCTGTAAATTTCTTGATTTGTCTAATGTTTAATCGGTTTCTTTTGCTTTAAACAGATCCAGATGCAGAAGTTATTGCTCTTTCACCAAAGACACTTATGGCTACAAACAGATTCATTTGTGAAATCTGCAACAAAGGGTTCCAAAGGGACCAAAATTTGCAGCTTCACAGAAGGGGACACAACCTTCCATGGAAGCTTAAGCAAAGAAGTAACAAAGATCAAGTGAGAAAGAAGGTATACCTATGCCCAGAAAAGACCTGTGTGCACCATGACCCATCAAGAGCTTTAGGTGACCTTACTGGAATCAAGAAGCATTTCAGCAGAAAACATGGTGAGAAGAAGTGGAAGTGTGAGAAGTGTTCAAAGAAGTATGCAGTTCAATCTGACTGGAAAGCTCATTCAAAGACTTGTGGGACTAGAGAGTACAAATGTGACTGTGGCACGCTGTTTTCCAGGTACAGTTAATTAATTGATTCAATCCTAGTATATGTTCTTGTTTGGGAATATTTGCTATGTGAAATAAATGCTCATGTTCATGTTGATATATATAACTTTTAGTTGCTTTTATTGTTGAATTTATTGCAGACAAATGACTAGTTGATTAATTATGACCTAATTCAATATAGAGCTTAATTAAAGTTCTTTAATGGGGTTTTATTTATTAATACAGGAAAGATAGTTTCATCACACACAGAGCTTTCTGTGATGCCTTGAATGAAGAAAGTGCAAGAATGACCACCTCCATTACAGCACGCAATTTGAGCTTCAGAAATGAGACTAGTAGTGTAATCAATTCTCAAGCTAATTTGCCTCATTGGTTTAATGGTGGTGGTAATGATACAATTTCACAAATTGGAGGTGTTTTTGGATCAGATTTTGGTGGTGGAAATCAGCAAAAGCCTAGATTATCATTGTGGTTTGATCATCAGTCTGGTAATTCAAATCTCAACAGTATGAATATGTCTGCAAATTCAAATCTTTTCATGCCTACAAGTTCAAATGGTGTGCATGATTTGATGCAAATCGGATCTGGTAACATCTTTGGCTCATCATCAATGGGTGGTTATGGAAACTGCAATCAGATGCCATGGCTGCAGGACAAGAACAGTGCAAGTGCAGCCACATCTACTGCTGCAAATCTTTCCTTATCACCATTGCAGCAGCCTCAAGGCAGCCTAAAGGAGGGAGGAATAAACAAAGTGATGACCACCATGGCTGAAACCTTAACTTCTTTGTGCTCTGATAACCATAACCAACAAGCAAAACCTCCAGCTGCACCCATGTCAGCCACTGCGCTGCTGCAGAAGGCGGCTCAAATGGGCTCTACAACGAGCAACACAACATTCTTCGGCGGCAACACTTTCGGGCTCATGACATCTTCTCCTTCTTCTTCTTCCACTGCACCACCACCCTTCAATGGTGTACATCAAAACAGAAGCGAGCTTCACGAGGTTTTTCACAAGCAACAAGACAGCTTTAACGCCGCAACAACTACTTTACATGCCTCTGCTGCAGATGCTATGATGGGTGTTCAAAATTTAAGTTCATCAAGAAGCACAACAGCAACCAACAATCAATCCATGCAAACGAGGGCAACAAGCCGACCCGCAACGTTACAAGTAAGATTTAACGGGGTTCAGAATAGTCTGACAAGAGATTTTCTCGGCATGGGAGGAGAAGATGGTCGTCCATTCTTGCCACAAGAGCTAGCTAAGTTTGCTTCAATGAGCTCGGCCATGGGTTTGAACGACCATTTTGCTGGCAATCACTAGCTAGCACACACGTGTTGTTAGCTAAATTAAATCCTTGTACCACACAATTAATATGTAACATTCACTGTGACACAATCTTATCATGAGCTCGCCAGCTCAACCTATATATCTTCCATCTATTTGAACGAAAATGCTTATAAGTGAAGATTTTAAAGTTATTTTAAATTGTATAATATTGATTTATAAATTTTTTTTAAAATAATAATAAAAAATTATTTATTATTAGCTTACGCTTCCCCTACTCGTACGAAACGCAAGAGAAGGAACAAGCCAATGAGAAAGACGACCAAAAAGACAAACCAGCTTCGACAATAAATTTTCTTTGTCTTTTAGGGCAAAAAAAAAGTCTTCCCTCGTGTGTTTTTTATTTTTGCCGCCATTATATTTCACATATATTATGTCATTCATCATAGGCTGTTTAACTGACTTAAAATATTTTAAAATATGTTTATGCTACGTAATTATAGTTTTTGAATAAATCTAATATAATTTACGTAAAATAAGTTTCTCATCATCCATCTGGAAAGAAAAGTAGACATACAAGATGTTAAAAAATCAATTTAGCCGCTAGTAAAGCTTCAATGTTGCACTTTAAGATTGTTTTAAGATCTTTCAGCCTCATAGTGTATTTTTATGAAATCACTATATGACAATTATGAATTTCATTGAAAATACTATCATTTGGAGCATTTGTAGTTTGACATGTAATATAATTCATGTGAAATATTGGTTCAAAATTTTATTTGATCGACTAGAAGAAGTAGAAGTGGACATTATCAATTTATAACGAAAGTTATATATTTTATATATTAATAGGTTTTCCAAATAGTGGTAGCTTATTTTTTATCAAATATATAATTGCAACTTATTTTTTTCTATGTTGTATTTATGCTTCTCTTATTTTTTTCTAAATTACTTTTGTTCTTTTTTAGTCTTGTAAAATATAGTCTCAAGCCTGTTCAACAAAAGTTATTTCTTTTTCTACAAAAGTTAACTATTTTGCAAGACTCGAATATATATATATATATAGTCTCAAGCCTGTTCAACAAGGGCATGTTTAGAAAAAAAAAAAAAAAGACGAATATTGTGGTTCTGCGTTAATGCCGGTGTTTAGACAAAACAATTGCTGGTGGGGCCATGTAAGAACGGCACGGAAACAATGAATGATCTCGATGTTTGACTCTCTCGTCAAAGTTATTGCTTAATCAAAGACCACAAGAAAATGTTAAATTAATCGTAAATTTTATTCTAAAATTAATTATTAATGAGTAAAATAGTTTTAAAATATTTATAAAGTGATATAAAAGTTTATAGTTTTTTGATATTGGAAAAGTGTATATTTTAATACTTAATTTGTCTCAAATATGATTTAATTTGAAATGGACCACACATTTATTGTGAAGAAGCCTGAGGTTCCAACTTAAAACCAATTGGTGTCAAGTGGAGTGACCCAAGATCTTATATGGCGGATTTGGAGTTAGTGATTTTCCGATGTGGGAGAAATATATATTCCAACACTTCCATCACGTGTGACCCGGAGAGAACCTGGAAACGAGAGCTGACACTGTCAGCGAGAGTGACACGAGAGAGACAGATGGGTCACACGTGGAAAGATATGAAAGATGAACAAGACTAGACCATGGGCCTAGCTCTGATACCATGTGAAGAATCATGAGTTTTCATCTTGAAACCAATTGGTGCCAAGTGGAGTGGCCCAAGATCTTATATGGCGGATTTGGAGTTGGTGATTTTTCGATGCGGGAGGAATATATATTCCAACATTTTCGATATGGGACAAGTGTTATATTCTAACACTCCCCCTCACGTGTGACCTGATTTGAGAGGAGTCACACGTGGCAAGACATGAAAGATGAATAAGACTAGATCATGGGCCACGTGAGAGAACCTGAAAACGAGAGCTGACACTATCAGCGAGAGTGACACGAGAGAGACAGATGGGTCACACGTGGCAAGACATGAAAGATGAACAAGACTAGACCATGGGCCTAGGTCTGATACTATGTGAAGAATCATGAGTTTTCATCTTAAAACCAATTGGTGCCAAGTAGAGTGACCCAAGATCTTATATGGCGGATTTGGAGTTGGTGATTTTCCGATGTGGGAGGAATATATATTCCAACATTTCCGATATGAGACAAGTGTTATATTCTAACACTCCCCCTCACGTGTGACCTGATTTGAGAGGAGTCACACGTGGCAAGACATGAAAGATGAACAAGACTAGATCATGGGCCTAGCTCTGATACCATGTGAAGAAGCCTGAGGTTCTAACTTCAAACCAATTGTTGCTAAGTGGAGTGTCCCAAGATCTTATATGGCGGATTTGGAGTTAGTGATTTTCCGATGTGGGAGGAATATATATTCCAACATTTATGAATAAGATTGAATCAAGGTCTTGTCGGTCTGCAAATGTGATTTTGCTCCTTCAAGTAATTCTAGAAATCCTTATGATATACGATTTTTTCTTGTTTGATTTTTATTTAATTTTCCTGATCTGAAGTAACTTTTTTCTTTCCTTGGCAATACCTCTCAACAGCTCTACACTAATGTTCAGGACAATAATTAAGGTTCTATCATAAAACTAAGATAGATATTAGGTTATCCAATACAGTATTTTATATGAAATTTTAATTTAATATAAAATAAAATATATCAAACAAGAATTGAGTTGAAGCAAGTCATGATATGAATTGACAACATTTTCGCCATGAATGGATTAAAAATTTGCGTCATGATATTTAGAGCTTATGATAATAATTAATAAATGTTTGAGGGACGAAATACATTTCTTAGTCTCATGCAAACAAGAATGTCTTAGTACTCTAAGTCAAGCAAATGATGCTTTAATCCAAATTAATCTATTGAACGAGTAGTATTTCTTTTTATGAATTTAATTTGCATGTGCCATGTTATGGTAAATTATTAATAGTCCTTATAGTATATTTTCATATGGACTAAATTATATATAGTTGAAGAACTAAGAGACAAGATAAAATAAAATGGGACACTAAATTATATAGTTGAAGAATTAAGAGACACAAAATAGAATATTGAATATAACCTAAGGGCTAGTTTTAAAATCTACTCTTCATGTAAATATTGAAGAGAAATTCGTTTGTGTAGCATGCTTATAGTTCGCACATATATTAGTGGATTAAATAATCGTTTATAAAAAAAAAAAAATAATAACACCCGATATTCGATATAGAATCGTATGCCTTTTAGGAAACTAAGGTGAGTCACTTTGGAACTCAGCAGAATGTTTGGTAATCTACTCAAAATCCTCTTGAAAACTGCGTGGTCGTCCAACATGTTTCATTGTCTTCTTCATGGCCACTTTACTTTTATCAGTTGTCTCGATAATTATTAGTTATAGCTTTTCCATTGTGACCAGGGCAGGTAGATATGGCAGCCATTTTAGATTAGGCATGCTAGCAGCAACACTTTGACTTGGGCCTAAGAAGACCTACATGCATATATAGGTCTGATTGATGAAAGCCTTGAAACTTGAGCTTCTGAAGATCAGTTCCCATGATGCAAAAAAGGAGCTAAAGTAGGTGAAAGTGAAAAGAGAGAGCGATCATTAGGGAGAGAAAACAAAAGAACTATCTAACGATCATGGTAGAGAATGTCTCGTTTTATTTTTCTCTTTCTACTAGATAAAGGCTGTGTTATTAATCCATAACATGAGCTACAAGAAATTTATTGAGGCTGTAATTTGAAATTTAATTTGTCTATCTATTAGTCTTTCAATAAATATGGCCCGACCACAAATCCTGCTTCCTTTTTAGAATATTTTTGTGTTATTTAATCAAGGGCTTAAAATGGTTGTTAGAGGATGACTCTTCCTTTTTCAATCACTCTCGAATCGGTTTCAATTTGCTGCCAATCAAATTGAGAGAATGATCATTTGGGAGTTTGAAATAGTTAATAGCTTTTATCAAAATAAAATACCAGAACATTTTCAAGCTTGCAAAAATGACTGACAAAAAAAAAAAAAAACCCCACAAAAATGCAAATGAGAACAACGTAAGCTCTTTTCTTTTTTTGGTATTACAAGAAACGACCCAAAAATTAAGGCCCATGTAACATAAAAGAATAAATAAATGGGCCAAGTCCAGTGCTCCACTACCTGGACAGTGGTAGCAGCTCAGTTTTAAACGTCTTGTCTAAAGGCCCAATACCAAAAACCACAAACTAAATACAGTTAAGCAAAACCGTAGATAAAAATTGTTACCCCGAAAACACTATGAATGTAGAATTGTGGACTGAAAAATTTCTACCATGAATCGCTAAAGTAGTGACAAAAAATAACGGATTATTAGTAAAAGTAACTATTTAATTTCGCAACATAAATGATTACGGAGATGTAAGTTTTACTTTAGCTAGAATTTTCGGGTGATAAAATAGATGTTTGAATATGATTTTGTATCTTTTTGGGTTTAAAAAAATTAGTATTTTGAGATTCTAATAATAACCAATTATCAATATATGTTTAATTCTTGAAAATATTGTTTGGTTGCATTGATTAAATATTATTGCAAAAAGCTAGGAATAAGCAAAAAATAAACAAGTAAAAAAATTGAAGCTTCAAATAATGCTGCAAAGTAACTTAATATTAACAATCTAAGGCTTCGTTTGTTTGCCATAAAATATTTTTTTAATTTTTCAATGTTAACTGTAAAATATTTTTTAGTAAAAAATAGTGGCTACTTTTGTTCAATTTTTTGATATTTAGTAACACTAAAAAATTAATTAACTGAAAAATATTTTCCAATCAAATATTACGTACAAAGTTTGAGATATCTCCTGCCTCACTCCCTACTCCCACTCTCACGATTAACATATATATTATGTGTATATTTTTTTTTATAAAATTTAATATCAAAAAATATTTTTTTACTTTACATTCAAACACTATAAAATATTTTTTATTATTTTATTTTTTAAAAAAATATTTTCTTTTAATAAATTATTTTACAACAAATAAACGGAGCCTAATAAAATATTTTATTTAAAAAAAAAAAAGAAATTTAACAAGCAAGTTATTTTACTATAAACAAAATTAGGCAAATGTTAAAGAAACCAAAAAAAACACATTTTCTTACGTGGCGTCCACTGATTGGCTTAACCAGCGACCACCACCGGCTGAATAGTACACGTGGAGATCAACCATAGGCAAGTCTCACGTGGAACGACCCGCGAATCCTTCTTAGAATACAAAAGAACCGTTCCCAAACAGAAATCTCATAAATCAATACTCATTAATCACTTTTTATCAATTTTATCTAATACAACCTATACATACATATATTAAAAACACACACACACACACTCACTCATATACACAGAGTTATAGTGATTGAAGTGTGAGAGATGGTGACGAGGCTTTGGGGAATGGCGACGACGATGGATTTGGTAGCGTGGAGAGGCTGCGTATTCACCGTATTTATACTGAATTTCGTATTTGCTTGTCAATTGCTTCTCCTTCAGCCGCTCGTGTCTGCCCTAGGTTTATTCCCGACGTTAATTTACGTTTTTAATAATTGATAATTACTTGTAATTTATCTGTTTAGACTTGTTAATTACTGAAATCTATTTGTTATATTTTTGAATTTCAGCTAATTTATATGTGTAGACTTGTTAATTAGTGAAATTTATTTGTTTAAATTCTAAAAGCACTTTCGAATATTTATGAATTTCAGCAGGTGAAATTACGTTCAATTTTTCCTCAATTTCAGCTTCTTCTTTTTTTAAATTCTGTTATTTGGAATAAATAGGTTATACAGTCTATTGTTTGATATTTCTTTTTCCATTTTGAATGCTCTATATTTGAGTATATAATTTTTTTACTAATATACATAAACTTGTTGATTACTTGAACTATCGTCTGTTGTCGTTGCGAGATTTATTTATAACTTAGTGTCCTGGTTAAGTTATAAATCGTGTTAATTATTTTCAGCTAGTGGAATTGAGTCCCATGAGAATTACTTTTAAGCTTATTATAATAGTTTGCTTGCGTTCTCGGTGTTTGAGGCGTGACAAAATATTATTGAGAGGCAGTTTTGGTTCTGAGTTTTTGTGCCCCTAAGAGAATGTCATGTCCTCAACAGGGGTGATTGTGATGTCCCACATTGTTTGGTTAATTATTTTGGACCAGTGAATTGAGGGCCAGAACAGTTATTCTCAAACCTATGACGCTAGATTCTCTTGTGGGCTGGGGTTCTGGGCATGGGGCTTGACTTTTTATATTTTTTTCATTCTAAATGGTCCCAACTCTTTTGTTGACAATTTAAGAGAGGCAAAAATGGGATTCTTAGATAGAAACTAACAAGACTTGGGACTGAACAAGCTTTTGTAAAACGTTAATAACTATCCTTCTACAGGAATTAAGTCGATTCATTCTCCTTTCTCATCGGTTGCTAGTTCTAAAATGAATCTTCTGATGGTTTAAAGTGGTTCCATATGAAATCCAAGCTGTTAATATCAGTGATATTTTTGGGAAATTTGAATGCTTGTTTTATTATCCTTTAAGGCTGGAGGATATAGTTCTTTGAATGTGGCCGTGGTTATGGGAGGCAACTGGGTGTTTGCTACCCCTTTTGGTTAAGAATTTCTATTGTAGTCCTATTGGCTTAAAATTTCTAGCACTTATTGCTTTCTGTTGCATTTCATCTTTGATCTGTAGATGGTAAACCTGGTGGTGCTTCTGCATTGTTCGCGAGAGTATCAGAAAATGTAAAAGTGAAGAAATACAGTGAGGCTCTTAATGATCTTAATGCAGCTATAGAGGCAGATCCAGCACTCTCAGAAGCATATTGGCATCAAGCATCCATCCTTCGTCAGTTATGCAGGTTGTAGTCAGAAACTTGCTTCTACATTATGATAAAAAACAAATTATTATCTCGCAAGGCAATGTCATGAATTCCGTGATAAATTATAATCTTAGGTAAAATAATTGGTCTCATACTATGATATTGTTATGTTGAGGCTTTTTGAGTCAGCTTCCATTACTTAATTATTATTATTATTATTATTTTCGTAAAATTCATAATTATTATTATTATAAGAATAATAACAATAGCAAGTACATTGTATAATTTAATGGTTATCAGTCTAGAAATTTGAAAGATATGTGATTCAGCCTACCTTAAGTGCTTAAAAGAAAGATAGAAACCTATTAATTATTCTAGTGGTTAACCACTAGGAACCCAATACCTCTGTAGTGGAAGTTGCATGATGTTGCTCAATTCAAGTTCTTCTACATGCAAGTTAGAAGCCTAGATCCTAGCTTATTTTCAGCTGTATATTCTCTTATTAAACTAGGTTTCTAACTTTGTGGAGTGATAGTAGTTCTGTAGTTTATGTTATGTCGCTTACTTCCACTTAGAATGCACAGTTATCTATGGGCTACATATATATAACTTACAAACCAGAGAAAGGGAAAACATAAAAATCCTTAGTAGCATGTTTATGGTCCAGCTCTTCATTTTAAAGATTATTCTAATGCTTGTCTCTACTTGGTCATCTTATCAATTTGAGGTCAAGGCAGTATGTCTGACAGAACTGCTGATTGTTAGTTCAAAGAATACTACAATCTGATTTGAGTTTATTCTCTAGTAATAGAATCTCTCCTTCTCTCCCCCCTCCCCCCTCCTCCCGTCTCGTTCTCCTTTATATCTGATTGGAAAATTATATGATTCAGGCAATTTTTGGCTAATGTAGATACGAGGAATCAGAGAAAAGCTACAAAAAGTTTCTGGACATGAAACCAAAAAACTCAGCTGCAGAAAAGGAGCTTTCTCAATTACGTCAAGCTCAGAGTGCTCTTGATTCAGCTACTAATCTCTTTGAATCTGGTAACTTTACAAAAGCTTTGGAATATATCAATAAGGTTGTCCTTGTTTTCTCCCCAGCATGCTCAAAGGTAAATATGCATATCCATTCTAACTTTTAAGTGATTGTAATAGTTATTTGCTGTTCTTTGAATTGATTCTCTTCTAGCATAAGTTGATTTGGGAATTCTTTTGTTGGTCACATTCTATTTAACTTGCTGAGTGGTTTAGCTGATGCAATATCTGCTACTTCTTTGCAGGCTAAACTTCTTAAAATCAAGTTACTGATAGCAGATAAAGATTTTTCAGCTGCCATATCTGAGACAGGATACATTCTTAAAGAGGATGAGGATAATCTAGAGGCATTGCTGCTACGTGGTCGTGCCTACTATTACTTAGCTGATCATGATATTGCTTTAAGGTTTGTTGATACCCACTCTCCCTGATAACCCCTACTGCTATGAGGTCGTGCCTTCTTATGCTTATTAAGAAGTGGATTTATGGATTACCTGGTTGATGTCCTTTTGCAGGCATTACCAAAAGGGTCTTCGTCTGGACCCAGAGCACAGCGAATTGAAGAAAGCATATTTTGGTTTAAAAAATCTACTCAAGAAGACTAAAAGTGTAATTTGTTAGGATTCCTTTGGTTTATATAGTTGAACTGGCTTATCTCGACCCTCTACTGAAAGTTGACATGTGGTGGGCAGGCAGAAGATAATGCAAGTAAGGGTAAACTTCGTGTTGCTGTGGAGGACTATAAAGGAGCCCTTGCATTGGATCCAAACCATTCTGCACATAATGTACATCTTCATCTTGCCTTGTGTAAGGTTCTTGTGAAGCTTGGTCGGGGAAAGGATGCTGTAGCAAGTTGTTCGGAAGCACTTGAAATTGATGAGGAGCTTGTTGAAGCTCTTGCTCAGGTTTTCTTCATACTTCCTCTATGACAACTGTCCTCCACAAAAATCACGAAATTGCATGAAATGCTTGAGCATGAATAGTTTACAAACCACTGTGTCTAACTACAATAGAGGATTGTTTTGTTGAATTCACTTTGGAAGTATCATTTTCTCATAACTTAAGCTATTGTCTTCCTTTTTTCATTTTTTTATCGGATCAGAGAGGTGAAGCTAAACTTTTGATAGAAGACTGGGAAGGTGCTGTGGCTGATTTGAAATCGGCAGCCGAAAAGTCACCGCAGGTTTGTCTTCTTGCATATAATATTTTAAATTGTGTTAGTTTTCAGTTCAACTTTTGTTGGCATGACAAGACTGCAATCGTGTTAGTAGTAGTAGGTGGTAGGTGATCTTACTGCTTTGGACTTGATATTTTTTCATTTGAGGTTGTAAATTTCTCTTGTTTTCCACTTTGTAGTACCTCACTACCTCGAAAAAAAAAACCTGAAGTGATGAGATAATTTAAAATTAAACAATAAAGAGTCAAGCAGACTCATTATTGATCTGACAACAGTCAGGTGGATAGCATTTTCTCATGTCTTCTAATCTACTATATTGAGAAGTCTATTGGTCAAGATTCTAATGCATTTTGGATCTAAATGCTCACTTGTTGTATACTTTTTTTTGGCTTGGAAACAACCTCTGGCAACAAGGATAAGGTTGTCTAACCCTACGTTCCCCGAACCCTACTATTTGCAGAGCCTTGTGCACTGGAGATGACCTAAAATAGCGACACCAAGTACATGTTTTCTATGTAATCACCACAAAGATGTTGAGAGTTTTAACTTAATTTTACAGCTTGCACAATTCTTACGATCTGTTTCTTGCTAATTTTTGCTGATGTGTAAATGCTTTTGTTTTTGGAATTAATTGGGCTATATCTGCACTCATGGTAGTTCATCTGTGTCTTCTATAGGATATGAATATTCGTGAAGCATTGATGAGGGCTGAGAGATCCTTAAAGTTGAGCCAAAGGAAAGATTGGTACAAGATCTTAGGAGTTTCAAAAACTGCATCAGTATCAGAGATCAAGCGGGCTTACAAGAAGCTCGCATTGCAGTGGCATCCAGATAAGAATGTTGACAACAGAGAAGAAGCAGAGGCCAAATTCCGGGAAATAGCAGCTGCATATGAGGTGAGAAGATACTTTTCTGTATTCAGCTCTATGTCAATATATATTTGTCTCTTTTCTATCCTTATTCATTTTTGGGCGCTTGTTTATGGTCTCTTCCCTTGTTTGAATTTTCTGAGTACTCTATGGCATATACAACACAAGGGTCTCCTTACTCCTATTTAGTCATTTTGCTGCTTAAAAGTAAGTTCATCTCTAATTTTCCTGGCTGCATTTGGATGTGCATAGTTGCTTTATGCTGATGGTTTACTATCAACGCTGCCATTCTGTTAAAGCATATCTTGTTGATATGACATAGATTTCCAGTTTGTTGAGTTGCTTTCTTACTATTACTGATCTTCCACTGTTTCCAGATTTTGTTGTGGTGTTTTGCTTGATTTAAGTCGCCTCTTTGGTGCAAGTTCTGGGATTTATGTTTCTTCTTCCTATGCTGTCAAATTTCTTGTTTGATGAATCTGTTTCCCAAGTCTCATGTCTGTAGTCTTGGCAGATTCTCAGTGATGAGGAAAAACGGACCAGATATGACAGTGGTGAAGACCTTGACGGTATGGGTATGGGTGGTGGAGGATCCAACCCATTTGGTGGAGGCGGACAACAGTATTCATTCCACTTTGAAGGAGGATTTCCTGGTGGGGGATTTCCGGGTGGATTTGGCTTCAATTTTTGACCTGAGAAAAGTGTGAAGGTACACTTCCGATGACGACTTCGCGAAGAAACTCGCGGAGCAGATATCATAACTGAATAGTTTTTTACGCATTCTAACAGGTGGGTGGGGTAAAGTATTTTTACATTTTCTGATGGTATTAGACGCGAAAGCTATGGTAGTGAGAATCTTTCTTCTCCAGCGGGTATGTATCTTGGAATTGTACAAGTAAAAGCCAAGTTTTGATAAGAATTAGATGAGTTTATGTTTAATTAGATAGGAGCTTCCCAGAACTCCAACTTGGTTGATTTTGGTTTCATAATTAATTCTTTTGCCCTCTTTCCTCCAATACTCGAGCAAGTTCAAATACTGAAAGATGATTGAGCAAGAGTTTCTTGAGTTCATGCTTTTGCTAAAAGCGGGATGTGGATCTGCTCAAACCATTATAAGGGAGATCATTATTGGTGAAATAATGAGACGGTTACAATTAAATGATCTAAACCAATAAGCGTGGTAATTAAATAATTGTTTTATCACTTCACAATTATTGATCTATTTGATACTGTTATAATGTGAATCTTGGCACAACACTCCTGCTACGTGCCACTTGGCGACTAAGTGCCTAGTTTTTAGTAAACATTATTCATGTCAATTCATCTTGCAGTAAAGAGTAGAGTCTATTAGGTTGTTTTTACCGGTCTTTAAAATAAAGACTCTGATATTTTATAATTATTACGTAATGTAATTTATTTAATGAAACAAAAATTTATAAAGTAGATATTAAAATAATTAAAAAGTGGGTCCGGATTTTTAAAAAGTACAAAATTTTTAAAAAAGTTATTAAATTTTTAGAGATTTGGGTTCACTTTTTGGTGATTTTGATCTTTATTTTATAGATTTTTGTTTCATCAAATAAATTATATTACGTAATAATTGTACGATATCAAAATCTTTATTTTAGAGATTTTGGTAAGGACAGCCTTAAAATTTATCATATAATATTATAACATTATGAGTATAATTTAATATTGTGAGCTATTCACATTATTTTATCATAATTATATTAATAATTTATAATAATTAAATTTTATTCATAAAACGTCATAAGTAAATCCAGAAATGTTGGCGCAGATCCGTTCCCGAATCTATTGGCCCCAGGTTGATGCTGAGAGACAACCTGGCGACTCATCATGACAATCTCGCGGAGAAGGCAAGCAATTGAAAGAAAACAAAGAAATGAACTACTATGTGATGCCAATTGTCATTGATGGGAAGGTGGACTTTACAATGATATGAGCATGTTAACTTCCTCTAAGGAGAAAATAGAATTACAGGGATTCACAAGAATATTAGTTGGGTTAACAAGCTTGTTATCAAGAACATGGTAGCATCCGAAATAAGTGAGTTACATATTAACATTATGAGCAGATTTTGATCAGATGTGGGTCTTTATAATGTTAAAAATAGCATTGGATTCTAAGGAGAGACAAAGAAGCAGACCAGTTTTTCAAACTAACTATCATATTTAGTGTTAAACTTAGACAACATGGAAAAAAATCAGTCCTTGGAGGGAAGGGTGGGTCCCACACTTAGACATGTGAGTGTTGCGGCCTTGCCGGACTAAAGAGTATCTCTAGACAACATATATGGCAGACCATGCCAGAACAGGAGCCTATGGTATGGGCGGAGTCAGGTACTAGAGGTCAATGATTGCACTATAGTGATATAGTTAGAAAGACTATTAAATTATTTCAAAAGTTACTAAATTCTTCTGTTAATTCTATTTTGGTCATCGTATTATTTTTCTCTCTAAAAAGACCATTGCTTGTCCGAAGGTGAGTTATGCAAGTCATTCTGTCAAATACTGTAAAACACGACTGACAAATAAGGGTTAAAACATAAATAGGAGTTATGCAAGTCATTCTGTCAAATACTGTAAAACACGACTGACAAATAAGGATTAAAACATAAATAGTTAGAATTTAAGATTACAAATAAATTTTTTTTTCTTTATATTTTTATTCTTTCTCTATTTCTTTTCACGTTCCCTGTTTTTATGTTTTTTTATTTTATTTTTCTTCTTCGTCTTTCTTACTCTTTCTTTCCCAGCATAACCACCCTCAATGTGGGTTCTGCCATCCGTTATCTCTTTCCCTCTTCCTCCTCTCTGTCTCTACTCCTTGGGCGTCTATGCAGCAACCACAAAATATTTTGCAATTCATCATATCACCACCTTAAACAAACACTTTGTCCCTGAAAAATTTCAGTGTATGTCTGTGCATACACTAGGCTGTATGTGGCTCCGCCCGTAAGGCATGGCTTTCACTGTCCTGCAATTCATTGTGAAGCTGAATTTGAAATTGTAAAGTCCATTTTCTAGTAAGCACGAGTAGCTGGTAATCGCGGGGGTTATCTAGCATTTGAATGGAACTGTAGACAGCGTACTGAAATTCAATCCACGAAATAATTTGATCTATTGATAGCATCATTGTGGTAAAGATTCGTAATGCCAAAGAAGCAGCCATTACTTCTCTCCTTTGCTCCAAGCTAGACAGCTGATCCATATTGTTAAAGAAATGAACTCTCTATACTTAAATCAATATATAAGAAAGCATTAGAGAGTTGAATTGGAAAATATGAATTGATGATTCGATTAATATCACAAAAAAGGGTACAGTAGAGGTCTATGTAATCTTCAATAGTTCTTCACTCATAGACATAAAGTAAATGTTGCCAAAACTGAGAACATATGTGTCATTGCAGACAGGATTTTTCCAGGAGTTGCATCAGAAGAATCAGGGATATCGTCGTCAGAATCTGAAGTTGAAGCACGTTTTTTCTGTTTCGCGGGCGCAGGAGCTGGGGATGGAGGTGGAGAGACGAAAAACCTCAGGGGAAGGAGCACTTGATCCACCTGATACACAGCAAGCTGACCATCAGTATATATGCTATTGCCCACTGTTGCATTGACAATGCCAGTTGTGATGTTCACATTATTTCCTGATGTAGTAACGTTTAATGGAAACGCGCCACCACTATCACCGGCTTGTGTCCGCAAGGGATTGCTCGCGGTTTGGAACTGCAAAGGGGAGAAGAAAGACGGGAGGATATGGAACTGTATGAGCTCAACCTTCTGCTGATCAGTGAATGAGTTCAGAGATCCATTTTTGAGACTGGAAAATGCATTGTCTGCTGGTGCAAATATAGTTAGGCCTTGGTTTGAGTTGTTAAGCTGCGTGTTGATCTGATCACCAACTTGGGTGGTCTTCAACAGCCGAATAAATGTAGTGAATTGCCCGGCCTTTTCAAGAATCGCAGTAAGATTTGTCGGGCCGGGTGGTGCAGGAGCCTGCGCCGGTGCCTGCGCGGAAGTATTGGTGAAATGGATCAAGAATAGCCCAAGAAAGGAGAACAATAAGAAAGACTGCTTCATCTCTAATCTTGGATCCTAAACTCGTGATTGTTGATTTCTGACGTCTATGCAGACTCTGTAAGATGATCAACGAGACTACTCTACTGGATGTGGCAAGGAGAGAGTCTTATATACTTGAAAGACACAAAAGGTTTTGATCTGAGTGGGGTAAGGGAAAGGTGAGAGTGGAGAGTTAGGTGATAGGATGCTTTGTAATATGGCAAGAGATCTTTGATGGTGTTGAAAGAACAACTGGTTTGCTTGAAATGGGAGGCAAAACAGCTGATGTGAGGTTTCAGAGAATCATTGGTTCTCTCTTTGTAACGCCCGGGGAGTTTCCGCATGGCAACAAATGACAAGTAGTGCCCGGGAGCTTCCAATGAAAATGTTAACTCTAGAAAAAATGTACAGACTTCAGCCTGATCTCTAGTTCAAACATGCACGTGGAGTCCACGAACAAGAAACGGACTGGATCGTTTGGACTTTTGATGATGAAACTATTACTATATATTCTCTGTGCTATATATTGTTAAGATGGACCATGAATCAACATAATCTGAAGAATAAATTGTTTCTCTGGCTGAATAAAATCTGCACATGGTAACATATACTATCATCTCCTCCATTAGAATATTGACTTCTTCCATAAGTATGATGCCACACGCTATTAGGGGAACATTCCCTGCTTTGAAGACAATTCCCATAAGTATGATGCCAGAGCTCCTATGGAGAAAAAGTAACACTGACATTTTGTCGTCTATCAATGGAAAAATCTGAAATGCTAGTTGCTAAAACCATACAAGTAAAGGATATACCAATTCCGACTCAAAATTCGACCAAAAAAAAAAAAATCCGACCCAAAAGAAGAAAAAAAAAAAAAAAAGATGTACCAATGGTTTTAGACATTGTTGACCTCTAAACTAATATTGAGATTTTAAATCAGCTAAGGCAACAGCATTCGCATGCAGTCCACATAGAGCGATTCTTTGCAAAATTTCTATCAAGGATTCGATGCAGGATTTTTATTTAGTGAAAATTAAAGTTATATAATTTAATATTTTTATAAAATATTTTTTTTAAAATAAGAGTTAAATTAATTTTTTAATTTAAAAATATTTTTAAAATACACATTTTAAAAAAAAAATAAAAAATTGAGGTGAACGAGACTGTAACTCCACGCTCCAATTTTGACTTCTTTCAAATTTTCAATTAGAGTAAATATTACTGCGTCCTTCTGTAAAATTCATAAATATTAACTCGTCCCCTTATATTCATAAAACTATCAAAAACCCCCTCTATAATTTTTGAAACCAGACATTCGCCCCCCTTCGTCTATTTTAAGCTAACACTGTTAATTTTTTTATTAAAATAACATTTTTACCCTTATATTATACATTTTTTTTTCCTTTTCTTTATTCTCTCTCCTCCCATTTTTTTCACCCAAAAAATTTTTAAAAAAATTATCATCATCTTCATCCCCCTCCCATTAATATAGCAAATAATAGTGAAAAAAAATGTTATGGTCATTCCCAAATATGTAAAGGCAGACACTCTACTCCACAAGGCGATAGGATATGAGAACGCCACCCCTACTCGGACAAGCAACGAGATTCTTCAAAAGAGAAGCCTCAACCAATATATAAAACCCTAGCAAGGCATTGGATCTGAGATTAGAGGAATAGATTGTGTGTATGCTGTGTGTGTGTCCGTTAGCCCCCCACCCCCAAATCCATGATTTTTTTGTGCCAGCAAAAACAATTCTTCATCTCTGTCTCTGTTGTAGCGGAAACCCTTTGAAGATTAAAATTATCACATAACACTTTACGCACTCAATTAAATATATTAGCAGCAATTTTTGAAGACTTTGATTTTCACTGAAAGAAGCTATATAAAAAAACTGAAACTTCGATTTTCACTAGCCAAGATTGTACATAAACGATTTTCAGCATCTTTCAGTTTTCTTGCTTCAGGTGTACTGCAAATAAAGGTCAAATGGGTATCAAAGATATAACTTGAATGAAAGTAAAGATTAATTTTTTATGATGAAATTGAAGAAGAATAAGCATTTGGGTGTGTTCAGATGTGGTTTACAGAGGATGAGGTGGACTAAGTTGGTTGTGAATTTGTATAGGATGGCATGCAGTGGGTTGGGCAGTGAGGTGGTGATTATGGTGTCTGCATCTTTGGCATTTGGTTTTAGGCAAACGTTTTGAAGTTGGGATTTTTTGTTTTTTGTTTTGGGTAAGGATAGGTATAAGGGTATTTTAGTCAATAGCTTAACTCATATAAAGTCAAAAAACACACCTAGCTGCACAAATCGCGCGTGAGATGCACTTTGGATGAAAAACCAGACGGACAACAAACGAAAGGGGGCAGAGTGATGTTTTCTAAAAATTATAGGAGGGTTTTTGATAGTTTTATGAACACAGAGGGCGGACTTATACTTATGGATTTCACAGGGAGTCGGAGTGATATTTATCCATTCAATTATACAGTGGCAAGTGTGACTTCTTGGAGATAGAGCAATATGAAATTCAATTGCAAAAGGCCAGAGGATATCTTCTTTAGCCCACATAGAGCAAATCTTCTTGGACTCTGCTGTATATAAGATCCTCTAGAGCAAATCTTCACTTTTTCTTTTGGTTATTAATGTTTCAATTTGCTTAAGAAAAAACTTTTGTACAAGGATATATCATCTTAGTGGTGCAGAATAATATAGCAAGTGTGACTTCTTGGAGATAGAGCAATATGAAATTCAATTGCAAAAGGCAGAGGATATCTTCTTTAGCCCACATAGAGCAAATCTTCTTGGACTCTGCTGTATATAAGATCCTCTAGAGCAAATCTTCACTTTTTCTTTTGGTTATTATGAAAAATTATATATTAATGATCAAGCAAATGACTATATTATTCTGCACCACTAAGATGATATATCCTTGTACAAAAGTTTTTTCTTAAGCAAATTGAAACATTAACAATCAAACTAAGATGTAGTGTACCACTAGCATTATTTTTCACAACCAATAAGCTATTTTATTCATAGTTATTTTAGTAAAACTAAAATCTAGTGTCTCGAATGTCAACGCCAATTTTTTTTTATTTCTTCCACAGTTAGTTTGGCTTTTCAGTTTATAGTATGACAAAAATTAATGATTGTAAGATAATTGTATCTACATCAGTCTTTATTATGATATTATCAAATGTCAAATGATTGACAAACATATAAAAATTTCTCGTTACTAATAAACTCTACTTCCATGTTATACACCATTAAGATGATATATCCCTGTACAAAAGATTTTTCAAAGCAAACTCAAACATTAGCAATCAAATTAAGAGGTAGTGTACCACTAGCATTATTTCTCACAGCCCAATAAGCTATTCTATTCATAGTTCTTTTAGTAAACTAAAATTTAGTGTAGCGAAATTCCACAGCTAGTTTGGCTTTTAAGTTTATAATATGACAATGATCGATGATTGTAAGATAAACTGTATTTGTATCAGTTTTTATTCTAATGTTATCAAGTGCTGAATGTTTGACAAACATGTAAAAATTACTTACCGTTAATGAACTCTACAATCATGTTATATTATTTAATTATTGACATCGTATTAATTTGACATGAAATAGGAAATCTTCTATCGTCCATAGTATAGCCTTTCTCCACATAAATCAAATATTTTTGGTACTCTAACACTTGATTGAACTTTATATTTTTGAATGACGAAAATCCACAATCAGAATTCAATTTTCGAATTACACGACGGAATCGGTTCTTCGAAGCACCCGGAGGGCCAAAAGCCCAAGTAATTTGTTTTGGTAAAAAACGCCCAAATCACACCAAAACTTTTTTCAACATAAGATAATCTCGACGACCGCAAATCCTCAAACTAAAAAAAGGAAACCAAAGTAGACTTAATCTTAACCGTCCATCCATTCTCAACAATCAATCACCTCCCTCTAAAGTCATAAAGAACATCAAACAAACACACCCCTCTTCACAACCTAAACCAAGACCCCATATTAAACCTCAAAAATTAAAGAAGACCCAATTTGCAATTTTCTAATTTATGATCCCATTGTACATACATAACAGAGAGTGATTATTAACAAGAAACTTTTTTTTTTTTGCTTTGATATTTTGAGAGGAAAAGAATGATCAACACTGCAAGTGGTAATAGTGTGATGTCATCATCATCAATATCTGCAAACAACAATTCACAATCGCCTGGTTTGAAGACTTATTTCAAGACCCCAGAAGGCAAATATAAGCTTCAGTATGAAAAAACACACCCTGCTGGCCTTCTTCATTATGCTCATGGCAAAACAGTCACTCAGGTTCATTATTCTACTCTTTTTAACTTTTTGGGTTGTTTTATTTTTTATTTTCTTCCATTTTTATGCACCCAATTGCGTAAAGTTTGCATTTTTATGATATGGGGCTGTTTTATTTTTTTCCATTTTTATGCACATATTTGTGTAAAGTTTGCATTTTGATGACATGGGTTATTTTGTTTTTTTTCCATTTTTATCCACCCATATGTTTGAAGTTCGCATTTTTTATAGATAATTTTGTGTTCAGGATTGGATTTCGGGGTTGACCCATATTGAAAGATTGGATTTTGGTGTTGAATATTACATGGGTCTTGTTCATTAGGACGATTTTAGCATTTATGTTGAAAAGAATTAGATGAGTGCAGTCCTTGATTGATACTCTTTGATAAAAAAATGAATTTTTTGACATTGGTTTGCTTGTTAAAGACTATAATTCTCGAGTAGATTTGCGTTATTTTGTGATTTCAGGTAGTTTTTTGCTGAATTTGTTATTTTTAATTTGGACATTGTGGGAATTCATTTTTCAGACTAATTTAATGTGTTTAAGTTTGCTATGATTTTTTCCCATTTTCTGTTTAGCTCTTTTAAGTCCACCGTGAACCTTTGAGAATGTCCTGGAATATATATATATATCTTGTGTTGTGTTTTTATTCTTTTCAAATCTGAAAAGCTTATAATGTGTGTGAATATAGTAAAGCTTGTATATGGATTTTTCCTATAAATGGTTAGTGAAACAATCATAATTGTATTGATGTTGACGTTATTTCGGCTGATGGTAATGATCAGGTAACCCTGGCTCATCTCAAAGATAAGCCAACGCAGGCAACTCCGCCCTCATCATCGTCATCATCATCATCATCATCATCCAGTTTTGGAGTCAGCAGTGGTGTGAGGTCAGCAGCTGCGAGGCTCCTAGGAGGCGGGAATGGTAGCAGGGCACTTAGTTTTGGAGGTAACGGTGGGAGCAAGTCAATGGGTGGTGCTAGTGGTAGAGTTGGCTCATTAGGGGCTTCTAGTTCAAGTAATTTAGTCGGTAATCCAAATTTTGATGGCAAGGGGACCTTTTTGGTATTTAATGTTGGTGATGCGATTTTCGTTAGTGATTTAAATTCTCGGGATAAGGTATGATGGTTATCTGAATTTATTTTTTATTTATTTTTATTTATGATTGCAGAATATTTGGGGATTTGAATTTGAGAGTTTTGTTTCCTGTTGCAGGATCCTGTGAAGTCTATTCATTTTAGTAACTCTGTTCCTGTTTGCCATGCATTTGATCCTGACACTAAGGATGGCCATGATCTGCTGATTGGTTTACATTCTGGAGATGGTAACTTTTATGTCTGTATATGAGACTCACTTCAACCGAGGTTTTGGATTTTGAAATTGATATGTTTGCATTATGCAGTCTATTCGGTTTCACTACGACAACAACTGCAAGATGTCGGGAAGAAGCTTGTTGGAGCGCAACATTATAACAAAGATGGTTCAGTCAACAATAGGCAAGATTTTTGTGTACTTTCTGTTCCCTTTCCCCCTCCAAATTGGCATACGCTAAATCATAGGAGTCCATAACTCAATGTCAGTCCATTAGTAGGTTTCTATTCTAGAGACGGCTGGCTTTTATTACTCTCCTATTTAATGTCTGTCAATTGCAAGTAAGTCTGAGAGTAACATTGTTTCTGGTGTGGCTTCTTGTTTTAGTATAATATCTTGGTTATTATGTGTCAATCCTTTAAATTCTAAACTTTGATGAAATTTGAATTGTTGTAGAACTCAAGGTTTAGATTTCAGAAGTATAGTCTGTGTATCCAGGCACACAAACATGCAAGTAAAATATTAGAAATTTGCTCATCTCTAGGTTTATGATGCTCAAACTTATAGAACTGAGAATTTTTGTGAAGGTTAAATTTTTAGTTTGTTTTAGTATATTTTTCATGCTGGCCGGAGAGAAAGGGAAAGTTGAAGGATCTAGAATTCATTTACTTTGGGTGGATTTGGTGTATCTTAATGATTCAAAAGAAATTATGTTTGATGCTCTGATTTCTATGTATGTCAATTAGTGCAACTCTTGTTGAGCATGATATGCAGATGTTTATGTTCTAGGAGTGATAAAATGATTTTCTTGTTACAGTCGTTGCACTAGTATTGCGTGGGTGCCGAAAGGTGATGGCACTTTTGTTGTTGCTCATGCAGATGGAAATCTGTACATATACGAAAAGGCAAGTCTTGAAGTTTATCAGAAACAGTTTGATGCATGAGGTTCTAATTTATAGTTTTTGAACAGTCACTAGAGTGACCTGTATGTTTTGTCATTATTCAGAATAAAGATGGTTCTGGTGATCCTTCCTTTCCTGTTATCAAGGATCAAACTCAGTTTTCTGTGGCACATGCTCGTTACAGTAAGGTACTATCGTCCTTTATTTTGTGGTTTAGTGCTTCCAAATCCTTTCCATATGATTTGTCCAGTGAAAAGTTTTTGAAGTAGAATTCTCCTTGTACTCTTACTTGAATCTTGACTCCCCCCCTCTCTCATGGAATTTCGGCTTCATCCCTGTAGCACACATAAGCTGCTAGTGACTTATGTTCTTATAAATTGATTCCACATGATTTTCTGCAGAATCCGATTGCTAGGTGGCATATCTGCCAAGGGTCAATTAATAGCATCGCTTTCTCAACAGATGGGGCTTATATTGCCACAGTAGGACGGGATGGTAGTGCCTCTATCTGATGTTTGCTGTATCTTCATGAATGTTTTGTTGATTGTCCTTTATCACTGTTAGGATTAAATAGTTAGACTGAGGATAACTATGAATGTAGGTTATCTACGAGTCTTTGACTACAAAAATGAGCAACTTATATGTGGTGGGAAAAGTTATTATGGTGCTCTCTTATGTTGCGCTTGGAGGTGAGCCTAGTTGGTTTCCTGTTCAAAATTTAAGTATATATCTCTTTGTTGTTTGATCTTGGCTTTTTTACGACCTATTGATAGTGCTTTTTAATGTGTTTACCTTTGGACATAAATTTTTTTTCAACCTCAACCTTGTGAATGGACTTATCAAAGGTCCTACTTCGACTGTCTGGTTAACTATCTAAAGCAGCATTCACTATCATTTTCTAACAACTAGTGGTTTATTATGAAGCATATCATCATTAGTTGCTACAGGCTGGCATAAGAACCTGATGTGGAAGTAGACACCAAGTTAGTGCAGAGATTACTCATTCAGAGGCATTTTTTCCCCTTGTTCTGGTAGAGATAATCTCATTGTTAACCTCCCCAGTTGAATAGTCAATTGTTGAAACTCATGAATTGGCCTGGTTAGAGCTGTAGGTTTACAGGCTCTTTGTCCTAACCTGGCCGGCCTGGAGTTTAATCTTTGTAGCTTTATATTACATCCTCTTTAATTCTTTTACTTCTAGAAACTGACTGTAATTAAAAAACAGCATGGACGGAAAATACATTCTAACTGGAGGTGAAGATGACCTGGTTCAAGTTTGGAGCATGGAAGATCGGAAGGTTGTAGCTTGGGGCGAGGGCCATAATTCATGGGTGAGTTTCGGCATTGCCACTACAACTTTGTCATTATGTAACAATCATGACTCATTTATGCATTTTCTGTTGTATTGATGGATGCAGGTCAGTGGAGTGGCATTTGATTCATATTGGTCTGCCCCAAACGCAGATGACACAGGAGAGAATGTTGTTTACCGGTTTGGTTCCGTTGGTCAGGTACCTAGACCTATGTGTTCAAATTCAAACATTGGAAGTTACCAAAACGCATATCTCAATGTTGTCACTTCTGGATTCTTGTGGTCTTTCCACATTATACCTTGCTTGTTTTAGTTCTCCCAGCATGAAAGGAATACCAAAGTAATTAAACATATTTCCATCAATTACTAAACAAAATAATGTCATCATATCCATAGAATGCGTTACTTCCCGCGTCAAGCTGCTCTTTTGCTAATTGAGTTCTGTTGTCACTGATACCCTCTCTGATAGCTGAGTCGCTAATGTTCTGCTAAGATATAATTGCATGTTCCCACCAGAAAAGATTGTTTATGTTAACAAGAGGTCTATGTAGGGATAGGGGAGTATGTCAGGTTTGCTTACATATGTGACATGCAGTTTCTGACTTTTACTTGGTTTCCTCATCCGTAACCTGAAGAGAGGAGGACTTAACAGGTGGTGATAATGTTCAGGATATCTTCAGTGTTGCCATTTAGCTCCAGCTGAATGTATCGTCTTGATCATCAATTGGTCCTTACCAGTTTCCATTCTTATTATAGAATATGTTATTTCATTTATCTTTTTATGATCAAAGATTCACCTAACTCATTTAATAGAATTTGTTATCTAGGCTTTTCTATTTGCATTTGCTTGGTATTTTAGGATTTATTTTATGCAGACCCTAGTCATTTAGTAAAGCTTTTTATCTAGGGCTTTTCTAATTGAGCTTGCTTAAATGTAGCTCAAGGCTCTTTTGAGAAATTTATCGTGCCAAATTTGTCAAAATATCTTAAAACATGTTTTTGGCTCAAGTATGGATTCAAGTGGGACGAGGTGACTATTAACCACTTGCCAAAATATTGTAGCAGATAAATACGTTATCACTGGTTTATAGCATAAAATTTCAAGCTACTTACGCTTGCCTCCGATTTAGGTTAAAAGGATAATATATCTCAATGACAATTAGCTACAGAGCTTTGTATTATCTTCTTGTTGACTGTATGAATTTCAAATTGGTTATCTAAGGTTGAGAAGTTTTTTGGATTCTGATCCAAGCAAGCACTTATTATGCAGTGATGCAAACTGTTTATGTTAAATTTAGTTGGTCCAGGGATTGGTTTTCAAATAGATATCTATGCATTGATTACTCTTTGTTTGTATCGAAAGCAAAGCAGAACAATATGGCCCTAAACAACTCTTATTGTTGGCTCGATCTTGATGATGCATTAAGATCACTTTTAGTCTACGCATGGAAACTCGCTAAAAGTTTAATTTTTTATCCTGTCTTTACATCTCTCTTCCACTTATCTGGTGATTGCTCTCATAGTCTGCCAGCTTTTCCGTATTAATGTGTTGTGTAACCTCTGCAACATGATTTTTCTGTTAAGGATGCACAATTGCTTTTATGGGATTTGGAAATGGATGAAATTGTTGTGCCAGTACGACGTCCTTCTTGTGGATCCCCCACTTTCAGCACTGGTAGTCAGTCATCTCATTGGGACAGTGCTTGCCCTGTGGGTACTCTGCGACCTGCTCCAAGCATGCGAGATGTTCCAAAGCTGTCTCCACTGGTTGCTCATCGTGTTCATACAGAACCTCTTTCTGGTTTGGCATTCACTCATGAATCTGTTCTTACTGTTTGCCGAGAGGGGCACATAAAGATCTGGATGAGACCAGGTTTCACCGAAAGCCAATCAAGTAACTCGGATTCTTTGGCAAGTACGAGTTTGAAGGACAAGCCATCAATTTCCGGAAAGGTGAAACAATGAACTAACATGAGATGAGGACTCAGGTGAAAGCCAAGCTATATAAAGGCGATTTACATTGATGTACGCGGTTAGTCCGTTAACTGCCCTTCACGTCATCTTACTCGAAACTAACAAAGCATATGAATTTAACTCGTGTGCTCTCAGATTAAACTGACATAATTGATTGTATAGCAAGGGTTGAATATGCCTTTGAAGGCATCTTGATTTTGGAAAGGAAGTATGGAACCAGCTTGTAAGTATAAGAGGGATGTCAAAGATGCATCTAATTAGAGTGACGAGAATAATTGAGGTTCATCCCCTTGTGATTTGTAATTCTAGCTCTGTTTTTCTCAATTACATTGTTTTGAATGGCAAGCGTTGAGATGTTGTCACGAGTTATTGATTGTTCATTTTGTGTTGCTATTGTTATCACATATCATTGATTTTTTATCTTACGTTACTGTTTCTCTTACGTGTCATGTCATTTTTTTTCCAATCGGTTGCCGTATGTAAGAGTTAGGTGACACTGTCAGAAACAATTTGCAGCAGCTCAACTTCCTACAAGCCGTCATTGTGCTGCTACTCTACATTATGCGCCCGACTAGCAGGAGATGATTTGATGCAGTACTAATGGTATAGATCCACCGAACTGAGAATGTAATTGCTGAAGGTTACGCTCCAAATTGTTTCGTTTCTGCAATCGCTACAATCGCTATTCATAGAATCAGTCTCGTGCAAAATGTAAGATAAGACACTATACAATAAACCTCAAAGTAGGTATGACTCACTCCACCAAGCATGTATCAAGTCTTCATAAACATAGAAGTCGTCTTTATCAAGCAATAGCTAGCCCATAAAATAGAGAAATTAACCTCCTCCACCTACACGCTCGATGACTACACTAGCTTCCTATGCAGTGCCTCGCGTCCGTCTCTTTCCATAGCTCCATTCTGTCACCTCTTCGGCTCTTCTCACATCTACGATCAAAAATCTCCTCCACCAACACATGCGATGACTATACTAGCTTACTACACAGTGCCTCCCGTTCATCTCTCCCGTAGTTCCATTCTATCCCCTCTTCGGCTCTTCACGCCCACGACAAAAAATCTCTACTTAGCCTGGGAAATCCCGAGTTTGGCATAGCTATAAGAATGAAGTAGCTCACTACACAAGTTCATCATCTTCCATCCAAGAGTGCCTCTTACAACATCACTTTCAGAGAAATATTTGGCCAGAGATAAGAAAAACTGCTAAGCACTAAAAGCCAATATAACTCAGATAAATCAGCAAATACCCAGCTATTTATAGAAGTTCGAGATTTCCACCAAGAAATTCGAAAGCAAGCCAAACATACTATATATTTTATGTTGAATAAGTTAAGAGAAAATGCCAGTAAGCAGTGTTGCAAAATTATACAAGTTGCATCAATAGGGCAAATAGATGCAATGAATTAAGATTGCATTACGCCCAAGATCACTGGCATGCTAGTTGAATTTCCTGCCAGGTTACTACACCTAGAAGTGCAGGAGACGTCTAGGAGAGAGTTGGCGGCGCAAAAAGGAAAGAGTAAAACTTAAAAACCAAAAAAGGAAAAGGAAAAACCGAAAGAGGAGGGGATAGAAGTATTTAAAGAAAAGACTTTACAACATAGTAGTTGCAGCAACATCCTCTCTTCATTCGTCAGCCCCATTGCTGACCTTGATCTCCAATAGCCGCTCGACTGGCTGTCTACAAATTGGACAACGATTTGTTTGGAACCTCAAAACCTTTGCACACACACTGCACATACACTATATCAAGACAAGTAGCCGTGTTAGTTATGTGATCAACAAGCTATTTACAGCGAAAAACACCTCTAGAAAGAACATACTATTCTCCCAACTAAAGGAGTTCAAAAACGAGCAGGCACTTCAGTCTAACATGGTCAGAAAATAATGAAAAACCAAAACAATGTCAAGTTGTACAACAATTTGCACTAATTAGTAGAGACTCAAGGTGGAAGAAAGAAAGTTAGGAGGCAGACAACAGCCACACACACACACATACTGATGCGCGCATATACTTCTACTACCACAAACTACCAAAAAGGTACTCCCTCCAGCCAATTAATATGCAACCTTTATAGTGAGAATGGAGTTTAAGAAATTCTTACTTCCTGAAGTAAGTGATAAAATTGTCCGCTACAGTTTCTTCTATGTAAAAGTTATGGCTGAGATCTTTTAGCTTTATAAAGGAATCATATTGGAGAGAAGAAAAAAAAAGTCTAACTTTGAAGGTGATCTGAACCTGGGACTTCCAAACGCGTGACGAAATAGATATAGAGGGACAAATGATTACTTATGCAGATCAGAGCCGAAACAACGCTGGTAGACTAGTTAGATATTAAAGAAATGGTATTCTACTTCTTCCAAAGAAAAAGAAAGATATAAAGCAAATGCAAACTTAGTTGATTACGATAAACGTCACTCTCACATTGGAGTGGGTATCTACTACGAAAATTGCAACAAGAGGTATTTGGCATAAACTAAAAGCACGTGTGTGTGTCTGAGAGGGAGAGAGAGAATGGGTGGGAGGGGGAAGGGTAGAGATAGAGAGAGATTACCATATGTCGACATGGAAGGACAGTAGTGTCTCGGGGTTCTGAGAGACATATTACACACTCTTTACCGGGATCATTCCCATCAAAATCGCCATCTACTGAATTCCCAATCCCATATATCTCTTGTAATTCATACCTCATGCCATTCACCCATAGAATTTGCTTCACCACCCTGACCTGATATTCACCTTTCTCCTTCTCAAAGACAGCCTGAGTGATCTGGGAGTTTGTGGATGCTGAATGGGGGCTTCCATTCTCTTTACTATTTTGGTTATCTGGGGATGCCTCGGCCTTAACTGCCAGAGGATATACACCTGTATCACCCTCTTTTGATAACTCTGCCTCCTCAAACATTGAGAGGTCTATCCCAGTTCCAGAAGGTTGTTTGAACTTCTGCGCTAAACCTTTTTCAAAATGCACTGTCACTGGTGGAAGTAAGCTTTCCTTCATGGGAGTCAGGCAACAGTCTTCATCTTCTTTAGCGAAAAATATGATTGTGATGCTGCATAGAGCAAGAAATAGCAAATCAGAATAAATTTTATCTCCTTCTGACATTCACAGAGGATGACATTGAGCATATTAGTTAGCAACTTAGTGAGCAAAACAAAAATGTCAAACAAGAAAGTAAGGAAATAAATTGGTACAAGCAATGTACAATGCCAGAAAGTTGTATTGACACTTGCTTTCAGCAACCACTTCTATAACTCTCTCCTAGTTGAAACAAAGACGGATCCTCAAGTCAACCACTAATAAATTAACTGCTACATGTACAAAAAGCCTTAAACAGAAAGATAAATAATTGGCAATAAATATCCTTCTTTGCCGGAATCTCTTGCTGACATCATAATTCATGATTACCATAAGAAAAGGTATCAAATTTCACACTTTTCCATATGCGAAAGCTTTTAGAATAAATCTGCAGTTACTTAAGTAAAACCATGGGAACCCAGGCCTCGAAAAATGTCTCAATAAAAATTCCTCTCAAAACAAACCGTGACCCGTGGAAACCTAAAAAAACTTCGCTAACAAATAGATATGGTCATGTGCACAAAGACAGCTTTCATTAATGCTCCATTCAAACAATTATGACTTAACCAGATGAGGACACCTGATGTTAATGAATCTCAGTCCTCCTAGGACAGAATA
Source organism: Ehretia macrophylla (assembly GCA_037974665.1). Taxonomy (NCBI): domain Eukaryota; kingdom Viridiplantae; phylum Streptophyta; class Magnoliopsida; order Boraginales; family Ehretiaceae; genus Ehretia; species Ehretia macrophylla. The sequence goes on from CM075771.1 coordinate 25,354,252, forward strand.
CCGTGCGAATGGAAATGTTCACCAATGCCACGGAAAATTCACAAATGAATCAAACTTTTGACCAAGACTCTGAATCGCACACGTGCAATGTCAAGCAACCCAAATGTCCCACAAATTTTCCCAGGACAAATGATTTTTTAAATTGAGTGTTCGAAAATCTCACACTACCTCAGCTAGTAACACAGTTGGAAATACTCATAATAACACAATAACCAATTTATCCGATCTTAATCAGACACCATTATGTTCCATAGATATCAAAGGCCGTCAAGTAATAAAACCCGAATTTTCATAACATCATTAATTAATGAAACCAGTTTAGTTCAAAACAACCAAGCAAAACCGCGAAAATAATTAAAAGCAAATTGAGCTGATTATACAAAGAACCCAGAATACATATGTACAAAATCATCCAAAATCCACATTAAGCAAACATCATATACAACAAAATTGCATAGCGCCATAGCCGATTAAGCTTAAAATGTAAAATTCACATAAAACAGTAAAAATACCTCATAAAGCAATATCATTTACACGGACACCAACACACATATACACATACATATGCTCGCGCATAGCATGAGCTTTGTGTACAAGACTATCCTTTTAGAGATTATACCTTCCAGCGACGGTGGCATCAAACGTGAAGGCAACAAGGAATTTTCCAGGATTCTCCTCATCCGGCACGATCCTTAACGTCTCCTTCTTGAGATTAACATCGTTACGAATCGTGACGGCCTTCTGATGCTCCACGTAAGGTGCGGGAGGATGCATCACGGGCCCACAAGGGTAACGTCCGTTAACCCAATTGGGGTCCATGCGATGGTGGTGACCGTACGGCGCAGGCAGCGGCACCGGCATGGCCGCAGGCGGTGGAGGGAAGTACCCTGGGTACTGGTAATACGCGTTAGGGTTAGGGTATTGCGGAGGCGGGTACGGCGTTGCCGCCGCGAAAACATAGCGGTTGGCTGTGATCTCCGGCTGCGGCGTTTGTGGTGGAGGCGGTGGAGGGTGGTGGTGGTGGTGGCTGTTCCGCCGGCTCATGCTCCTTCGCCGGCTGCCGCCGTTCATGTTGCTGCTCCCTATATTCCCCATTAAATTAATTAATTATAAAAAAAAGCTAAAAGGATTTAAATTTTCTTTTTTTTTTTGTTTAATTTTCTTGTATCAATTTAATATATAGAAGAAGAGTTGAGAAATTTGGAGGCGCCGCATTTTATGCTAAAGAAGGGACAATGATATGATGAGAATGAGGATTATGGTAGATAATGCATGTCTTTGTTGCAAAGTGGAAAAGGAATATTTTTGATGATGGGTGGGGGTGGAGGGGGGTGGGGTGGGGTGGGTTCGTGGTGTGGGTACGAGCCTTAATGGGGTTGCGTAAAGTGCCACCTGCAATCAGTGTATGCCAAAGGACAAATTCGGGTCAAATTGTCAAACAATTAGAAATTTTAATATATTATGAACAATAATATTATTATTGATGATCATGATAGTTGACCAAAAAAAAAAAAAAAATGATCATGATAAATACCAAAAAAAAAAAATGAATTTTGCTATTTTTTTAGACAATTTCTTATTTGATGATCATGATACTTCTAAGCAAATTACTTTTTTTAAATTGGAATAGAAACTAATAAATAGTTCGGTTAATTTTTTTGATTTTGAGATGCCACATCATTTCTTTAAATATGGATCAAAATGATAAAAATATCCCTTAAATCTACAACTTTGCATCTATCTAGGGCTTGTTAAATCAAAATATTTCTCATGGTAAAATGATTTTTTTTTTTTGAAATATGGCCTATTGTTTTTTGCTTGTATTGATTTTCTTTATTTGCATGATTATTTCCACAAGGAGTTAAAGAACAATTAGGAATATTAGTTTAGGTGGTGAAAAGTTGCAACCACTTTTGTGGTATTTCTATTTTCGGATGAGTTTTGAATTTATTTCTGTTATATTGCCTTCTTTTATCGTTTTTATAAGGTTTGGCTTTTAAGATGGATTTTTTTTTTTTTGGCTAAATTAGGATGGATTTTTATTGAGGATAATATTAGACTTTTAGACAATAAAATTTATCAACTTTAGACGTACTTAAATTCAAGTATCTTTTCTTAACATTTGTTGTCGTTTTTTTTCACAATTTATGGAGCTTCAAACTCATTACAAGTTAAGAATTTCATAATATAATTCATCTGAATAAATTTTGACGTGGTCACATACAATAGTTTACATTTAACAAATTCTCTTTTATATGTCTGAAAATTAGTGTATTTTTTTAGACATGAAGGTAATTGTTTTGTATTTAACAAGATTGGGAACTTATAGCCTTTTGGTAGTTGGGTAAATTTCACACTAGTCCCTATTATTTACACTTTTTCTCAAGTTAATCTTTAATGTATTAAAAAAATTATATTAGTCGTTAATATTTACAGAGTGATTCAAAAGGATCTCTATTATTTTTTATAAAATTTAATTTAGTTCCCAAATAGAAGTCACGTGCAAGGACTGAATTGAATTTTTTAAGAAAATAATATGAACAAAATTAAATTTTTTAAAAAATAATAATGACTAAATTGGCTAAGTTTGAACGATAGGGACCATTTTGAATAACTGTTATAAATATTAGGGACTATTATGAATCTTTTAAAATATTAAGGACTATATTAAAAAAGCATGTAAACAATAGGGACCAAGTGTGAAATTTATCCTTTGGTAGTTAAACAACCAACTTGAGTTTTATTTTTTGTTTTTTTTATGACGTGAAAACTCAATTAATGGAGTGCAACCACTGAATTATCTAACGGAGTCTGACCATTAAATTGTAAACTCTCAGGTGCAACGGTTCACGCCTACACATGTACCAAATCAGTCAAGAGCGGAACTCCAAAACAGTGAGAAGTGTAGAACAAGCGATATTACAAGAGCAATTTCAATTTCACTACCGTTGGACCATGTCCCTAAGGGTACAACCAACATGAGTTGCGTGCATATGGAAGAGAAGAGTTTTATAGGCAGAGACGGAGCCAAAAACTTGATATTAGAGGAGCCAAGATTCAAATAAGAAGATTGATAATAAGAAAAAATAAACAATAGGGGGGTCGATAACTTTTTTTTAACGATATTACATAAAATTTTTTAGAAGAAAAAAAAAAAGGAGAACCTTGGGTTGGCTCCGCCCGTTTATAGGGTAAAAACGTGCCAAACTAGAGACCTAGAAAAGAGAAGAAAAAAGAAAAGTTATTAAAAAGAAGAAAATTGCGAAAATTGCCAATTAGCCCTGTGTATTTGCCAAAATAACCAACCCAACCAATTGTACCAAGTTTTTTTTTGGGTCAAATTTAACCGAGGTGGGTGAGTGGACATGTTACTTACTATAATCTCTCATTTTTTCACTGTCTTGTTTGACGGATAGGATAAAATGAAGGCAAGAAAAGGAAGAGCATGTAAATGGAACGCAAGTAAAACAATGTAATGCATGTTTTTAGGAACGTGGAGATAATCATGTTTTGTTACATGATTGTTTACGTTTAACTAAAAGGTTTGGTTTAGAGTCATGCGAGTATAGCAAAACCGAGTTATTTTATATGCGTAATTATTATATTTTTTAAATGGACAAATTATTAAAAAATTCATTATTTTAAAATGATCGATTTTGTATGAGTGTAGGATTGTTGACACCACAAGTCCCGCATCACTCACATAGTGATCGTTTTAAAACCTCTTTCTTTCATAATTCAGTTAGATAGATTTTAGAAACATGTTTGAAAACAACATCAATCTTGCTAGTTGATACTTCAATTTTGTCAAATAATTACCTAGTATTTGGTTTAGTAGTTAAAAATTGTACATAAATTGATTCCCTGCTTACATATAAGTTATTTTTGTAAATGGTTGGTTCTATTAAAAATAAAATTATACGGATTAATTATCTGTATATACGGTAGTATAGAAGTGAACTATAAAAATATACACTTTATACTAATTTTATGAAATCAACATGACAATTGGGCCGGATCGATTTGAACCGGTCCACAAAAATAACTGGGCCAAGCTACTTTAGTATTGGCCCACTACTTTTTCTGCCAAGTGTTAGGAGGGGGAAGAAAGTAGTATTATGGTCATTAATTAGGTCTAGTCATCATTAGTTTGTTGCTAAAACTAGCCATCATTAGTTCATGTAACCAAAATTCCAAAAGTGTAAAAGTAATGGTGTTTTTTTTTTTTTGGTTTATGGGAGAAGTAACATTAGACTAAAGGTTGTTAATGATTATAGAGGTAATTTTTTCTCATTTATTTTTTCAAGTTTGTAAAACCACCGGGGTTGAAATTTCAATGTCATACATTTGTGATTTTATAAATTTTAGTGGGTCAAGGCCAATAACCTAGCCCCACATAAAGTTTTTATATTGCAAGATCCTTTATGTTAACGGGTCAAGGACGGAGTCAAAAAATTTATATTATAAATCATATTTTTAAAAAAAATTAAAGGAACCATAATATTTTTTTAAAAAAATATTACATATATTTTTAAAAAAATTAAAGACTAGGGAGGGCCCGAGCAAAATATTACATATATTTTTAAAAAAATTAAAGACTAGGGAGGGCCCGAGCTCCCTCTAATTCCCTCGTCTCGGCTCTTGCTTTATGTTGTATATTATGAGAAAAGACGTTATTAGTTGGAGTTGAGGTCATAAAATTATGAGCCACCAACAGATTTTTTAACCCAAAATTTACGTCAAAAGTGGAGATGTCACCATTTAGCGGTTTTCGGCTTCTGAATTGCTTTCCACAGTTTTGTATTTAAAGGCAGATTTTTATATTAAAATTCCAAACTTGACTTGTAAATGAATTCACATCCTAACTATCCAAAAAAAAAAAAAAAGAATTCACATCCTAATTCGAATTCAAACAAGTATCACTGAGATGGGCTTATTGATATTTAATAGTTAAAAACATTATCCAATTAATTTAGATCTTTTCCTTTCCTCTTTTTCTTTTTTCCTTTTTTTTGTCACTAGTGATTAGAGGTTAGAAGTTAAACCGTAGAGTTATCATTCGTGATTATAGAAGTGAATAAAGTTTGAGCCTCGTTCTTAAGGATCTAGGGAGAGGCTTTAATCACTTAAACCAATCTCACATTCTCATAACATTATCTTAAATGAAATTTTAAATTCTGATTAATTTTAATATATAACAGGCAATAACAGCTGAATATTAGGAGTCGTAATTATCATAAACCTAAAAGTGAGTGTTTGGAGGTGCAACTCTTTACAGTCATGTCTTTTGATTTGGGTGCAGCTAGGCAGCCAACAACATATATTAGATAGGAGTCGGTCTACTATTCATCAGTGGCAAAATTGCCTAATAATTGTGGACCATTGATCATTGATGAGAAATATGAGCCATTGATGATAATTTTTATTAAAAAAAAAAAAAAGAGCTTCCTATTTGTTGTAATGATGAAAAATACCCTTAGATTAGATGCGGGATCCACATGGACAAATTAAAATATTATATGTATTTCATATTAATGTAAAATGTCTATTTTAACCTCTTGGTGTTTAGAATGATGATTATATCCTTTATCACTAACATCAGTTATATGCATAAAATTACTATTATAACCTTTACACCTAGTCCTCATTCTTTCTTTTGCTCTGCAAAGACCACTTCATTTTTGTTATTCGGTGATTGTTTAAACATTTTCATTGCTCTTACAGTATGTGAAGCCTTCAAGTACGATTTAAATTACGACGACTCATTTTCATCGCTGTTACGGTGTGTGAATCCTTAATTACTGTAAGTACGATTTAAATTACGACGACCTGTTTTTATCAACTATTTAACCATTTTTATCGCTATTACAGTATGTGAAGTCTTAATTACGGCAAGTACGTTCTAAATTACGAGCTGTATCATTTTTTTAATCTTAGGATAAGGAGGCCTAAATGTAATGTCGTATAACATAACTAGTGAGATTCAAACTCACAACCTCTCGCATGCTTAGATAGAAGCATTATCACTAGTCCAAGATACACGATTCCCGAGATGTAGTTATTGTCACGACCCGTTTTTATCAACTATTTAGCCATTTTAATCACTATTAGAATATAACGAGTTTCATTATTTTTTTCTTTTCTTAAGATACTTTACTCGTGCTACTTTTATCAAAATACGACACGAGACATGTAATACGAAAACTTAACTTCATCGGCCATTTAATTACTGAATAATATTTTGATGATACATTGTTCATTTTTTTTACGATAATTATTACGTGCTATATCGGTGCCCTTCATTTCAGTAAATGCCTCCTATGTTACTTTACATTTAAACATTCAACCTATCTTAATAGGACATTGAATCATACTTTCTCTATATATCATTCTTCATCGGCCACTTAAACACGTTCCAACTTGAGGTATGTGAAGTCTGGGTTGCTACAATTACTATTTTCATTACATATTAATTCTTATTTTCATTTCTTAACAAAATAGAATTTGATGAATGCTACTTTTATGAAATGGTGCGACACCTATTAGTGAGAAAACGAAGTTATATTACAAATAGCACCATTTTATTAATAATCGCGTTTCTTCATTAAAGACAACCATGGAGAATATGAATGGTTATATCCCTTAAATTGTGTCTTTCGAACTTCTATAAATAGGGGAACTTATCCCTTCATTTTTAAAGGCCGGTTATATTGATAAACAAAAAAGAAAATGGTTTCATACTTTGATACCATGCTTAAAGAACTAATCGCTGAAATTCTAGCCCGTGTTGGTTCACATTCCGCTGATGATCTTATTCGTGCCAAAAAAACGTATATAATAGAGTTCTGTTGGAAGTAAATTTACTTATTTATTTTACTAACCCAACAACTCTTTACATAGTTGCAAGTTGTTCAAGAACATCGCTGATGAGAGCTACATATATAGATTTGTCACAATGAAAGGAGTTTCCACTCGCCCTATGGTGGCCGTTTGACAACACAATTACTTCCTTCATAGATAAGTGTTGTGATAGTGGAAATTTAGAATCCTTATACAAAAAAGGAATGGTAAGCATTATAGAATTACTAATATAATTCGTTTTTAAAAAAAAAAAACAAATATTTTAAATAATTAATGCCCACTTAAAATATTAATTTGTTCATAAAGTTGGAATAATAAATTTATTATCTCATGTATGAATGTATCTCATGTTGAGTATTTTCGGATGGACAAATGATTTTGCACTTGAATGTCTAACGAAAGCTGCAAAATCTGGACATCTTGGGGCATATTATGTGTTTTCTATCAACCTAATCATTCAACACTATTTGATATTTCATAAAGTTGCTTATACTAGTTGGTTATACTATTGGTATTTTATTTTAATATGTAAATATTCATTGGCCACTTAAACATGACCTAATTTATGGTATAAGAGACAAATTACTCATTCTGTTGATTTCTTAACATACTTTACCTGTGCTACTTTTATCAAAATATAGCATGAGAAATGTTATGCAAACGCCCAAATACAAACACCTAACCCAATTGCAAATGAACCAAACAATTCAAGACCCAAGCAAAACCATTATTAAAAAAAAGATAAGCGCCCAGGCCTAAAACCCTACTCATAAAGAGCCACATGCCCAAATACTAAACACAAAACACTAGACCAAAGAGAACAAAATCAATTTTTATAGCAACCCAAATCGTTCATTTTTTTAACCATCTCATAATTTACAATCAATGATGACTAAGTTCCGGCAAGTCTCGTTTTAATTACATACTTCTTGTTTTTGTTATTTCTTAAGATTCATTAACTGTGATACTTTCATCTAAATATGAAATGACAAATGCTACTTTTCAATTCATTTTTATCGCCCATTTAACCATATTCCACTTTTACAGTATATGACATTACTAATTTTTATTTTTGAACTTTACTTCACATACTTTATTTGTTATAAATGTTACATGTCCATACACTTTCATCATTGCTTATTATTTCTTATGAAAATGCCTAGTTGGAATGCGAAAATAAAAAAAAAATTAATTAAAAATAGTTGTTATTCTAATATTCCAATTATTTATCTATATAGGAGGCCGTAAATGAATGATAAATTATACTAATATGATATTATGTATTTGATCATGCTAATATGTGTCATTGGCTTTTATATATTCAGTAAATTAGTGTAATATGATATTATGTCATTGATCATGCCAGCAGGTGTCATTGGCTCTTACATATTCATTTCATAACTAATATGCCAATTATATATCTATATAGGAAGCGGTCGATGCATGATAAATTACACTAATATGATATCATGTACTTGATCATGTCAATACGTGTCATTGGCTCTTATATATTCATTAAAATATGATATTATGTACTTGATCATGCTAATAGGTGTCATTGGCTCTTACATATTCATTTCATAACTAATATGCCAATTATTTATCTTGTAGGAATTAAATACACAACATATGTATCTAATATAATTCCATAAAACATACTTACCTCATAATGGCAGCGGAAGGATTGTAGGAAAAATTCACGTTGGTTCTATCGTTAAATTACTGCGAATCGGAACCCAAACCATGAGGGAGTGGATTAATTGCCACAATTTAAGAACCTGATGTTTACACGCAGTAAATATGGTGAATTTGAGAGAAATTGAGAGAAGGAAGGAACTATTGAAGAAGACAGTGAGTCTTCTATATTACAAGATCTGATACGTTCAGTGCTTTTCTATTTCTAATTACTCTTATTAGAAATAGGATGGGAAATTATTTCTATAACTTCCCATGACCCATATAAAAATAGGCTGGGCCGGGTCAACCGATATTAGGGCGACCTAGTCCCAAAATCCAACATCTCTCACTCGTACAAGATGGGTAGACCCTTATCTATCCCTATCTCTCTTCATGACCTTGTCGGGAACTATCACCAAATTCATACGGGAAAATAATTCGTGCGACCCGCGAGCACACAACAAGTGGAAGCTCAGACCATACACCTATTAGGGATGACATGGGAGCTACAGTCTTCAACGGAAGAAAAGGTCTCGCTATACCCTAGACCAATTTAAGTTCACATCAGTCAACACACACCTTATCCCTTGTAGGCTATGTTTGACTTTTAAATCTCAAACATGTATTCATAGTTATGTTCAATCACTAAGATTGTTTAATCACAAAGATTGTATAACTGGTCGACCTATGAACACATGCTGGCCTAGATGCGAACAGTCTTCCCTTCGCTCAATATCCTTCTAAGTCAAGTCAACCGTTTTCCTGGACATGTCTCATATGATCGAATCTTACATGATCTTTAGGCAACATACCAAAGTAGCTAACATTGAACTTGACCTATTAGAATATGAGCGTAGGTCACTAAAAGTATCTCAAAGAAGTATTTATTGCTTCAAAGACTCACATAGTGGTGAAGTAGGGATCCATTCACCCACTTTCTTTTACAGTCGCAAAGCACACATGGTATGAAACATGTGTTATGGTGTGACTTCCCTTACAAGGGGCGTATGGCTTTACCTAAATCAAATACCGTACAGATCTTAGTGTAGTTATTACTCAAAAACTAACCTGAATCCTCAAACTTAATACACTTAGTAATCAAGGTTTCAAATCTGGCTACAAACAGCTTATATGGACCATGAGAATCCATATCGACCTCATGTCAGTCTTTAATTGTAACATATACAATTAAGAGGTCTTCTCTTAATCTTGTCACATAAACTAATTCCAAATCAATACTGAAGGCGACGTATCTTATATGAGTATAGTATTTCCCGACGAATACTAACCAACTTATATCGTCTCATCTTTGCACGCTCTGACTGCACCAGATGCTATTGCTCGTGTGAGAGAGCCAATCTCATCAACCTGTCGACATACTTTCCGATAGAGCTGGCAAATGGGTCAGCCCGGCACGGCCCAGCCGAATCGTGAGTTCAGAAAAATGAGCCCGACTCGACACATATGTTTAGTGGGCTGAGCTGAGTTGGGCTCAATTCTTAAAATATAAGACTCAGCTCAGCCTACGAGCCTGTTACCACGAGTCGCGAGCTGGGCCGAGTTGGGCTGGGCCAGCCTATCTTTTTTTAAAAAAATTTTATTAGTGTGTTCTGAATTTTGATAGTTGGATTAATAACGAAAAAAATTTAAGTTTAATTTTTTTTATGAAAAAATTAATTTAACAATTAACAAGACATAAGTTGATTGATAATATTAAATGATAAAATATTACTTAAAAAATCACAAGTTCACGAGACACGGATACGTTAGTAATAAACATAAAAAAAGAACATTACATAAATGCTTGAAGAAAGTTGGTGGAGAAGTTCTCAATTTTATTATGCTCCTTGTGAGAGTGTTGGGCCTGTTGGTGGTGGTGGCGGCGGTGGTTGAGGATTAAAATAGTTTGGAACATTTGAGTGTTGAGATACAAAATGTCTTACAAGTGTCCCAGTTCCAAATTAACGACGAAATATATATTTACGTTCACAATAGTTACAAATTGCATACTCATGTTCTTCAAAGTAAGCAAAATGATTCCAAACATTTGAACATAATCGTTGTGAAAGATTTTCTTCCCCCATAGCCATAGATATTGTGTATTCTCTTGTAGTAAAATAAAGAAATAATAGGTAGTAAAATAAACATATAGTTTTGTAATAAAATGAAGTTGAATACACTAACTATTTATAAGAAAAATTACATATACAAATTTTAATCTCAAGATGGGCTTTATCTGGGCTCGAATTGGGCTTAAACTGGGCTCGAACTGGGCCTATGCTGGGTTCGAGCTGGGCTGGGCTAAGCTAGGCTAGGCTTGGGCACAAATGGGTTTAGGCACAAATGGGCTGAGTCCAAAAATATATGACCCAGCTCGGCCTACCTTTATGTTGTGGGCTAAGCCGAGTCGAACCTACTTTCATTCAAGCTGAGTTGGGTCCGAATTTTTGTGTGTTGGGCTGAACTGAGCCTATGTCAGTCCGGCCAAATGCCACCTCTACTTTTCGATGCCAATATGTGCTAGTATAGTCATACTCAATTTCTTCAAAGCTTATCACAAAGATAAGGCACTAAAGCAAACATATGAAGAAACTTTGTTCACTAAGAACTGACATCAAGTACTCACCACTATGAGTACATTAGTAATTGCACATACTTTACTAAACATCAATATTAAATCCTACGCAACCCTAGAGATTCTACTGCAACAAATGCATATCTCTGGAGATGGGCTTATGAATGAGGTCACTGTCATCTCATGTGTAGGTAAGTGATCCACAGTCACTTCTTTTTATGACACAAAGTCATACTTAACATCTATGTACCAGATCTTGTCATGAAATCTAGGATCCTTAGTATAGCGATGGTTAATTAATGGACACAATAGATCATCATTGCTCGTATAGCAACTGACTCATCTCAAGTCCATCATAATCTCTCGAGCCATACTGCCTCTTGCATAGTTTCTGAGCATACCAAACAACTCAATTTCATAATTCTACAATACTATGCATTGTTGTTTCTTGCTACTCCACGAATTAGTGCCAATAATCAGCAACAAAGCATGTACAAAGAGGTATCTTATTGCTCATTTGGGTCACCACCCAAGTTAGCGTATGTGGATATCTTCCCACAAAGATCAGCATTTCAACGACATAGGCAAAACTAAATTGCCCTTTAATACCTCACGATCCTTTTGACAATGATGCAATGAACTTATCCAAGCTTTGATTGATAACACTTTACCAATCTCATGACAAGATCAAATATCTAGCCACGTATACACCACAATATATACTAGGTCTCTATGGTGCTTGCATAAGAAACATTTTTATCTTATCAATCTATTCTAGCATTTAGGGATATAATCCCTTAGCTTAGGCTTTCACCTCTAATTACAAGAATATATAAAGGTTTGTAGACTTATACGTAGAGTCATTCAAAAACATTCTTGATTCATGACTCCTGCTACACAACAAGAATCTTTAGATCGACCCCTCTGGATCTTGACTTTAAACATATAAACTACTCTACCATTATCCTTCATCCACAAAGTTGAGGACAACCACTTACTAGCAGTGATTATATACTCTTTGTCATTTCTGACCAACAATATGTCATCCATCTAGAGAGATAGAATCACATATATACTCCCTGATCAAGTGACGTGTACAAAATATCTTCTTGAACTATTTGAAGATCATACAAATGAATTCTTCATGCATTTCTCCACAAAGAAATGTCATCTTATCATCTACCTGATGTAAGTTAAGGTTCAACTAAATGACATGGCCAAAAATCGGTGAACAGATGCAATCCTAACAACAAAATAAGGTTTGCTCATAGGCTTTGCCCTCTAATTGGATTACAACTTTTAGCCCCTAGCGAGCTTAATATCTCATATTGAATACAATTGCTTTTCCATTGCTTTCATTCAACTTCTCACCATCATCTTAACTAGTAATCTTATGAAAAACTTATTTTCACAATTGCCCGACAATGAAACAAATTCACATTGATCATAAAACAAGTTATAGTTGACCATACCGGAATTACTGTTGCAAGTGAACATGATCTACAAACCGCTTAATGAAGCGAACTCACATTGATCACGAAATAAACTCATATATGAAACAAATTCATATTGCTATATGAAACAAATTCATATTGATCAACTGGTATTTATCTCCCACTTGGATCAGTGTACAGAAACAAGGTTTCCAAACCTGCTGAAAGATTATGACAAATAAGACTATTTGGAGTCTTCAATTCCAATAACTGAGTCTCCCACTAGAAACTTCTTTATCCAAGAATGTTGAGTTTAGACACACTCTTACTATTTGTTCATCTGGAAATGCTTCATTTCCTTTCGGTTTCAATTTCTCATACTTATGAGAAATATTATGAACAAAGTAGCCAACTCTCAGAGTCGTTAGTCATTGTGGACTGGTTCACTATTTGTCCATGACTTATAGGGTCTTGAAGTGTCTAATTATAAGGGCACTCGGTTAAGTATATGTATTAGAATTGTGTATTCTCAACGCAAAATTGAGAAATTCGTATGACACATTATATACATAACCATATCTAATGAGGTTTTATTCTTTTTTCTACAACATCTCATAGTTGGAAAGTTCTACGAAAAGTTAGCTTTCGGGTTATACCCCTTTCATTACTAGAATTTGAAGTAATCAAATAGATATACTTGACCATAGTCAGTTATCGATTTCATTTTCTATCTCATGGATTCTCACAAGTTTAAAATTACTTCCAAAGTAAATAAAAGCTTTCGACTTGTGAGAAAACAAAAAGGACAAGCTCACAACTAATAAAATCGTTAGTATTGAAATATTAGGCCTTTTGCCATGCCCTAACATTCTTTGAACCAAGAAATTTCGGGATGAATTAATTACAATGGAAAACTAGCTCGCAAGCTTACATATTTATTGTGGTGTTATCGGCTAGGCAAATTTCACACAGAGGTAGGTAGAATTGCGCTAATCACAGTCTCAAAAGACATTTTCTTGTGAGTTTGTTCATTATATTTCGCCCGAATATGCCTAGCTTACTATGCTACAGATCTCAAAGATATAGCATAAATAACACGATGGTTTTGATGTTCAGCGCATAGAACAAGGAAACCATGCACAATGTAGCCATATTTATGATGAGTTGTTCCTAACAATTCAACTAAGTACTTATAAAGTATAAGACCTAATCGTAAAAGGATTTTAATGCACATACCAAGTTGACTTGAAAAACCAGAGCTTCAAGCACATTGTGGAAAAATATAGAGTTTGACCATCACATAATGGTACTTACCAAATGTCAATGCCTTTGACTTCAACTCTTGAGTTATTACAAAAATAACCATATTTTGATCTAAAATCAAATGGTATCCCACAAAAGCTCCTAAGTTTTTAGTCATGAGGTCAAACGTTTGATCTTCAGCTTAGGGCGATCCCGAGCTTAGTGATCATTTTGTGACAATTGTAGCACATAGCTATCACAATGTTAAATTACAATTGCCACATATATGTCTGTCCTCTATGGTTTTCTCAGTGGTATTGCCCTTTTTTAACTTGGACCCACATGATCCTTGCTTATTGGTCTTGGCTACATAAGCTTGACCAGCTGCCCTTTTGGCTAAAAGGCATTCTACACCACCTCCAATTGATGCTTAACGTTTGGAATGTGTTAACATTTCCTTTTCGTGTAAAGATGACAACCACGTGCACTTATCTCAGATGGTAAGGATATGATAACAACATACGTTTGTTGACCATCAATGAGAATGTGGCAAATTGCCTTCAATTCTCAAATTATGTTCGACATCTCATAAATGCTATCACTTAGTAGCATTGAGACTTCTGTGGCATGTGTTGAACTCAATATAAGTTGACTTAGCTTAAAAATAGAAATTCCACTGAACTTATCTTTCAAGCTTTTGAAATCCCCACATCAATAGGTCAAATTTTGTAACAAGCAATGAGGTATTATGCATGATGCCCAGTAACGTAATATGAGCAATGACATTTTTTCAGCCTGATAGGCCTCTACCTCCTATGCTGAGAAGTGTTACACCCACTTGGTTCACTACTACACAACTCAGTGATTCAAGCACCTAGTTGTTCCTCAAGGATATTCTGAACTTTATGATGCCACTACAATCATCACCGTTCATTTTTCTTTTGGTGAAGGGCAATAATGATATTTAGGCTATTACTATGAATAACCTTAACATAGACGATTGGATGTTCAATACTAGCGTATATTAAATAATTTTGCTAGGTCAAGTGTTAAATGTAACTAATAGATACAAGATATAAAATCAACAGATCGTAATACGATCTGCCATTATCTATAAATTAGGTATCTAAAAGGTACAACTACTATTATCTATAAATTAGGTATCTAAAAGGTACAACTAAACTCACCCTAGAAAAATAACATTCCCAAAAGCCGAATTACTCAAATTCACGTTTTTAGGAAAACCAAGTTCCATTTGACAACCACATAGATTAATATACATAGAACTCCCACTTAGATAAATGATTAATAAACTAATTATTAATTCAATAACATATGCAGTACAAGCTTATAATAAGAGTATGATGATAAATACAAACATTATCATGAGATGAACATGAAAAAGTATTTAACATATAAATAACTAATAATGTTAGACATAATTAAGTACTCTTCAATGTTCTCCATTCGTCCATAACTCGGTCCAGTCTACAAGAACTAACACATTCAATTCTCTTCACACATGTAGACAATGACTATTAGGCATGTAGAAACTATCTCAAACTTATTGAGATCCAAAACACACATTTTGGTTCTACGTGTTAGGAGAAATAAGGGTGCGGTCTGACATTATACATAAAACCACATATGACTACCATATGCTCATCAAATTATCCCATCACATAATTATAAAAATAAGATGATTTAAGGGATAATCATTTTGGGCCCACAACAATATGTGTTCATATGGTCAGTAATGTTAGGAGTATTTCTCGCGATTTGTTTAACTCGCATAATCCTCGAATGACTACTAAAGTCCTCGGGAAAATAAACAACTTTAGTACATAATTGTACAATCAATTAATTTCAAAAATTAATAGTGCACATAACATCTATTAATATTGTACACAATAAGTTGTATGATGAAATGACATAAATTTCATACTATAAAATGAAATTTCAAAACTTTCATGTCACTTGTTGCAAAGATTCCAACGTAATTACATAAATTTCAGAATTTAAATGAAATTACAAAAATTTCATATCCCTAATCCTAAATTTCAGAATTTAAATGAAATAACATCTATTAATATTGTACACAACAAGTTGTATGATAAAATGTCATAAATTTCATACTATTAAATGAAATTACAAAAATTTCATGTCACTTGTTGCAAAGATTCCAACGTAATTACATAAATTTCAGAATTTAAATGAAATTACAAAAATTTTATGTCCCTAATCCTAAATATTACAAGGAAATTACAAAAAATTTAGGCATTTATATGAAATTACAAAAATTTCATGCCTATATTGTAATAATTATAATTGAATCACAAAGAAATTTTGGCAATTAGATAAAATCACTCATGATTTCATGTCTAAATTAAAATTAATTTAAATTATGTTCTTGCTTTGCGAGAAATAGGGGCCAAAAATACAATTATCACAAAGATAATGGCCCTAATTGAGAACATGGTGGTCAAAAATGACATTATCACAAAGATAATGGTCTAAAAGAAGAACATGAGGTAAAAAACTTAATTACCACTAAGGTAACGAGCTATATCAAAAATAATACATAGTTATAGGACAAACTGGAAATAATATAAAGTTTTGGGGTCAAATCGTAAATAATACAAAGTTATAGGGTTAAACCATAAATAACATAAAGTTAGGGGGTCAAACCCTAAATAACACAAAGTTATGAGGTTAAACCACAAATAATACAAAGTTATGGTGTTAAGCCATAAATAACACAAAGTTATGAGGTTAAACTGTAAATAATACAAAGTTATGGGGTCATAAAATAAATAACACAAAGTTATGAGGACAGTCTATAAATAATACAAAGTTATTGCCACCACGTGCCTGGCCCTACGTGCCATGTGGTATGGTGGTTAGATAAAATTATTGAATTTTTTAAAGAAATTTAATTTCAAAAAATTCAAAATTTGATATTTAATGAAATAAATATTAAAATAATAACACCACCAAATCATGGCCACGTGGCGGTCCCTGATTGGCCCACTTAGTCCCATGTTCAGATCCATGTTCAGCCATGTTTCACGTTTTTCAACGCACACACACTACATCAAGAACACACACTAACCCTAATTTTTTCAGATTTATAAAAAATCTTCAAAAAATCATAACTTTCACATTTTAAGGCCAAATTTAATGATCCGTATATGCACGGAAAGCTCTCGACGAGCCCGTTCCATACATACCAAAATTATAATTTTTGGAATATGTTACAGATACAAAAAAGCCCAAAAACAGTCACGACAATTATGAAAAATAAATGTGCAAAACAATTGATTTATGCATTTTTCTCAAGTATAATCACATAGATTATACACCAGTGATTAAAGAAACAAATTATCATAATTTTAACATAAATAAAATCACTTATACATTAAAATAATCATTTACAATATTCATCACATAAATCGCATAAACCTCATAAATTCGCATAATTTTAACGGAGAGCCAACGATATGGCTCTAATACCACTGTGGGAATTAAATACACAACATATGTATCCAATATAATTCCATAAAGCATACTTACCTCATAGTGACAGCAGAAGGATTTTAGGAAAAAGCCACGTTGGTTCCATCGTTAAATTACTGCGAATCGGAACCCAAACCACAATGGAGTGGATTAATTGCCATAACTTAAGAGCTTGATGTTGACACGCAGTAAATTTGGTGAATTTGAGAGAGATTGAGAGAATGAAGGAACCATTGAAGAAGACAGTGAGTCTTCTATATTACAAGATCTGATACGTTCAGTTCTTTTCTATTTCTAATTACTCTTATTAGAAATAGGATAAGAAGTTATTTCTATAACTTCCCATGACCCATATAAAAATGGATCAGGCCGGGTCAACCCATATTAGGGTGACTCAGCCCCAAAATCCAACATATCTATATAAGAGGTTATAGATACATGATAAATTAAACTAATATGATACTATGTACTTGATCATGCTAGTAGGTGTCATTGACTCTTTCATATTCATTTTATAACTAATATGTCAATTATCTATCCATATACTAATATGCAATTATGTATTTGATCATTCTAATAGACGTCATTGGCTTTGACATATTCATTAAAATACTGTAATATGATATTATGTACTTGATTATGCTAACAGGTGTCAGTGGCTCTTACGTATTCATTTTATAACTATCTATTTTAATTACACAAGCTAAATTATTTTTAAAATTTCATATGAACTATTGAAGTCCATTTTCGTAATTTGCATTTCTTTTGTCCTCATACTTGAGCCCGATATAGTCTTTTTTTTCACAACTCTCCTGTCATCCTTTTTGGTCATTTACTCACTATTTTTATCTTTAGTGAGTATTATTTTATGAATTAGACATGATGACATTTTGGACATTTTTCTTTATATCAAGAGAATATATTTGACATTTTGCATACTTTTTTTGTTTTCATTGCAGCACACCCCTTGCCACATGCCTTGATCTTGTGTTGGTGCTTGTCGCATCATCAACAACATATTTGTGATTGAAGGATGGTACAATTTTCCATTAGACAGAAAAGTTTGGGACAAGCTCGACAATTTTATCAATGAGATTGCAACCGATTTTTGTGTTGGACTTTGGCCGTTTTCTCAATGTTCCACTAGATTTTCTAAATTCAGTAACAGCTTTCGAAAAAGTTAACAATAAGTGCCGGACGAACTGGCAGTGTGTGAGTCTCATCGTGCATGGGGCCTACGCATTCACTAAGTCGATACTTTCACCAGTCTAAGTGTTTTTTTTTTTTTCATTTTAAAAAAGTATTAAGTCAATTACATCACTTAGAATGTTACACACGAAACTTGATCTCGAGACTTTTTACATATCTAAATTAAGCTTATAGTTTTTAAGGATCGAATTCACAAATGAATTGCATTGATTCGTTTGAAAAGTTAATTAAATTGCATTTTGCTTGAGCATGTTTTGTATATATTTGTGCGTCTTTCGTTACTTATTTTCCTGACACGATTAGTGTTTTTTGCAAACAAATGTATAATCACATAGTTTATTCATAAATATGAAAGCATACTTTTGATTTTCAAACCCCGACTTTCTATACATTTGATGTTCCCATGCTTCTTTTTCCTTCTTCTATAGAATGCTTTCTTGTTTTTTATTTTACTCTTCAAATCACAGACTACCATGAAATAGTATAGAGTGAATTGATGGATACTAAGTCTCTCTCTAACTATGAAATTTTAACTTTTGAACTGTAAAATTTTAAACAGTAAAACTTTAGTTGGAAGCGTTGTTGAACAAATCTATTATTATTTGGCCTATAGTAGACAATGCTGAGCTTTTAAAATTTTTGACGGTAATGTTAAAATTTAAAAAATAAAAAAAAGTATATTTAAGAAATAAAAAGAAAACAATTTCCCGCTATGTAAAAATTGTTTCACAAAAATATTTTTTTTAAAAACTCCAATTTGGAGTTTATTACTCTTTAGTTTATTTCAACTTCACCTTTTATGTAAAATTATTTTCAAGAATGAACCAAACATGTTAATTTTAATTTTTAAACTTACAGAAAGTGCTTTTAAATATCTAAAAGTTAAACCGAACAGAAGCTAAAAAAAGTCACTTGGGGTATTTATACATCAGATAATTCTTTTTAGAATTGTGTCTCACGTTCATTCATTTTAATAGACATAATGTTCGAAACAAGACAATCTTTGCGAGAAGAGGGACTCATATTAGCTCATTAGCATGCGTATCCACTAGGCAGTAGGCAACACTAATGTCATATTCTTCTCACGAATGGTTCAATTATTCTTTTTTATAGCTTTTCTGCCAAATGCTTCATTTTGGATTTTTTTTTTCCTAGCGAAAATAATATTGGGACCATTATATAGGACTTAGTTATGGTAGTGTTAGGTAAACAAGCAAGGAAAGCAAAAATAAATAAATAAACAAACAAAATAAGCAACAAAAGCAAGTTTTCAGGAAATCCGAATTCGCATATGAGACATGATCGTTTCTCTCCCCTTAGTTTATTGTACTATATTACTGTGGAAAAACGTTTGAGTTCGAAGACCGGCTCCGTATGGCTATAGGACCTACATAATGTCAACATTAAGATATTGTTCGAGTCAATAGCTACTCACTATTATATACCGAATAATTTTTTTAAATTAATAGTATTGAGATTATTAATTTTTATTAATTAAACAAAATATTACTTTATTGATATATTAATAATTAATAAAGATAGACATGTCCAGTGGCGAAGCTAGTTGCACACCCTGACTTGGCTTCTTTTTTTTTTTTTTTTGAATTTTAGGTGTTAAAATTATAAAGAAATAGAGGAGAATTAGGAAAAAAATTTGTAAGTCTTCACCAAGCATACAATCGAACAATGATTTTCTATTAGATATAGTTGAAATTTGGTTAGTAGGTTCGGGCTTGAAGCTTCTACAATCTGAATGATGTGGATCAGTCTTAAAGTTTTCTAAGGGCGTTTTTTTTGTTGCATCCATAGTTGCTCGATTTCTTTTTATTTTTGTGTATAGGTTATTGTTATTATTTATACGCGTTATTTTTTAACTTTTTTAATTTTAATTTAAATAAGATTTCTAATTTGCTATTTGTTGAATAGGGCATTAATAAATTTTTTAGAAGAAATTCAAATTTTGGGCAAACAATTTTCCTCTTAATTTAATGAAAGGGACTTTTTTTTTTTGCGCTATGGAAGTAACATTTCATTCCACTTCAAAAATAATTACAAAAATGGTGAAATCATATTATATTGATACACCATTCTATACACAGGATACTATTTTCAAGACTATTAGTATATTTATGTTGAGTACAAATTTTTCCCCTAACATCCAAAAATATTTTCTGAATAATTTGTTCCTCAGTATTCGCGGTCGAATTATAGATTCTATTGTTGCTTCAATCCACACATTATAGACACAAGCACAAAGAGAGACTTTGATAAGATCTGATTTCAAGCCTTTCCTCCTGCACATTCTAGCCAATTTATCCACGATAAATTCTCACTCGAAGCAAACATTACCATACCTCAATTTCCTTGCACAATGCTGCCAAATTCTCTTGGTAAATGAACATTGAAAAAACAAATGGTCCCTACAATCCTCACCCATGGAGCAAAAAATACATTTAGCATCATTAACAACTCCCACTCCAACATCCTAGACAAAGTTGGTAATCTGTTAAGACAGTTAAGCCAAACACAAAAACTTTGTCTAGGAATAACAATTTTATTCCACACAAGGTTAGCCCATTTCATCTTCACGCCTGGACTTCTAATGGCATTCCAAGTTTTGCGATTAGAGAAGTTGCTTGAAGAATCAATACATTTTTTGTTTACAATGACTATAGTTATTTATCTATTTTGTATGTTATGTACTCATTACTATATTGATAGAGATTGTTAAGACTCCATATATACTTTAGTACTTATATTTTTATATGTAAAGTGCATTATATAAGGAAGAGTTATGCTTGAAGTCTTTGTTGTTTATATTTTATAATGTGCTTAAATTAAGTATTGATTTAGTTATATCATATTGTGATAAGTCATTATCAAAAACATGATTTTAGACATAGAACCAACACCTTTTTTTATAATTCATACAAAAAATATACATAGTTAATAACTTTATAATGTGCTTAAATTAAGTATTGATTTAGTTATATCATTATCAAATGAGTCCTCTAATCCATACATAGTTAATGACTTTACAACTGTAGTGCACACCTTGACTCTTGGTGTCTGGCTCCGTCACTGGACATGTCATTAATGAATTGAGAGTACTATACAAAAATAGATATCGACTACTTCTTAAATTTTTTCGGTAAAAATGACACAAGTACAGAGGTTTTAAGTGTAGATGAGATTATTGATAACATGATATGGTGTTCAGTGTTTTCAAGATGAAGTTGATGATGATACACAACCATTAAAACAAGTATTACAAATGGAACCATCGGAACTGCTATCACTAGATGAAGTTAAAGTTAAACTATCAATGACATTTCAAAACTTTTTATTGCATACGAGAAACCAATCCTAGAACTTTGATTCAACTAAATTTGAAATTCAATAAAAGACAAAATGTTTATTCATATTTTGAGAATAACTTATAGTCAATTTATTATATACTTTTTAACTAATTATTAGTTCATAAATATTTAGATTTATAAAATAGTAGAAGGAATATAGTTTAAATGTATTATCTTATAATTTTATCGAAATTATTAATTTTTTACACTGATTCCAAGTCAGGATAAAATAATTTTATTAGTTAAAATAAAGTATTAATTTAAAGAGATTTTATTGTATTTAATACATTTTATACTTTCTTTATTGTGCACAAAATTATTGTCGTATTTCGAAACGGTTAAAAGAAAACTTAACGACGTTCGCATGCTGGTCTCGAACCCTTGGCCCCAAAGGTTTGGCGTGGTTCGTACGGCGGCGCCGGCGTTAATGAAAAATGCATTGACCAAAAGGAAGAAACAGTAGACTAAATTAACCGCGGTTGTTACTGTAGCTGAAATGCTGATATTTCCACTGCCTTTCATGGACTGTTATTTTTTTTTTATTTTTTTTTTGGTCATAATGGACTGTTGTTATTTTTGAGTAACGAGTCAATGGGTTTTTTATTTTATTTTATAATATTTAAAAAAAATTTATCTCGTATAACGTAATTAACAAAATATAAATTTTTAATTTTTTCGTAACAACGAAAAATATTACTGCTGGACCCTTGGAGGCGAGTTAATGGCTTAAACGCTGCTAACCTGTCCTCATGGCCTTTACTACCTTATACCTCACGCTTACGGCCTTCCTACGCCATACCCCACGCCACAAGCAAGAAGTCAACGTTCGCTTGGCTTCATCTTTAGTTCCTGTTCCACAATAGAACAATCCTCAAATGCTCATGTATAATTTTCAGAAAAAGTTTTGAAACGGCCAGCAAGTCGAGTTTGGTGATAAATGATGATTACACGTGTTTATTTTAACGAACTTCAATTACTCCTTTTGTACATTTCTAAGCACAACCTATAATTTTCATGGAAGACTAGAATGGATAAACATTATTGTAAAGTGAAGTGACAGTGATAGAAAGTTCTGTATTGTCACTAATGGAATAATAGAAAGATTTGGAATGGGTGTGATATTAATCTTCACTTCATGACGAATTCAATGCCAGTTGTATATCGAAATGGGATTTAAAATTTTCTGTTTCCATGTTATACTTAGTTCATTGACCCCAAAAAAAAATTATATATATACTTGTTGGAAACCTAGTCATTTAATTACTAGTATTTTGCAAAAATTTCAAAATGGAGCTTTTGACAGAAATGGGAAAATTCATTTCCATTTAGTGCAAGAAAGGTTTTTATTTCATATGCGTGGAAAAGACTTTGAATGGCATATAAGCAGTGGACAAATAGGTCTGTTTTTCTCTTTATTTCTCTTCTTCTTCTTACTTTTCTAGTCATGGAAAAATAGGTTGAGACGAATTTTCAAAACATGCTTTCATGGTTCGACTCTTTCTCAACATGGCGTATATCCAAAGTTTGTGTACCGAGTTATCCTGTTGTGACGAGCCATGAGAACCTGAGAACAAATAAATTTTAACACTTACGTGTAGAACTCAACTATTGATCCAAAAATTTAAGCATATGTTTATTAATAGCTCATTATTCTCCTAATCTTTTTATGTGAAAAATTATTCTCTTTGCTCTTTAGTTCACCATATAAAACTCCTAACAAATCTCCTTCTTTTTATATGTGAACTCTAATTGGGCCTCAACTCCCCCTTGATCCACATTCATCGCCGATGAATTCATTTTCACCACTCTCACAAGCTATTTAGATATTCTTTTACACCTTAGCTGCTACCATGGTGGCTCCAGTAGCTCTTTCCCGTCCACCCCAGATCAACCATGCATTTCCCTGTGCATCCCAGATCAACCATGCACCTTAACTACTACCATGTCAGTTCCAGTAGCTCTTCCTCGTACACCCGAGGTCAACTATGAGGCTCTGCGATCTTACTCTTATACGAGCCCGCTTAGAATCACCCAGATGAACCAAGCCTTGCTTTATCGCGTTACTGTAACCTCATAAAACTTTGAGAGTATAACCCAATAATTATGCTTATCGTGTCCCTACTTCATCGTCCGAGCCCTACTGCCTAGCTCCTTCGAGAGTCCATCACGATAGTCCATCACGATAGTCCATCACGATAGTCCACCATAATTTTTCTAGAATCCGAGCTAAGATCATCAAACCATCGGCTCTGATACTAATTTGTTGTGACGAGCCTTGAGAACTTGAGAACAAATGGGCCTTAACACCTGTGTGTAGAACTCAACTATTGACCCAATAGCTTAAGCTTTTAGGTCAATAGTGAGTTATACACATGTGTGTTAAGGCCCATTTGTTCTCAGATTCTCGGGGCTCGTCATAACATATCCTTTTTTATTTTTAGCAGAGTCTCTACGAGCCTAAAAATTGAATTTTTTTTTTTTTTTTGACAAAGAAAACCGAGTTGGCAAAGCCCGACTATTGGTAATTTGGCGAAACCCGACCACCAACGGGTAAATCCCGTGTGTAGCGGTACGTCTCTAATACGTGCACCAACTCAATCAAAGCTCTCAACCCAGAGCAGGGGGCATGAATCGAACCCGAAAATATACCGCATTTGAGACACGCTCTTACCACTAGGGCATCTCTGAAGGACTAAAAATTGAATTTCTTTTTTTGGTTCTGAGGGTCTTATTTATATACCCACTGGTCTTTTATCCATCTTTTGTAGTTCGTTTTTTCTTAAAGTCTAAGATCTTTTAAGGGGACCCAGGTGCTTAAGGGACAGGTGGTTTGTTTAGGGATGAGCTTGGGCCTTGGGGAGTGGGTTGGAGGCTTCGCCATGAACTTGGTGATCACCTCAAACACTAAAGTTGAATTAGTGGCTCTTTTGGAAGGCCTGCGAAGGGCGTTAGATCTTCAAGTTGAGTATTTTTTTGTGGAAACTAATTCAAAAGCCATTCTTTCCCTTGTCAAAGCCAATATACCCACGAATAACTTCTATAGACCCATATCGAATAGTGCCAGAATATCTTGAGAAGTAAGCCAAGATTTCATATTACGTATGTTTACAGAGAAACAAATAAATATATTGACTGGATCTCTAATTTTGGACTAAGACAACCTTTTAGTAGCCACTCTATGAATTATGTCCCTGTGCAGTTGCGAGAGCTTTTGGAGTCGAACAAATGAGATATTTCTTCACAGAGATTTGTGAATAATTAATCACGACTTTTGCCTCATACTTGTCAAAATGAAAAAAAAATAAAAAAACTTCTTGAAGCCAAATCTGATCATTTCGTTCATTTCTTTAGGGAACAATAAAGGCTATGGTCAATTTGTTGGACTCAAAATAGTCAGACATGTAACATGGAGCGTCTTTTCTTTTTTGCTTTTTTTTTTTGTCAGTAGGAGAGTCTTATCAACTTGGAAAAAATGAGAAAAAAACAAAGTTGGAAACAATGATGTTAATGAATAATGCAGGAATTTTAAGGTAGATTCCAAAGGTTCATGCGTTAAGAAAAAAATTATTGCAAACGTCCAGAGACATGTCCTTTTGACATTTGGTAGAGTTTTTCACGTGTTAATCAAAAGCTGAGTTTGGTATGCGAAGTGTGCACTCAAATTATTTTCCCATAAAAATTAACTATAATTATGCAGTTAGTTAAAAATAATAAATAAATATAATTTTTTTAATAATTTAAATTTTTAGATGAAGTAATAATTTAATATAATCTCCATATCCAAATTATATTCGTCATCATTCATTTAAAAATAAAAAAAATTATTTACGTGTAAGTGTAAAAAATAAATCTTGAGATGTGTTGAAAATAAACATTTAGATGGACAACAACTTAATACTATGTCATGAAGGCTAATCGAATGTTCTCAAGTTGAAAGACTATTATTATTATTGACCCATCATTACATTAATATTGTTTAATATTCACTTTGTTAGATACGAATCAAAATCTTGTATCAGATTTGATCATTTATAAGGAATCTACAATTTCTTGGTAAATAGAACCCTAGTCAAATGGCACGCATGGAACACTTTTTTGGTTCTATTTATTGTGAAGGTTTTCTGATGAACCATCTTCGAAAATCATCAATTGACTATGGTAGGTATGTGATATGAAATATAGCAAACTAAAAAACTACAATTAGTCAGACTTAGTCAAACCTTGTTTTGTCATAAACCATTTGGGAATTTATCTATTCTTTTTCTTTGTGTAAATTCTCATTCTAGTTAACAAAAATTTTCTTTTCATTGTGAAAAGAAAAGAAGAAGAGAAAAAAAAAAAAAACCAATCAAATAGGCAGGGGTGGAGAAAGTATTCGTAAGAAAAAAAATGCTATGAACTCTTCTAATTTTTTTTCTCTTTTTCCTTATTTTCCGTTTTCTTATTCAAAATTTTCCAATTCTCATTTCCCTTTTCTCTTAATTAAATTTTAGCCTATTAATATAAATTTTTTGATTCCATTCCTAAAATATCAACAATTTTAGACTGCCATTTGGCTGACCGAAACCAATTTATTTATGTTATTGTTGACGTCTAAATCCTAAGAATTGTTTTGTCTCCATTAAACTGAATGACAAGTCGCAGAAACGCGGTTCCCCGTGGGTAAGCTGCGGAGGGACCCCATCTACTGCATAATTTTATATCCCTTCAAATCTTTGAAAAGATATCGCACGGTCATGATCGGTCATACTCGGTCCCGCATTAATTTTATAATATATTTGCATTTAATTTATGAATTCGTCTTTTATACTATTGTCAAAATTTATCGCTATAAAATATAAAGTGAGATTCACATGTGTAAGTCTCACTATTTGCATTAATATATAGCAATCGCATAAAAGATAAACTTTTAATTTATAGGGATTTGAGTTTTCAACTAGTCTCAACGCAAAATAAACTCAATGTATTAATAAATTAGTAGTTATAATCAAAATATGATCTAGATTATGAAATCTCTTACAACCTTAAACGTTAGTTATGGAACCTCTTTCTGAGCAACCAATGTAGACGTCCGGAAGTTCTTAAATGAACATTTGCATCCACACGTCAGAAAGGACAAAAAGTCATATAATCAAGTCTCAATTTCATACGAACATGACAAATTATACGTCAACATTTTATTTACTTTTGATTTAAATAAAACGAAAACAAACAAATAAGTTAGGCACCGTGTCACACCAATTGTCAAAAAAGAAAAAACACAGTCGCACCAAGAAGTCATAATACATGGGCAGTGGGCTAGACTATATAAATAATATAATCCCCAACGAATGATGCCTCTTCCCTTTTCTTCCTCCTCCTCCTCATTTTCAAATTCATTTTTAGCTATGGTTTTTGTTCCCACCAGTTTAAAATTTTCAATCTATTAATACCGACATATCATTGTATCACATGAACATTGAAATTATTGAAAAACATCAGCAAAATATGAAGTTTTTGTCTCTGTCAGAATGTTTTTGCTCTAAATCAGATGATATGGTACTATCACCAGGTAAGTCATTCTGGCTGGATTAAGCACTTGTAAGCTTTGCTATGTCTGTTTTTTTCATCACGAGTTGTTTTCTTGGACTTTAATGCTCTCTGAAAACATTTAACGGATCGTCCTACATCTATATATATATATATATATAAACGCTGGTTTATTAAGAATACTTAAAAAAAACACTTTGAATTGTTGGAGTATGTATATTGATGCATACTAACATTGACCCCAGAACAGGTGGACATACTTCTCAAAATTTTCGTGTATTCTCATATAATGAACTGAAATCTGCTACTCGTGGATTCAGATCATTGAATAAGGTTGGAGAAGGAGGTTTTGGTTCTGTTTATAAGGTACTTTCTGAATAGCTAGCGATCACTTATATTGAAGCACGTAACGCGATTGCTTTATCATTTCACGAAACCTTCTCTAAGTGTTGATATTGTTCTCAGCAGTGCTAATATAGGTTTTTGTTTTTGTGTGCTAAAGGGGCAGCTTAAAGATGGGACTTTTGTGGCTGTAAAAGTTCTCTCAATTGAGCTTGGATCATTGCAAGGTGAGAGGGAATTTGTATCTGAGATAGCTGCACTATCCGATATCAAACATGAATATCTTGTTAGCCTCCGAGGATGTTGTATTGATGGAGATAGACGACTTCTGGTTTATGACTATATGGAAAACAACAGCCTCGCGCATACATTTCTTGGTAACTCTAGTTTTTTTGTTGCTCGGATATTGGTTTTTTTTTTTTTTTTCGTGATTTAAGTACTAAGAGCAATGAAATTGTTCATTTCTTACATTAATAGGTGGAGAGCAGGACAGGATCAAATTTAGTTGGACACGGAGGAAAGACATCTCCCTAGGCATAGCACGGGGACTTGCGTATCTCCACGAAGAGGTCAACCCGCATGTTGTCCATAGGGATATCAAGGGCAGCAATATACTTCTTGATCAGAATTTCACACCAAAAGTTGCAGATTTTGGTTTGGCTAGGCTGTTCAGGGACAATAAATCTTACATAAGTACTCAGGTTGCAGGGACATTGTAAGTGGACTTACTCATAAAAGATCTATCCTTCTTCACTCTGTCTGAATGCTTAACTAATGATGTTTCCTGGAATCGTGATGTCAAAGAGGCTATCTCTCTCCAGAATACGCGATTACTGGACATTTGACACGAAAGTCAGATGTTTATAGTTATGGCGTATTGCTTTTGGAAATAGTCAGCGGGCAGCGGGTTGTCCAATTTGATGTAGAACGCGGAGAGCAGTTCCTTGTTGATAAGGTAATAACAACTTTAGGTTGTTGCCTGCTTTCAGCTCTATTTCAAAATTTGTAGGTGCAACTATACAATCTATAAGGCAACTTCTATGCAGCTCACAGCAAGGTGTAACGAAGCAAGCTATGTCGCGTTGGCTAATAATAATATCATAACTAGTCTATTGTGGGCATAATATGAACATTTGCAGTGTATATACACGTTGATCAAACCTATTTCACTAATCAGGGAAAAGCAGCATATGAGTTGTAAATTTCGAAAAGATAGTACGTATCATCCTGATTCTATATAGCAGAAATGAAGCCTTCAGACATCTGCTTGTGCAGGCATGGGAAATGTACTGCGGCAACAGCCTTGTCAAGCTTGTGGATCCTGTATTAAACGGGGAATTTCCTGAGGAAGAAGCAATCCGATTCTTGAAGGTCGGTCTCCTCTGCGTGCAGGAAGCAACCAAACTCCGCCCCTGGATGTCTACAGCCATCAAGATGTTGATGAATGAAATTGAGATCGAAGACGTCCAGATAACCCAGCCTGGTAATGTTTCTGATCTCGGGGAGGTTAAAATAGGCCAGAAGCACTCTTCGTACGGCTTTTCAACCAAGGCTTCCTCCAGTATGAGCTCCGGAAGCCCTCTAACACGACGCCTTGGTTCATAAAAATGTAGATATGCACCCAAATTTCTGGCAATAGCACACTGTTTCTAGTATAGTTGTTTAGGACCATAGATACACGCTGATGTCAATCGTTTTCCTTTACTTTTAGTATGATTCTTTGCTGTCACAGCTGTCAATTTTTCTTAAAGCTCTTGAAAGTGATCTTCCAATGTAAAATTGGAAAAAAGTTTTGTATAATGCTTGTCCTAGACAATGTTGTTTATTGATCAATCATTGTTCTATATCATACACTAGCATTGCTAATCAAGAACTAAAACAATGACTAGAAGACAAATAGGAAAGAGTCTGCTGTTCACCTTATTCATATGGATGCTATCCGCGCATCTGCTTTTCTTATTGCAATAGCACCTAGACTCGTCAAAATCAAACCAAATCAAATCAAATCAAACGAGAAATAACATGGGGGGACATATTTGATGAACGCCAGGAAGTCCAATTCCAGGCGCATCTTATTCTACGTCACGGATGCACAGTGGGAATAATATAGAGGAATTTAAGCCGGAGAAAGATTTTAATAACACAACTAAGTTTGATCATGTAAGGCTGTAACACAACTCATTTCTGACCAATGTGAATCTGGTATGCAAAAGATCTATCAAGAAAAGAGCAAATTATATGTCAAATGTAAACAGAAACAATCAAACATAAACAGATCACAGAAGGTTAACATGCGCTACATATGCACGGCTCCTTGTATGCCATTCGCAAAGGCCATCACCCGATGGATGTCGCGAATGGCATACAGGGAGCCAGGCATATATATGGCTGTTATTTTTTCGTGCACGTATGAACAAACCTCATGTTGAAATAAATTCAGGAATTGGATTCTAAGTTTGAACAACCTCTCCAGAATATAGTGGATCACCTTGTAGATCGTATCATAGCTACGTTGAGAAACGCAATCTTGACATCCATTTATTAAGTTACACACTCGTCAATATACAGAATTCTCTCTCAATTCTCTTGCCTTTGAAATTATAACTTGAGTGATGCTAGAGCTGTAATTAAAGAGAGAAAAGAGCTAAGCCACCTGTATACACAAAAACTAGTTGCAATTATAAGGGGATTTTGCGGCCCCTCAAAACCTGTTTCGTTTTCAGTTACTTTTTGTTTTTCTACGCTGAAAGCAGCCAACTACCTTTTGAGTTGGCAATGTGATCTAAACGCAAAAACTGATGATGAAACCACTTCACCTGAACCACCATCTTCTTTTTTCTTTTCTTTTTTTAAATTTAATTTTGTTATTGAAGTCGGGATTCCAACTCAAAACCGTTTATTACAACACGTTATTGTGGAACCATTCTACCCAATTCTTGTGTGTCAACCACCATCTCTTTATATTACTTTATTTGGTCCCTCAGCATTGGGAGGGCCGTAAGTTTTGGTATGTAGAGAGTAAGAATGAAGCTAATGTCAACAATCAAATGGCAGATATATACAGAAACAGACGGAAACAAAAATGCACATACACAAGGAGAGAGAGAGAGAGAGATGGGGCATGTTTCTTGAAGCCACCCATTATGCTTTTTGGTGTGTGTCCACCTCCTTGTCAAGTGTTTTCCAGGACCATAAAGCTACAAGCTTTTTCTTTACTGAACCTGTTTTTTGTCTACAAGTGCTTGGATGAGGATGACTTGAACCACTCTCTTCTTGTCCTTCCTCACTTTCCCTGCTTCCATCAACTTTACAACCATTTTTGCTTTTTAAATATTAGATTTCTAAATAAATAGATTCTAAAGTAAGTCCGGTCCTTCTCTAAACTCGTACATGACTTTCATACAGCGGTTTTGCCTTTATTAGATTCCTAAACAATTCAAAAAGAGAAAATTATGTGAGATCAGGAGTAATTTAAGCATTTGCATGAATATCTTTCAATATTTATTTATTTATTTTCTGGGAATACATTATTATGAATAATGGTTATAACTGCAATGACTTCTTATACAAAAAAAGTCAAAAAAATTTCTCAGGATCGGCTTTTTTTAGCAAAAGCACAAAAATTATCTGACACAATTACATCTTTTTGTACACATAAAAAATACTGAAAATCCTCCGTCTTTTTTCCACACCTCCATAGGGGTGAGCCTGTGGCGTATTTGTTTATTTCCCTCCAATACATCAGAGATGGTTAGATTTATTCTTTCGATATCAGGGGCATATCTACAATTTCGTTTCATTGGAAGTTAATTTAATTTTTCATCTTAAAAATATACGTATTTAATTTATAAAATATTGGTAATATAGTAGATTCGTCCTTATTCGGCAGTTATGCTGACATAATAGCGTCGACTAGTTAGTAACTCCCAAATTTTCTCCTTCAAGATTTCAATTCCCCTTGAATTGCTTCTCGCGGAAGATGGCATTTCTGTCCATTCTTCTCGTGGTAAAGCCAGTAGCTACAAATCTCGAGGCACAGCATAGGACAATGAAGAATTGAAAAAATGAAAAAACCTTTCAAAAACTCTGACTAACTTTTTAATACATGGAGTGAGCTTCCCTATGTGAGTGTTGTTTCGGTCAGTTAAAATTTTTGAAAAGTTTTCTCGAAACTGAAAAAAGAGTTAAAAGTTACATGGACTAACTTTTTTTGGTCTCTGCTTAAAATGCTTCTATGTGCTATTGCATTTCTAACCATTGTTGCCATTGCAAGATTAGCGTGATAGAAGTGTCTCATTGTAGACACCTTTCGTTTTTCTTTTCTTTTTTTTTTTATAAAAAAAAGGAAAAAATCCCATTGTGGATATAAATACCCTGTTCGAATTGAATTCTATTAGACATTAAGCTCATATGTTTTTTGTTGAAGAGGAGATTGAAACAATTGTTAGCCAAAACTTTTGAGTATATACTTGTTTTGTTTGATTGTGATTAGAGGATAACAATTGTTTCAATCTCCTCTTCAACAATAAACATATGAGCTCATATGTTTATTTTAAAAGTATTTTTAGGCTTTAAAATTAATTAAATTTTTATTAAAACATTATTTATATATTAGAGTTAAATTGCGTATTTTTTAACCTTCACTGAACAAAAATATTGGATCTACAATTGAGGATAATCCATGTTGTATTATCCTAGCTCCAACTTTTGTAATTTCGACTTATGCTTATCCAATCATTTTGCTTTCAGAAACCAAAAAAAAAAAAAAAAAAAAAAGTGACTTTGCTTACCTAACCAAAAGAAAAAGAAATGTTAGCAAAAAATTTAACCAAACCAAACCTTATTATATTAGTAAGAGTCAGCTAGGTAGATGTGATAACAGAGACATCTCCTCAATATGCCAAAACTAGAACCAAAATGCTAAAAAATTTGAAGCAGTTGAAATGTGTATACATTTACCTTAGGTGGATTTAGTTTTATGGATTTCATAACGTAGTCATCTTTATTGAAACTTGTTTCTTTTGTTAATTTCATAAGAGTTTGTCTCATTATTTTCATTCGGGCTTAATGCTTCTCCATGCCTATCCCCTGCTACGCTTGTCTTTTTACCTTTATGATTTCTTTTCCGTTTTTTCAAATACTCTTTATTGTGATTGTTCGGGATATTCACCTTTATAATAACAAGGTGATTTTTGGATAGGTCTTCTCTGATTACATTCGGACGTGACTCATCTCAAATTTTCATCTCATGCCGCCATAACTTACAACAATATCACGACCAATTCGTGTATTTTGGGCCAATAAACTTAGTGTCTGAATTGCAAATAGTAGGCCCAAAGAGTGGCCATTCAACTGACCGAAATTGGTCTTTGGACGCTTGACTAACTCAATTGAAATCCACCACTAGAAGCATGTTTGAACTGGGCCGTTTATTAGTGGCGGCCCAATCGAGAGTCAGCGAGCTAAATCTGAAGCAGGGCAGCTCAATATATTGATAGAATATGGAGTCTCACTTCTCCATGAAATAGGTCTTTGAGAAATGCATAATCAAATTCAATTTCAAGAATCATCACATGTAATGTATTGATGCACAAATTCGAAGAAAATATCAAGAACCTATATTAAAATGTGCTGTTATACCACTATTTTGTAACTTTCGGGTGAATTATAAAATAAGTTTCGTGTTATCAAAAAACAGGAGAAAGAAAACGTAAAACCCAATTAACTCTCACGTGATCAGAATACTATGCACTTTGATAAATGAGAATACTTGTATATCATCTCATCCTCACAACGTCATACATGACTCCTTAAGCCCTGTGATAGTTTGTTTTATTGTTTTTCGTTTCAAGTGTTATTAAGCTAAGTGAGGTTTTTGGTGTTTTGGGACATGTAGTGGGCTGTTTTGCTTTTATTTAGAACTTTTTGGGCCTCAGTGATTAGGCTATTACTATTCCTGTTGTAACAGAAGAGGTCATTGAGTTGTAAGGGCTTTGGCGACCACGGTTGGGCTTACTTTTGCGTCTGCTTTGATGTCTGGTTTCCTCATTTTGGATATTACCATTATTTTGGCCCACTACGCTGAAAGTACCAAGTGATTCTCGAGACCCCTCATGTTTAATTGATTTCATTGCTTCTCTCTTCCTTATATGTTGAATGTCGTAAAGACCTCGTTGTTCAGCATACCCAGCAAGGCTGCTTTTTCTGGCAATTCATAGAGCAGCTGGTCAACAAGGTTGCACTATTAGCGGAAAACACTAATAGTGAATATTATTAGTGTAAATGAAATTATTTTTGTTCATCTTCCTTATATCCATTCACCTATTTTTCTTGAAAAAGAATCCTAGTATTTGCACAAAGTGAATATCTTTCTTTTTGGGCTCATATAAAGTTAATTAGTTATTGACTGATCACTTCCATTAAATTCTAATTAAAATTAAATCATCTTTCTTTTTTAATTAAACCAAAAAAGAAAATTAATGACATGGAGTTGTCAGTAGAGAGTTAGAGTTGAGGAGAGCAAAAGATGAGCCGGGTGTCCCGAGCTTATAGATCTCACGATACGGACATCTAATTCGGAGGTTAGACACGAGATTCACTTATACTTACTGTGTATTAATATATGACATCCATGATATAGGTAACAATTGCTGTAGACTTTCCTGGACGGTAGCAATTGACACACCAAATGCAATAAAATGAAAGAAACGATTTCAGCAAAAAATGAATATATTGCAATTAAGGTCTAATATAATACAAAATTTCCCCCTTGATTCAAAGGGTATGCTACACAACTCTTTCCATTTTTTTTCGTGGAAGTGGAAATGATAAACTAATTAATTAATATACATAAAAACTGTACTATAAATCATGTTTTCCAGCTCCAAGATCATCGCCATCTCCTCGTTGTCCTCTTCGGATATTGTATCCAAACTAGGAGAGCTTGAAGTTTTATGCAGTGAAATAAGAGGTGCGGGAACAATCTCGACCCAACAGCTTAAGCTTTGTAGTGACTTCGCCATAGAACTTGTGAATAATTTTAGGACTATTCAAGAGTGAGCTTTAAGGTTAATGAGGTATTCAAAAGATTTCTTAGTACAAAGCGAATATTGGTCTGATGAAGACCGAGTACCCAAGCATTAGATGTCTTTATAGGTATTATGAGGAATCCTGAAATTGTCGGCAGAAACATAGAGGAAATAGCAGAGCAACAACTCATGAAGGTTCATGTACTAGAATAAAAAATATGTGGAACATGTGCAAAATATGAAAAAACTAAGCTATGGTGGCTTTGTTCACCCGTGGCCCCATCACAAAGTTATCTATTGATTTCTAGGAAAATAGATGTACCTTATGCTACAAATTTTAATTCATCTAATTTGTCATATGTGGGGAAGTACAACACTAGACACAATTCAACAAGGGTACAAAGGAAATTTGGAAACTTGTACGTGTGATTTTTCATAGGCTCATGAATCACGAGGGCTTATGAATACCAAAGGAACAAGGAAAAAAAAAAAAAAAAAAATTGCTTAGCTTAATAGTTAATTATGATGATACTGGTTTTGGACACTATTCAAGTAATTTTATATTTGATTGATTTATGTAGAACCCTCCAGTTGTTGGTGATGCGACACTTGGTGAGCTTTTTCGGTTGTCAATGTTTCTTCAAATCTCAACCTCAAGATCCTTCACTATTGAAAGAAGTTAGTTTTTAAACATCGAGTTAACTATTGATTAGTCCATGCTCTTTCCTAAATCCTACTCATAAAGAGTAACAACATGTGGTTTGATTGTCGACAGACACAATTGCTATCTGGTCAAGACTGTCCTTGACATCGAATATCTATATGATCTTCAAGCGAAATAGGCCGAAATTGTATAAACAATTATGCAATATAAAACAGGGGTTACAAACAACACCATAATAATAATAATAATATTCACATTTAAACCAATGATACATAATACACCTACAAATTTACAATAGTATACTGATAAGACACTCAAAATTGCGGCATCACTTGAGGTTACAACTGCCTGCAATTTATCCTCGATCATACTGCCACATTTTTTTTCATTTCAACGAATTTGAATTGCCTCGTAACGTTATAACTCAACCACCTGCCACTATGAGTCCTCATCATGCCCTTCATTTTCCTCTTCCGCGATGGGTTCCAAGTCAGGACTGTTTGATGGCTTGTGTGGGTATATAATAAGGGGTGGCGCAACCTCTAACCACCAACTCATATTTCTAATTTTCTTTGCCATCTGAAGAAACCTGGGTTGGCGATATTTTCCTCTCTTCACTCAAAAGAGACGATGAATTAGTTTTAGTAACTTTTTGAGTTTTTTGTATCACAAGTTTTAAAATGAATGAATTCATGGAGATGTAGATAGGCATGAGCCAATTTATATAGGAGGTTGTGTATTGAGGAAAGGGCTCGTAACTCGTAAGAGAGCTCGTGGGCACTGTGGAAAACGAGTTTCACGACAGTGCTGGGGTTGCATAAGTTGGTGGCGTGTAATTATCAAATCATTTTTCTCATGAGAGATTTTAAAATTTATTATCGTGTAATATTTTATATGAAATAAAATACCTTTAATATTTTTTTTTAAAATTTAATGGTGAGACCATGGTCCACCACTTAAAATGTGGCTATTGCAATAACACAAAATGAACAAAAAAAAAAAAAAAAATTGGATCCCAGAGCTGCTTAAATCCAAAGGAATTTTTTCTTGTACAAAAAGTAATTGTGAGATATAGAATGGGCTCTATATGTGTGGGACGATTTTAGTACAGGAAAAGAACTCAAATCCAAATTATACTTCTGGTCTCGAAAAATGCATGCTAGTGGTTGGCACCCGATGATCCAATCGGCTATTATGATGATGTATGCGGATCCCACACACAGTCCATATGTTGCAATGAAATAATTCCGCTGCCAAACACACAGCCAACTCATCTAGTCTTAAGAATCAAAACAAACAAAACAAAATTGCCCATTGGAGAGTGATTCAATAGTAACAAATTGATAATGTCGTTATGTCTATAGGCACATAAAAGAACAGTTAAACCATCATTAGAAATGATGAAATGATACTAATAACGAAAATTGTAAAAACAAATTATGAAATTTAACATCGAGGCTCATTTTTTTCTCCTTTTCAAGATCGTACTCAGTACACTATACGAGTCTGTTTTGAAGACTTGATCGTAAACTAACTATTCAATAAATGTGAACTTGACCATCGCGCCACGCACGACGTTGAGAAAACAAAAGAAAAAACAAAACCTAAAGCTCAATCGAGGGGAATCTCAACATCGCCATCTGAAATCTCCTGTTGAAGATCCTTAGGGTTCTTTCCATCAACAGTGCATCCAACGGACACGCACGTGCCGAGAATCTCCTTAACCGTACCGCTCAAATCCTTAGCCATAGACCTAGGTCTCATAACCTTAGCGATCTCGATGACGTCATCCAGCGAGATGTTCCCTGTGTGCTTGATGTTCTTCGTCTTTTTGCGGTCTCTTTCAGGCTCCTTCAACGCCTTGATCACCAAAGCCGCCGCCGATGGAACGACGGTGACTTTTGCCTGACGGTTTTGAACAGTAAGCTTGACGGTGACGCGGAGGCCCTTCCAGTCCTTCGCGGTTTCCTTTGCGATGTCCTCGCCGATTTTTTTGGGTGAGAGACCGAGTGGACCGATTTTTGGAGCGAGTGAACTCGCTGCTCCGACTTCGCCGCCGGTGACACGGACATAGACGTCAACGACCTGGGAAGGGTCAAACTTCGGCGGCATTGTGAAAGAGAGTATGTATGTTGCTGCAAAATGCAAATGAAAGAGAGCGTAGTGTGTGCGTGTGATAAGGTGTGGTTTTTTAGGGGTTGGACATACGGGAGCTAGGGTTTTGTATGTGGGGTTTGAATGGACTGCTTTGTCCTCCTCAGTTTGGGCTTGTTTAAAGAGAAAAGCAAACCTATGAATCTATTTACCTATTGGGCTTTCTTTTATTTCATTTTGGTGATAACCGCTCTATCAAGAGGACCCAAGACAAACTGGGTCTGGGTGTAAAAAACAGTAACTGGGTCCAGAATACTACAACTTAATAAATTGAATGAATATACACTTTCACCGACACTGTCTGTTACATCCTACGTTCAGAATTTTGAACTAACAAGTGATACAAGTGCCGTAAAATTGATAGTAACTAGGCTGGGTCAGATATCCACTAGCATCAAATAATTCATCTGAGTTATTACTTAACTTAATAACACTATACATAAATCACTTTTACATGATTATATCGTGTAAAATAATATTCCCTTTTCCTTTGTTACTTTTTGTTTATGTAATAATCACCATTCTTGGCGAATGAAAAAAAATCTCAACACAATGTAAAAATTGAATTCTAATATCAATTAGGTTGAGCAGTTATAATGTTTTTGTCACACCAGTATTTTAAACTTTTTTTTTTTTTCCAGTTTGCATTGTTGTGGTCGGATTGACCAGTGGAAACCCTATCCATATAGTTACTACTATGTTTGGATTTTTTATATGGAAATCAAATATGTGTTGTTAATATATTATTTGTTTTTCAAGAAATATTACCAATTTATAAACTGCAGAACAAAATATATATATATATATATCGATAAACTCTTTTATTGAGAATTCACAATCAAACCTTCATAAGACAGAGTGGAGAAATATTATGAGCTTCTCCTGCGTATTGGGTAGGCTAAGCTACAAAAATATTTCTTACACGAATCTAAGGGCCTATCTCAAACATGTACAGGTTAAGCACCAATTTATTGATTGCACAAACATATAATTTTTCCTTTGTTTGAGTGGCGAATTAAACGGTTGAGTAACACGTAAGAATTTGTCCGTAATAGGGTTGCAAAGACAGCCAAGGGTACAAACATGGTAATTGAGAAAGTGGTATTAAAGTAGACAACAATAATGCATGGATCAAGTTCCACATAATAATTATTGGGTTTTAGATGGAACTTATGATAAGGGGAGTATCTATGATATATTTTCAGTGGGGTTAAAATTATACAATTAAATATTTATGTATAAATAATTTTTTTTCAGTAGGGACTGTGTAATGATTCCACATAAGATTCTCACTCTTGTAAAGGGTGATTTTTAAGTACAAGAGTTCTCCTATTTAACAGATTAGTATTTTGGGATGGGCTCTCCATTTGGACTTGAGTTGTTACATTCTTTGACTTATTTTATTACATTGGTGCTTTAATTAAGAGTAAACTCCATGGAGGGGAGATTATAGGCTGAATTAAGATGTGGTCAGTGTCACACTAAATACTGATAGACAAATACAGCCGCCCAGAGGAAATGGCTACTTTCGGGTTAGTGTCGGTAGGCGCGACTATAGGCTGAGTTAAAGTGTAGTAAATGTCACACTAAATACTAGTAGACGAGTATAGCTGCCAAGAGGAAAGAGCTGCCGCTAGACCAGTGTCAATAGACTAGCCCGACGTGGACGTCGACTCTTAATTTAAAGGGATGGAATGTAATAATCCCACATAAATTATCACCCTTATAAGGGATGCTTATTAAGTACAAATGTTCTTCCACCTAATAAACTAGTCTTTTGGGATGGACTCTCTTTTTGGGCTTGAGTTATTACATTTTTTGGCTTAATTTGTTACAGATTGAATTGATTTTTCAACCTAAAAATACCTTAAAAATGCATACATTTTGAGACAAAATATGAATTGAGTGGAGATTACAACCCTCACATATTTTAGAGTGGCTCTGCCACTGCTTATGATCTTTATCATATATTAGAGATAGACTTTGGTCTAATCTTATCAATTCACGTTTAATGCATTTTTATTTTAGACATCAACTTTGGTGCTCACAACTTTTACAAATTCGCTATCTCTTCCACCAAGTTATCAACTCTGGTAGGTGTAAACTCACAACTCTTTCAAATCCACTTCTTCGACCACATTATTAGGCCATTATTAATGGAGGCTCTAAATTGAGGGGCTCTAAAAATAAATTTAGAGCCCATTTGCTTTTTAGAGTCCTATGTGTTTTTTAGGGACTCTAAAAAAAATTAATCACCATTGGGGGCTCTAAATTTAAAGATCTATGGTGGAACCCGCCGTCCCTTCCATTTTTTTGAGCCTAAGTTGCCAATTTTTGTTTATTTTTTTGGTTAAAGTTGTCAGTCAGATGTCAAATCTGATTTGTTGAAGAGACCCATGTGGTCAAATTTGATTTGAAAGTAACTCATGTGGGCTCCAAATTTTTTTGTCTTTTTCTTGGGACTCTATTTTGTTCAACAAATTTGTTGAACAAAATAAAAATCGGGCTCTAAATTTATTGAAATATGACAACTTTGTATTAAAAATTTAAATTTGGGGCTCTATAT
This sequence comes from Ehretia macrophylla, assembly GCA_037974665.1. Lineage (NCBI taxonomy): Eukaryota > Viridiplantae > Streptophyta > Magnoliopsida > Boraginales > Ehretiaceae > Ehretia > Ehretia macrophylla. The sequence continues at coordinate 25,394,407 of CM075771.1, forward strand.
GTACTATTGGTGTTGCTTTTTTTTCTTCTAAAGTCTCTATATTTACTAAAAAATTATAATTATTGTGTTTTAAAACTTCTATTGAAGATGTTCTTATACATTCAACAATTAGTTATACGTCACATATGAATACAGTGTTTGAAAAATACCAATTGTTCAACATAAATAAATTATACGTTTCAAAATCAGTATATAATGCGCCTTATCAGTATTCTCTAATCTTGCAGGGCGCTGAGTTTTCTATTCTGTTTTTTTTTTTCCCATCGGAAGTGTTCTAGTCTTCTAGACATCTTACGTCACACGCTACATATAAGTTAATAATAATTTCACAAGTCACTTTAAGTCTTTGGATAATGTGTTAGCATCAATCATTGAATTTGACGGGTACATTAGTATTTTATGGGAAATTTTTTTTTATGAGGTATATGGTAAATTTATCACAGTCATATATTAAATTATTATTTTATGAGATTAATTTACATTAGTCTGTATCGTGTAGACATATTATGTCAAAATGTTAGAAATTTCTCTTTTTACTAATTTAGCCTTACAGAGTTTTAAATAAATTACTATGATACTTCTACTTATGCCAATTGATTGACATTTGTTAACAAATTGAAACACTTTTTATCTATATAACTGTGACAGATTTATCATATACCTTATAAAAGAAGAACCTATCTTATAGTGCATTTGATTGTAAATTTTCTTTTATGGGACAGTTTTGTGGCCGTAAAATAAAAAAAATGGATAAAATTCATATATTTGTGAATAAAAAATAACTTAATAAAAGACTAACTCGATTGGTTATAGTAGAAAAAAAAACTCACAAACCTTTCAAGCTCAGTTGTGAGTCAACACAACACGCAACTATCAACGTCCTTTCATGAGGTCATCTAATTAGGCCAATTATGAAAATCTTAAAAATGTCCTTCACATAGTTACCTTATTGGAGCTTTTAAGGATGTACAGGGAATAATTAAGTAGATAGAGTCGAAATTATGAGGAGCCAATTATTGTAAGTAAGGGTGTATTGAAGATTTTTATTTATTAAAAATTAAAAATGTATAATTTAATATTTATATATAAATAATTATTTTTAATAATAATAAAATTAATTTTAAAAATATTTAAAAAATACAAACATTTTCAAAAAAATTAATTACAATTCACTATTTAATAGCTTTATCTATAGTTTTTATTAACCCGTGAATACATCACCTATAATTGTAGAAAAAAAGTTTATTAATTCCAAGTACGAGTCTATTATGTCGTAAGATGATTTATTTTAAAGAAATTAATAAGCCTATTGCAGAGAAGATAGTTGCAAGCCTGTTAATTTGAAGCCAAAAATGTACTGACAATTCTAAATCCACCATTATTGGACAACACTGTTCGATTTAATTAAAATTGTGGAAGTGTGATCGCCACACGCTATGGAATCTCGAGTTTTGTTCTAAAGCCTTTTTCCAGAGACTAGCAGATCAGGTCAGTACATCTTTAATGTAGTTTTCAAAATATAATTTGAGTTTTTAAAAGATAATAATTAAAATTTTTAAAGATTTTATGAAAAAAAAAAGTAACATTAATGAGATTTATAAAATTTAAATATACATAGGTTTTACTATTTTTGTCATCTTTTAAGTCAAAATAAAAACTTAATTTCTATTTTTTTCCACAATTTGGATTTTACAAATCTTATTGGTGTTATTTTTTTTATAGAATCTCTAAAAACTTCAATTATTATCTTTTAAAGACCCAAATTATATTTTGAAAACTCTATTGATGATAATCTTAGAATAAGATAACGTTATAAGCAGGATGTAAAAGTTATTAATTATTTATATTATTTTATTATAACAATATCAATAATAACAAATTTTTCTTATAACAATATAATATTATGAACGTATTTATTTATACTCCGCTCATTTAACAAAGTAGAGTTGTTTTATGAAGAACACGATGGCAATAATGCATCTAAAGGTGAAAAATCTTACTAGAAGTATATCATTATTGCATCACCGGACAGTGGGCACCATCTCAACAATCAAGGCGTAATTTTCACGAAGGCCTTCTCCAACAATATCTTCAAATTTCCCTTCGCTCACATATAAGGAAGCTATTAGTCAAATTGAATTAAGAAATTCTATTTAGTACGAGCTAAAAATAAATAGTTTAGCATTATGTTTGGATAATTTTTTTTCAATTAAGGTTTTATTTAGTAAGGACTCAAGTAGCGATTGATATAATGGAATGAATTTGGACAAAAATGAAATAGGTCAAGAAATGAAATAAAACTGGGAATGGAATGAACATAGAAATGCGAATGACATACTTAGTATGTTCTAAAAATGAAAAGTAGTAATGAAAATGTCTTGTATAATATGACATAATTGTCCTTTTATTATTATAGTATTAAAAATAAAAATAAACATAAATATAACTGTAAACAGCATAAACATAATAAATAATAATGATAATAATAACAACAACAATAAAATAATAATAATAATAATAATTTTAATCAATATTATTATTATTATTATTATTATTATTATTTCAACTAATGTTTTTATATGTTATTATTATTTTGTTATTTTAATTTTATTAATTATTATTATTATTATTACTTTTATTTTTAGTTTTTGCTTTTATTTTTATTTTATTTTTATAATAATAATTATTATTTTTATAATAATAGTTTTTTTAATGATAATTAATATTATATTTCTTTATTATTATTATTTAAAATAATAATTAGTATTTTATAATAATAATAATAATTATTATATTTCTTTATTATTATTATTATTATTATTATTATTATTATTATTATTATTTTTGTTATTATTATTATTATTGAAATATGAGGGTATGGTAGTCAAGTTCAATTCCAAACACATGGGAATGACTCATTCTCATGTCTTTACTCTGTAATGGTTATTCCCATATACGCGGGAATGAGAGTACCTTGAGAATAGGATTCTAAGTTCATTCTTTCATACCAAGCATGATAATCGAAAAAAGTTGGGAATGTCATTCCATTCTAAATCTCATTTCAGTATATCAATCACTACCTAAAGATACATAGTTTAGGACCATATTTGGATAATTTTGTTTCAATAAAAGTTAAACTAATTTTTTAACTTAAAAATACATTAAATATACGAATATTTTTAATACATACAACTTTATCTTACTCCTTAATAGTTTCATCCCGTAGGACATTGGGAAGGGACTATAGCTCCAATTGGCCATGTGCGCATGTTGTTGGTCCAAACCCACTCCACCAGCTTTCATAACTCATTCCTTAAAAATCAGGGGTCAATAAATTAAATTTCAGCTTTTCCAAATGTTGAGAAGTTGAACTTATTTTTTAAAATAAGAATTGATTAAAAGTAGGAAATCGTCATTGGTGAAAATTTCTAATAAAATAAGAGGAGTGGCCTTTTTGAAAAAGAATATTGTGGATAACCAATATCGATATTAGTGAATTTTTTTTTTTTTTTTTCACATGTTTATTTCGATACTCAAATCAAGAGGAGTATGAAAGCAATGGCAGAAGATCAAAGAAGCCAATAGCTAGTCATGGAATACCAGCTAGAATACATGTGGACATGAGAGGGTCTCACACGTATGTGTTATTTTCTCCTTGAAACTATACGAAAATATTTTTCGAACAAAAAATAATATTTGTTGTCAGATCTAAAGGGAAAAACCATGTAGTAACACTTTATCATGGACATGGTTGTGGCTAAATTTTTGGATGATGTAGTAGGAATTCAGTTGGCGGATTCCGATTATCAAATAATAAATTTTTAAATGTAACGGTGTGTTTGACTCTATACATACACTAAGTCAGTTAAAAACAAAAATTCAAAATAATGAGAAGTGTCGAACTTATAATCTTATAAAAATAATTTTATTCTATTGGACCGTGACCTTGGGGCATGGTTGTGACTTAATTGTTGCCAACCTAAGAATTAGAAAACATGTAAGATTTTGGTACATGTGAAAACAAGGCAAAAGCTGCCATGGCCTTTGTATATTTGGACCTTTCGGTGATATGCACCATCTTCAACCAAACCTAATCGCTGATAATTCGGCACATGTAATATTGAAGATAATTTTTAACTACATCTTGCATGTGTCGCACAAATGGCCTGAGCAGCTTCCACGAAGTAAACAATTTCCAATAATCTACTCCTGAGGTCTTTTTTATACTCCCGATATCAAAGCCATCGTCCTCAGATACAATAAACCTTGAAACATCATTAATTAATGTTTAGTCTGTGATTTGTAGAACTAATCATGCCTTTACCCGTGCGCTCGAATATGTAGACCGACTGATGAGTCCAATCTGGCTCAGTTGGTCTAGAGTGGTTTTGATATAATAAACCTTGAAAAATTATTAGTTAATGTTTAATTTACGGAGTTGAATTTCAAAACGAGAAGTCATTTTTTATAGTTCTTGTACTTTTGTTAAATCATAAATGTGTAACCCGAGCAGTTATTGGACTTAATAAAGGTCAAAATATAATTATTCAAAATGTAAGGGCTTATCGCTTGACAACGATCCTTGTCCTGCGTTTCCATTGTTCAAGTTAAGGTTTAGTCTGTGTTTTCCATTGTTTAGTTCACACCAAAGCATTTATTAGCTCGGAATCTTTTGCATTGAAATGAAATTTGAATTGAATCAAATCAAATCCATTTAAAAATTATTAACGCAACGAATTTTTTTGTCAATGACGTGTCATGAGAAAGACAGTCGATCTTGACTAACGATGATGGCAGCGGGGTCCACACGCAAAGTTTTTTCTTTTTTTTTTTCCTTTTTTTTGGGTCAAACTGTTATCTGTTCAGAAGCAAATACTAGTTACTATTTTCAATCTGGATGGATAAACATATATTGATTATGTATGCAGCATACTGTAATCTGACTGTGTTATTGTAAGATAATTGGCGTAATTTTTGGCCTGCATTTATATATAATCCACTATATCCAACGTGTCATTATGAGATAATTGAGTAAATTTTGGCTCGAGTTATGCTACAATAAACCCACCTTCATATGATTTCTTGATCAACTTTTGTGGAATTTTATATTATTTTTGTGATGTTACGCTTAGATAAAATTTGGTTTAATTTAATTAAAAATATCATATCAATGACTAATGGAAAATTCATATAAAATTTATCTTCTTTAATTTTACAAATTAATATGAATAACAGATAACATAAAATATTACTCTACTTACTCTCCTCCGTTAATTATAACTTTATAGTAACTTCCTTGGTGGCATAAATAATGAAATAAAGCTTATCCTTTGCACACTATTATATAAACCATAGCAACCTAAGCCCACAAGCCATAATTCACAACATTAACATATACTCAAAAGCTTAGACAATATCATAGAAATCAACCACTTTGCTGACACCACTCGTTCATCATTTTTCTCTCTCATGGCTGCCAAGAAGAACTACCAATGGCTGCTCAAGGGTGAAGCAGAAAGATTCATTAGTCCAATGAATCCCAACCCTCAACTTGAATTTGATGAAGCTGAAATCTGGTGCACAAATGAAGTTCCATCATCTGAAGCCAAAAGGGTTGTGATGAACAATTCACGTCCCTTAAAAAGACCAATCAAAAAGAGCAGCAGCCACATTGAGCAAAGGCCAATTGCTGCAAAATCTTTGCCAGCGAACATACCTGACTGGTCTAAGATCCTAGGCCGAGAGTATAAAGATCGAAGGGTGGACAATGACGATGATGTCGTCGACGACGACGGCGACGACGATGGCGACAGGGATAACAGGATCCCTCCTCATGTGTATTTAGCTAGGACAAGAGTGGCATCTTTCTCAGTGCATGAAGGTATTGGGAGAACACTCAAAGGGAGAGACTTGAGTAGGGTGAGAAATGCGATTTGGAAGCAAACTGGTTTTGAAGACTAGCATGACGATTAACCTAGTTTATTTTTCTCAGTTGAAGTAATCTTAATGTTGTTTTTTTTTTTTTTTTTTTTTTTTTTTTTGTAATTTGATCATTATCTTGTTGGAAATCGTGTATGGTATTTTAAAATTGGGTAATTTACTGAAATGGTCTTGCATCTTTATTTTTTTTGACATTTAAGTCCCGTATCTTTTATTTTGGACAAAATGATCATTCATCTTTCATTTTTGTGACAATTGTTAGTCATTAGAGCAAAATTCGTAAAAAAAATAACGTTAATGAACACATGGATGCAAAATTCATAAATTTTCAGGGGTAAAATTGTTATGCGATAAAATATAAGCATCTTAAAATTTATGCATTTTGCGGTCACATGCCATTCACGTGCTCACTAATGTTATTGTTTGACAGATTTTGCTCCAAGGATTAATAAATGTCACCAAAATAAAATATGAAGGACCGTTTTGTCCAAAATAAAATATAAGAGACTTAAATATCAAAAAAGATAAAGATGTAGGACCATTTCAGTAAATTACCCTTTAAAATTTTATAATAAGAATAAACGCAGCAGAAATAATTAATACTCATGCATCACGTTCATGGCTATTTACGTAGATTACATACATGCATAAATAATCAACTATTAATTACGCATTAAAGATTTCAGGATTACTTTTCCATGATGACGAATCTGTTTGTAGAAATTGAACAATCTAAAGCTCCTCAATTGTGAAGCCTCCAAAAGTATCCACACGATATTCGAGCCATCAATCAGCAAAATCCCATTATGATTTTTAGAGAAAATATATTTGCTATGAAAGATAGGATTTGTGCTAGTTTTTCTGTCTGTCATAGTTTGCTATTTATAGGAAACTCTGGACATATTAGGGCTAGCTTTCGAGCCAGTCCTAATTACTGGACTTGGACTGATTAAATGATTAGACTAATATTCCAATCTAATCAGTCTTAAGTCCGATTAAATAATAGACTCTTCTAACATTTAATTTATATTTCTCACTGATTAATTTCGAATCTCTTTTGTGTGTGACATCTCGGGTTCATATTTAATTGGTAGCGAAATAATATTAATCCAATTAATATTTAATTAGAACTCTTCTAATCTAATTCTCACAAGTCGTGAGTGATACATAGCAATATATCACGACTACCCAACTAATAATGAAGTTTAAATTCTACGAACCCTTAGTAACAATCATGCAATCAATTCCTTCTGTCTAAATTATCCCGATTGAGCCAGAGTCATGGATAGGGTCGTCAAACTCTATTACTCAATCATATGTCCAAACCTATTTAATCAATAACTTATCAATAATCAATGGAACGACTTTCACCATTCTACCTTGGCCAAGGATTTCTAGTTACTCGATTAATAGATCGCATAGGATCCCTAATTGACAGATTCTATATCTACACACACCTATCTCTATGTCGGAATAGATCGTAACCACTGAGTACATTATCCAATCCTTGATGAGGACTAGCATTATCGCACCAGCAAATCGCGTTATCTCTAACACAAGATAACCGTGGTGTCTCAGGTCTAAGGACTTAATAGCACCATTACACTGTACAACAAATTATTGACCATTCTATATAATTCATTGTACTAGCGGTCATGTGCAGTCACTTATTCTCAACAAGCACTTATACATCTATCCTTACGATATGAGACAAATCACCCAAATCAATATCTCATATTATTTAGATGGTAAACTACAATCCGATCTTTTCAGATAAATTAACGCCCAATTAATTTATCCTATGATCGGGAACTATTTTAGAATATATTTATGAATATAGATTCTGTCACTCATATCCTGACTATTAAGGATAGAATCTATAAACATAATTCTAAGGACTCTTATTTAAATAATTAATAGCATTTAATTATATTTAAATAAACTGCCCACATTAAATAAATAATATAATTATTATTTCCTAAAATTGGCATTCAGGACATATAATCCAACAATCCCCCACTTGCACTAAAGCCAATTACCCTGGTATCTCATACCTATCTTCTCAAGATGGTAATCTAATGACTGTTGAATCATTGTCTTAGTCAGTGGACTAACACCGTCAACTGTTGACGTTATTTACTGCATAATATCATCATTTCCACAATCTCTGATCGATGTGGTAATGCCTCTTTAACGCACTTGGATCTCTAGTGAGACCTAGGTTCCTTAGCTTGCACTACAACTCCATTATCGTCACAGAACTACACGTTGACTTAATGGAAGGAACCATCTGAGTTCAGTTACGAACTACAAGATCCAAACTGTTTCCTCTTGTTACATCTGACGCAACGGTACACTCAGCTTCTGGAATTTGCAATTGTACCAATATTTGGAACCTTTCCAAATAATTGCTCTTCCGTTACAAGTGAGTATGAACCCATATATGGATTTCCAATAATCCATTTCAGACTCTCAGCCTGAAACTGTAAAACTTTAAGTTTCACCTTCTCCATATACCAAGAACATTTTCCAGTGCTTCTCAAGTACTTAAGAATGTTCTTGATTACTTTCTAGCATTCTTAACCTAGATTAGACAGACATCTGCTCATAACACATATAGCATTTATGATATCATGTCTTTGTACACAGCATGACGTATATAAGATTCTTAATTTCTGCAGCACTTAGAACCTTATGTGTCCAGTCTCTCTCTCTTTAGCAGTCTTAGGACTCACAACCCTAGAAAGATAAATGTCATATCTTAAAAGAGAACAATCCTTTTTTATAATATGTGTACACGTTAAACACCTTTAACACTTTTTTGGAAAAAAACCCATTAATCCTTTTGATCTATCGCTATAGATCGACTTCCAAGGATTTAGGCGGACTATTCCAAAATTTACTTTGAGAAATTATTTGAATAACTAGACCTACTTGTGTAGTCAATATTCATCTTCATTCTCAATGAAGTCAATCGAATGTTCTAGATTCTTTAGGCTTGGTTAAGTCCATAAATGGACCTTTTTAGTTTGCACTCTATGTGACTCATCACTGGACTCAAAATATATTGGCAATACTATATTAATGTCTTTATTAATGAAGTCATTATGGAATGCCGTTTTGACATCCATCTACCATATCTCATAACAGTAGTGTGCAACTATGACCAATAAATTATAATGAATTTCAACAATTGGTAAAAAGATTTCCTCATAGTCAACTCCTTGCCTATGACTATAATCTTTTACCATTTGTCTTAAAGGTCTCCATCTTTATTCATTTAAGATTTTATGCCCTCAAGCCATTTAAGCTTATGTCAAACATAACTTCCCATAACTGACAAAAATCATCAACATGATTATTGTCATTTTACTAATCTGGGAAAACTGTGAAATAATTAGTTGCTCTTGGATTGGGTTTTCTAGAATCAAATCCTAGATTTAACTCGGGTTAACTGGTTTGTTTAGTAACTCCTACTGAGTCATGCTTTTCTTCCCTCACTATCTTCTTAGATGAACTATTCTTCGAAAAAGAAGTTGTACTTGCTAACAGACTCTCTAGTCATCAAGGGAATAAAATTCATATCCCAACGAATCTTTGGGATAACCAATTAACCTTGTCCAATCTCATTTCTAATTTTTCAATCTTAAGTCTTTGATTGAAAGCAGGATAACCCTCATTCTTAACACCTTAAGACTAGGGATCATGTTTTCTCATATCCTATATGAAGTACTTAAGATTAATTTGGAAGTGAACTTATCCAAGAGATGGACTGCTATAAGGAGAATGTAGCCTCACAGGCAAAGTTACAATTCAACATAGTTTATCAATTACAAACCATGTCCAACAAGGTCCAACTCATTCTCTCCAACACTTCATCAAGCATCGGAGTACCAGAATGAGTTAATGAAATATCTATGTTATTTTCCTTTAAGATACTATCAGAAATTAAAGCTAAGAACTCTTCATGATCTCATCATTGAGACTTACTTCTCATTTCTAGTTTTTGATTTACTACTTTAATTCTAAATTCTTTGAACGCTTCAAACGGTTCAGATATACACTTATGACAATCATAAGTATATGAAAGGTAGCTAAAATCCTTATTGGGCTATTTTGCCAAATGGCCCATAAACATCACTATGTAAAACCCTAAATATTTGTGGTCCTTTGACTTTGTCCCACAAAGGGTGATTTGATCATTTTTAAGAACACAAGATTCACGTGTTGGGAATATCCCGGGGCCTCAAGGGCTTACCGGTCTTTCTTTCACCAATTGAGTGATTCTTGTTTATCCTTTATGACCTAATCGTAAGTGCCACGATAATCTAGAGTTATCAGTATCTCTAAATCTCTCATGTTACTCATTTATCTTGTCATTATCCATATAAGATTTTATTCATTAATTTACTAGTGTGAACTCATTTATTTCCCAAATAAATGAAACACATGAACAACCATTATTCCAAAATTAATGAATACTGAGATGGGTATACGAGAATATGAGACATATTTATAGGGGACAATCATTTTTCTTCAAAACTCTTTGAAGTCCTTTTGGATTTTCCTCTATTAGTAGTTCTCATTTCTTGCAGTGGAAACAATTTCCTTTTACCAATCAAGTTTCAACTTTCCAGATCTACCTTGATATATGACTCTTATTTCTAAGGGTTGTGTCAAATGTATTCACATGAAAAAATCCATTATGAATGACAAGAGAGAATTAAGAATTGATTTTAAGGATTAGATTTGTCTACATATGATAAACCATGAATAAACTCATGGACTCAAGATACTCATCCTGAGAACGCATGTTCTCAAATCAATTCCTCTAGTTATTCTTTGGAACAATTTTCGAGATATCTCATATCTACCACTAGATATCTCATACCTAGTTGTCTTATCTTGCTTACTTTACAACTCTTGTAAGTAATTAATGATGGATAAATTATCTATACGCTCTCTTGCATCTTTTGACAACTTATTTTGGGCATCTAGAACGTGTATGACTTTCTCAGATTTGAGAACAATTCTCAAACATTGAGCTAGTCGTCGAAGTTTAGTCTACTCAAAATAAAAGGTTGCATTCATATACGATATTCTATGTATGCAGTAATTTCTAAGGATGTTAGATAAATATATTATTAACCATTTGATTCAGGTCTTTAAATCAAACAGTAACCCCTACTAAAATTTTTGAATCTCACACTTCCCTAGTGGAAAACGGAAAAACAATAAGATGTTTTTCTTAGTAGAATTGGGGGTCCATTCATTTTAACCCACCTCGCATTTTAGATTTTTTGTGAAGTTAAAACAAATAGGTGAATAACCTCTTATTCAATGTATCTCTTACAAATTTCAATTGTTCTTGCCTTCAATCCTTTTGGCCTCACATTATAGATTTTTGGTCTTCAAGATTGTTCAAGTTAAGCCTATTATCTTGGAAAACTTGGATCAATGCAACACTGACACCTCACATTATAGATGTTTGATGGCCATCGAGAATCCAAAATTTTCACATCTCATGCTTATATAGACTTAGTATGTTGAGAGAATTAAATAACCCCTATGTGTCCATAGCCAGCTACTTACTTGCCCAACACATAAACCAATCTACGATAATGGAAGACAATGATATAATATTCTCAAGACTATACCATTATTAACTTAATATTTAATTTGGGAAGGTTTGCTGGTCTTTAGTTTAGGTTTCACTTTTCACATACTTCTAATTTTAATTTATCGTATAAATAAAATAGAAACATACATGCATTCATCACATATTTATCGCATAAGTAAATAAATAAATGCATAAAATAAAATGGGATGATCATGGACTAGGAGCACTATCAACCCGAGCCACTGGGTTGTATACCTAAATCAAATAAATGGCCCACATGATAGATTCATGGACTCCTCCTCCTCGGCTTCATAAAACTCCTTTCACGAACTGGGCCCACCGACTCTTGATGTCATCATCTCGATTTTTTATTACATTTATGTACATAGATTCCTAATCTAATGGGGATACATAAATGGGAATAGGGTTTTACATATTTAAAACGAGGATAAGAGGCATGCAAGCCCCATTTTAAAATATTACATAAAACCAAAAATGGGTAAATAAATAAAATAATGACATTTATGCATTCATTTATTCATCCATTCTACATACAAGACTAGTCTATGATCACCCATATACATAGTCAATAATAAAGAAAAGTAATCCACGAATATAGCATAATTAGTTTCCCAATATCATCTTATTATATTAGGTTTATCAAATTAATAAACTCCTTTATTAATTTGTATCACTAAATATCTCATATTTAAATAAATATAATCTCATTATATTTATAGTAATTTATTAATTAACTACAAGTATAGCACAATTAAATTTTCTAATATAAACTCTTTACATTAGATTCTTCAATTTAATAAACTCTTTATTAAATTTATTCTATTTAATAAACTATTCATTAAATTTACTCCATAAATATCTCATATTTACAAAATATAAATATAATCAAATTATATTTAATAATTAATAAACTATTTATTAATATATAGTGTCAAAAATACTATTTGGGCTTCTTAATTAATTTGTCAAACAAATAATTCAGCAAATTGGACTCCAAGTATTAAAATAAGTCCAACCTATTTTAATTAAGTCTAAGTCCAAAATTAACAATAGCCAACAGCCCAATTCAAATATCAAAATAGTCCACACTATTTATATTCAAGTCCGAATTAAAAAGGGCCCAATGTAGACTACAAGGGAGGTTCAAGCTAATTTTTAAAACAATTTAAAACTAGCCCAAATGAAGCCCAAGTTGAATATGCCCATTTAGCCCAAATTTAAAGAAAGAAAAAGAAAACCTTTAAAACACAAATCAGCCCAAGGAGCCCAACAACTTGGATCCTTGGGTTTTGACTTGGACCCAGATCCGGATCTGGATCCGGACCCGAATCTGGAATGGATTAGGGTCTGGAAACCCTAACCCACCAAAAAAACATTTTTTTTTTCTCTTTGTTCTTCCCTGCGCCGCCACCCCACTCTTTCTCCTTTTTCTTCATTGAGCCTCATCCATGGCCTCAAGGACTCTTCCTTGCGGCTGTTATGGCTGCAACCGCGAGGATTCTTCCTCGCGGCAGCCATGACTGCAGCCGCGAGGAGCTTTCTTCGCGGCTGCCATGGCTGCAGCCGCGAGGACAGCTCTGAGTGGCTTCCATGGCTATAGGCGCGAGGACAGCACCTCGCGGCTGCCATGGTTACAGCCATGAGGACAACACCCCGCGGCTGCCATAGCTGTAGTAAGAGCAGCCGATGGTTGCTGCCACCATGGCAGCAGCAAGAGCAGCTGGTGGCTGTTGCAGCGACATCAAGTTGCTGCACAATGACAGCAGCGACGTTGGTGTCGCTGCCTGCTACCGTTGTCACTACTATCACCATGGACTAATTCTATGGTGATGTTAGCGGCGGCGTGCAGTTGAGGGATGGGTGGCAAAAACATTTTTTTTTAATACATGTTTTAAAAACTGATTCTAGAACTTTTTCAGAACAATTTCAAAAACAACAAACTGTTTTTCAAAATAATTTTGAAACTGTTTTTACATAAAACAAAAAAATTAGTTCATAGAACAATTTTACAAAACTAAATTTGGGAAGAGCTTTCAGGGCTACGATTTAATCGAATTAAATTTATGGGCATACCAAATAATATATTCAAAATCTATTAATCCAATAATTTCACAAATTATTAAAATTGACACTATTAATTGTGCTATACAATTTTGTGCTAAAAATTGAAATAACCACGTAACAGGCATGAACGGTGGCTCTGATACCATTGTTGGAAATTGTGCATGGTATTTTAAAATTTTATAATAAGAATAAACGCAGCAGAAATAATTAATACTCATGCATCACGTTCATGGCTATTTACGTAGATTACATACATGCATAAATAATCAACTATTAATTACGCATTAAAGATTTCAGGATTACTTTTCCATGATGACGAATCTGTTTGTAGAAATTGACCAATCCAAAGCTCTCCAATTGTGAAGCCTCCGAAAGTATCCACACGAGATCCGAGCCATCAATCAGCAAAATCTCATTATGAGTTTTAGAGAAAATATATTTGCTATGAAAGACAGGATTTGTACTAACTTTTCTGTCTGTCATAGTTTCCTATTTATAGGAAACCCTGGACATATTAGAGCTAGCTTTCGGGCCAGTCCTAATTACTGGACTTGGACTGATTAAATGACTGATCTAATATTCCAATCTAATCAGTCTTAACTCCAATTAAATATTAGACTCTTCTAATATTTAATTTATATTTCTCGCTAATTAATTTCGAATCTCTTTTGTGTGTGACCTTTCGTGTTCATAATTAATTGGCAGCGAAATAATATTAATCACATTAATATTTAATTAGAACTCTTCTAATTTAATTCTCGCAAGTTGTGAGTGATACCTAGCAATATATCACGACTACCCAACTAATAATGAAGTATAAATTCTACGAACCCTTAGTAACAATCATGCAATCAATTCCTTCTGTCTAAATTATTCCGATTGAGCCAGAGTCATGGATAGGGTCGTCAAACTCTATTACTCAATCATATGTCCAAATCTATTTAATCAGTAACTTATGAATAATCAGTGGAACGACTTCCACTCATCTACCTCGGACAAAGATTTCTAGTTACTCGATTAATAGATCGCACAGGATCCCTAATTGATAGATTCCGTATCTACATGCACCTATCTCCATGCCGAAATAGATTGTAACCATTGAGTACATTATCAAATCCTTTATGAGGACTAGCTTTATTACACCAGTAAATCACGTTATCTCTAACACAATATAACCGTGGTGTCCAAGATCTAAAGACTTAATTGCACCATTACATTGTACAACGAATTATTGACCATTCCATGTAATTTGTTGTACTAGCGGTCATGTTCAGTCACTTGTTCTCAACAAGCACTTATACATTTACCCTTACGATATGAGACTAATCGCCCAAATCAATATCTCACATTATTTGGATGGTAGACTGCAATTCGATTTTTTGGATAAATTAACGCTCAATTAATTTATCCTATGATCTGAGACTATTTTAGAATATATTTATGAATATAGATCATGTCAATCATATCCTTACTCTTAAGGATAGAATCTATAAATATTATTTTAAGGACTCTTATTTAAATAATTAATCGCATTTAATTATATTTAAATAAACTGCCTATATTAAATAAATAATATAATTATTATGTCCTAAAATTAGCATTTAGGGCATATAATCCAACAGATCTCACCTTGATCCTCTAGCTTTTGGATGGACTTTTTATTGTGACATCGATTCAGGGGATCACTTATCCATGTAATCTAACTTTTCGGATTTTAGGAAATTTCAAGTTCATTTTGTTTCTAGCTGCAGTGTCTTGCTATTAGTTTGCTTTTCATTCATATTGTTCCCTTGTTTTCACTTTTTTAATTCTTATGTGATGAGATTTCCTAAAACGTGATTCGAACTCACAATAAAGATGTTAAAACTTCGGGATACGTGATCTTGTACAAGAAAACTATGATCCAATTTTTTCATTATTTTCTTCGTCTCTTGTGCGATATGTTACAAGTTATGATTCTGATTCAGCATAGAATGATCATGCATATGTATTTCCAATTCCAAAGGGTTTTTCCAATCATTATTTTCGTTTCATTATGTATCTGATGTCGGGAATCATGCATGGTATTTAATAATTTTATAATTAAATAAAACGCAGCGTAAACAAATAATACTCATGCATCACGTTCATGGCTAATTACATAGATTACATACATGCATAATAATCAACTATTAATTACGCATTAAAAGATTTTAGAATTACCTTTCCATGATGACGAATCTGATGTAGAATCTGAAAGCTCCCCAATAGTGAAGCCTCCGAAAGTATCCAAACAGAATCTGCACCCTCAATTGGATTTTACCCCCACTAGGTTTTCTAGAGAAATCCTACATATTATTCTGACTATAGTTTTTGTGCTAGCTAAACATGTGTCAGAATATTACATTATATAGGAAACATACATGATTTAGGGCCACATATGGGCCAGACTTGGACTCATAATAACCAGATCAATATCAAATTACTACGAGCCCAATTAATATTAAGATGATCCTAAAATTAATTTAATCTTTTCTCTAATCCAATTAAGCTGCAAATTCCATTTGTGTGTGACCTCTCGGGTTCATAATTAATTGGCAACGAAATAATATTAATCTAATAAATATTTAATTAGAACTCTTCTAATTTAATTCTCGCAAGTCGTGAGTGATACCTAGCAGTATATCACAACTACCCAACTAATAATGACGTGAAATTCTACGAACCCTTTAGTAATGATTATGCAATCAATTCCTTCTGTCTAAATTATCTCAATTGAGCCAAAGTCATTGATAGGGTCGTCAAACTCTATTAATCAATCATATGTCCAAATCTATTTAATCAGTTACTTATGAATAATATGTGGAACGACTTCCACTATTCTACCTCGGTCAAAGATTTCTAGTTACTCGATTAATAGATCGCATAGGATCCCTAATTGACAGATTCCGTATCTACACGCACCTATCTCCATGCCGGAATAGATCGAAACCACTGAGTACATTATCTAATCCTTGATGAGGACTAGCTTTATTGCACCGGTAAATCACGTTATCCCTAACACAAGATAACCGTAGTGTCTCAGGTCTAAGGACTAATTGCACCATTACTCTATACAAAGAATTATTGACCATTTCACATAATTCGTTATATTAGCGGTCATGTACTTATACATCTACCTTTACGATATGAGACTAATCGTCCAAATCAATATCCCATATTATCTGGATGGTAGACTGCAATCTGATCTTTCCGGATAAATTAACATCCAATTAATTTATCCTATGATCGGGGACTATTTTACAATATATTTAAGAATATAGATTCTGCCAATCATATCCTTACTCTTAAAGATAGAATTTATAAATATTATTCTAAGGACTCTTATTTAAATAATTAATCGTATTTAATTATATTTAAATAAACTGCCCACATTAAATAAATAATATAATTATTATTTCCTAAAATTGACATTTAGGGCATATAATCCAACAATCCCCCATTTGCACTAAAGCCAATTACCCCGGTATCTCATACCTATCTTCTTAAGATGGTAATCTAATGACTGCTAAATCATTGCCTTTGCCAGTGGACTAGCACCGTCAACTATTGACGTTATTTACTGCATAATATCATTCTCTCCACAATCTCTGATTGATGTGGTAATACCTTTTTAATGCGTTTGGATCTCTGGTGAGACCTAGGTTCCTTAGCTTGCGCTATAGCTCCATTATCGTCACAACACTACCCGTTGACTTTATGGAAGGAACCATCCTGAGTTCAGTTACGAACTACGAGATCCAAACTATTTCATCTTGTTACATCTGATGCAACAATACACTCAGCCTCTGAAATTTGCAATTGTACCAATATTTGGAACCTTTTCAAATAATTGCTCTTCCGTTACAAGTGAGTATGAACCTATCTATGGATTTTCAATAATCCATTTCAAACTCTCAGCCTAAAACTGTAAAACTTTAAGTTTCACATTTCTCCATATACCAAGAATATTTTGCAGTGCTTCTCAAGTACTTAAGAATGTTCTTGATTGCTTTCCAATGTTCCTAACCTGGATCAGACAGATATCTGCTCATAACACTTATAGCATTTGTGATATCATGTCTTTGTACACAGTATAACGTATATAAGATTCTTAATTACTGCAGCACATAGAACCTTATGTGTCCAGTCTCTCTCTCTTTAGCAATCTTAGGACTCACAGCATGGCGTATATAAGATTCTTAGTTACTGCAACACTTAGAACCTTATGTGTCCAGTCTCTCTCTCTTTAGCAGTCTTAGGACTCACAGCCCTAGAGAGATAAATTTCATATCTTAAAAAGAACAATCCCCTTTTAGAATCTGTGTACATATTAAACACCTTTAACACCTTTTTAGAAAAAACCCATTAATCCTTTTGATCTATCGCTATGGATTATCTTCCAAGGATTTAGGCGGGTTATCCCAAAATTTTACCTGGAGAATTTATTTGAATGACTTAGACCTACTTGTGTAGTCAAGGTTTATCTTCTTTCTTAATGAAGTCAATCGAATGTTCTAGATTCTTTAGGCTTGGTTAAGTCCATAAATAGACCCTTTTAGTTTGCACTCTATGTGACTCATCACTGGACTCAAAACATATTGGCAATCTTATATTAATGTCTTCATTAATGAAGTCATTATGGAATGCCGTTTTGACATCCATCTACCATATCTCATAACAGTAGTGTGCAACTATGACCAATAAATCATAATGAATTTCAACAATCGGTGAAAAGATTTCCTCATAGTCAACTCCTTGCCTACGACGATAATCTTTTACCATTTGTCCTAAAGGTTTCCACCTTTATTCATTTAAGATCTTATGGCCTCAAGCGATTTAAGCTTATGTCAAACATAGCTATTTATAACTGACAAAAATCATCAACATGATTATTGTCATCTTACTAATCTGGAAAAACTGTGACATAATCAAATGCTCTTGGATTTGGGTTTTCTAGAATCAAATCCTAGATTTGACTTGGGTTAGCTGGTTGTTCAGTAACTCCTACTGAGTCATACTTTTTCTTCCTATACTATCTTCTCAGATGAACTATTCTGCCAAGAAGAAGTTGTACTTGCTAACAGACTCTCTAGTCAGCAAGGGAATAAAAACTATATCCCAACAAATCTTTGGGATAACCAATTTAACCTTGTCCAATCTCATTTCCAAATTTTCAATCTTTAGCTTTTTGATTGAAAGCAGGATAACCCTCATTCTTAACACCTTACGACTAGGGATCATGTTTTCTCATATCCTATATGAAGTACTTAAGATTAATTGGGAAGTAAACTTATCCAAGAGATGGACTGATATAAGGCGAATGTAGCCCCACAAGCTAAGTTACAATTCAACATAGTTTCTCAATTCCAGACCATGTCCAACAAAGTCAAACTCATTCTGTCCAACACTTCATCAAGCATCGGAGTACCAGAATGAGTTAATGAAATAACAATGTTATTTTCCTTTAAGATACTATCAGAAATTGAAGCTAAGAACTCTCCATGATCTCATCATTTAGACTTACTTCTCATTTCTAGTTTTGATTTACTACTTTAATTATGAATTCTTTGAACACTTCAAACAATTCAGATTCATACTTATGACAATCATATGTAAGATAGCTAAATCCTTATTGGGTTATTTCCCCAAATGGCCCATATACATCCCTATGTATATATCCTAAATATTTGTGGTCCCTTAACTTTGTCCCGCAAAGGGCGATTTAATCATTTTTAAGAAGACAAGATTCACATGTTGGGAATGTCCCGGGGCCTCAAGGGCTTACCAGTCATTCATTCACCATTTGAGTGATTCTTATTTCTCCTCTATGACCTAATCGTAAGTGGCACAATAATCTAGTGTTATCAGTATCTCTAAATCTCTCATATTAC
Organism: Ehretia macrophylla; assembly: GCA_037974665.1. Classification (NCBI taxonomy): domain Eukaryota; kingdom Viridiplantae; phylum Streptophyta; class Magnoliopsida; order Boraginales; family Ehretiaceae; genus Ehretia; species Ehretia macrophylla. Next base: position 25,413,964 of record CM075771.1, read on the forward strand.
TCGTTTATCTTGTCATTATCAATATAAGACTTTATTCATTAATTTACTATTGTCATCTCATTTATTTCCAAAATAAATGAAAACACATAAACAACATTTATTCCAAAATTAATGAACACCCAAATGGGTAAACAAGAAGATGTGATATATTTATAGGGGACATCCATTTCTCTTCAAACTCTTTGAAGTCCTTTTGGATTTTCCTCTATTAGTAGTTCTCCTTTCTTGCAGTAGAAATAATTTCTTTTTACCAATCAAGTTTCAACTTTCCAGATCTAGCCTTAATACATGACTCTCATGTCCAAAAGTTGTGTCAAATGTATTCACACGGAAAAATCCATTATGAATATCAAGAGAGAATTAAGAATTGACTTTAAGGATTAGATTTGTCTGCATATGATAAACCATGAATAAAATCATGAACTCAAGATACTCATCTTGAGAACACATACTCTCAAATTTATTCCTCTAGTTATTCTTTGGAACAATTTTCTCGATATCTCATATCTACTACTAGATATCTCATACCTAGTTGTCATATCTTGCTTTCTTCACAACTCTTGTAAGTAATTAATGATGGATACATTATACATGCTCTCTTGCTTCTTTTGACAATTTATTTTGGACATCTAAAACGTGTATGACTTTCTCGGATCTTGAGAACAATTCTCAAAACATTGAGCTAGTCATTGAAGTTTAGTCTAGTCAAAATAGAAGGTTGGGTTCACATACGATATTATATATATACAGTAATTTCAAAAGATGTCAGATAATTATATTATTAACTATTTGATTTGGGTCTTTAAATCAAATAGTAACCCTCACTAAATTTTTCTAATCCCACACTTCCCTAGTGGAAAACGGAAAAACAATAAGGTGTTTTTCTTAGTGGAATTGGAGGCCCAATCACTTTAACCCATCTCACATATTAGATTTTTGATGAAGTTAAAACAAATAGGTGAATAACCTATTATTCAATATATCTCATACAAATTCCAATTGTTCTTGCCTCCAATTCTTCGACCTCACATTATAGATTTTTGGTCTCCAAGATTGTTTAAGTTAAACCCATTATCCTGAAAATTTGGATCAATGCAGTACCGACACCTCACATGATAGATTTTTGGTTGCCAGTAAGAATCCAAACTTGCCACATCTCATGCTTATATAGACTTAGTTCATATGTTGATACAAACAAATAACCCCTATGTGTCCATAGCCAGCTACTTATTTGCCCAACACATAAATTAATCTATGATAACGGAAGACAATGATATAATCTTCTCAAGACTAAACCATTATTAACTTAATATTTAATTTGGGAAGGTTTGCTGGTTTTTAGTTTAGGTCTCACTTTTCACATGCTTCTAACATAAATAAAATAGAAATATACATGCATTCATAACATATTTATCGCATAAATAAATAAATGCATAAAATAAAATGGGATGATCATGGACTAGGAGCACTATCAACCTGAGCCACTGGGTTGAATTCCTAAATCAAATAAAGGGCCCACATGATAGATTCATGGGTTGTTCCTCTTCTGCTTCACAAAACTCCTTTCGCGAACTGGGTCCACCAACTCTTGATGTCTTCATCTTGATCTTCCATTACATTTATGTACATAGATTCCTAATCTAGTGGGGATACATAAATGGGAATAGGGGTTTTACATCTTTAAAATGGGGATACGAGGCATGCAAGTCCCATTTTAAAATATTACATAAAACCTATAATGGGTAAATAAATAAAATAATGACATTCATTCATTCATTCATTCATCCATATCTCATTCAAGACTAGTCTATGATCACCCACATACATAGCAAATAATAAAGAAAAGTAATCCACGAATATAGCACAATTAGTCTTCTAATATAATCTCATTATATTAGGTTTATCCAATTAATAGACACCTTTATTAATTTGGATCCTTAAATATCTCATATTTAAATAAATATAATCTCATTATATTTATAGTAATTAATTAATAAATAATTTATTAATTAACTACAAGTATAGCACAATTACTTTTTCTAATATAAACTCTTTATTAAATTTATTCTATTTAATAAACTCTTTATTAAATTTACTCCATAAATATCTCATATTTACAAAATATAAATATAATCAAAATAATTAATAAACTATTTATTAATTTAAAGAGTCAAGAATATATTTGGGCTCCTTTAATTAATTTTGTCAAACAAAACTAATTAAACAAGTTGGAATTTTAAAAATTAAAATAAGTACAACCTATTTTAATTAAATCAAAATCCAAAAGTCCAACAATCCAATTCAAACATTAAAAATAGTCCATACTATTCATACCCATGTCTGAATTAAGTTTGGCCCAATATAGACTAAAAGAGGAGTATGTTGATTTTTAGACACTTTAAAATAGCCCAAACATTATAAGCCCATTTAGCCTAATCAGGCCTTTAAAAATTGGTCCACACTAAAAGGTATTTTAAAGTTCAAATTTAATCAACCCAAATCACTTTGCCCATTAGCCCAAGATAAAAGAAAAATAAAAGAATAAAACCCTAAACCCATAAAATAAACCCAACAACTTGGGTTTGGGTTTCGGGTCTTGAGCCAGATCCAGATCCACACCCGGATCCGAATCTAGGTCGGGTTAGAAACCCTAACCTAGATAATCAATTTTTTTTTCTTTTATTTCATTTTCCCTATGCGCCGCCACCACCCCTCTCTTCCATTTCTCTGCCTCTTGCAGCCATGGCTGCTACCATCATGGTAGCAGCTTGCTGCTGTCGCGATGACGACAACAGCCGTCACCTTCTACAGCTCCACCACGCGAGCTCTTCAAGCTCTCGTGGCCTGTGGTATCAGGAACCTCGCGGCACCATAACGGCCACGTGGTCCAGTGTCGCGAGGAGTTCTCCTCGTAGTGCTGCAACCTCGTGGATGTCTAGTACCGCGACTCCTGGAGGCACAGTAACTGCTGGCGATGGCACCATCACGTGGTGGTGCGCCGCCGGCTCAAGGAAGAAGGCAGTGAGATTTCTTGTAATTTTTTGAAAAAACTTTTTTTTTTTTTTGTGAACAATTTCAGAAATTGCAAAATAGTCCCAAAAACCAATTTTTGAACAATTTTTCAAAACAAATTTAAATCCTGTAAAACACTTTTACATACTATAAAATCAGTTTTGTTTATTGAAAAATAGAAAATAGTTTTATAAAATAATTTCTATAAAACTATTTCATACAAGAAATAAAACAATTTCATAAAACAATTTTATGAAACTAATTTAAGGGAAGAATTTCAGGGCTACTATTTAATCTAATTAAATTCATGGGCATACTAATTAACATATTCAAAATCTATTAATCCAACAATTTCACAAATTATTTAAATTGACACTATTAATTGTGCTACACAATTTTATGCTAAAATAGAATAACCACGTAAAAAGCATAAACGGTGGCTCTAATACCACTGTTGGGAATCGTGCATGGTATTTAATGATTTCATAATTTAAATAAAACGCAGCGAAAACAAATAATACTCATGCATCACGTTCATGGCTAATTACGTAGATTACATACATGCATAATAATTAACTATTAATTACGCATTAAAAAATTTCAGGATTACCTTTCCATGATGACGAATTTGATGTAGAATCTGAAAGCTCTTCAATTGTGAAGCCTCCGAAAGTATCCACGCAGAATCTGCACCCTCAATTGGATTTCACCCCCACTAGGTTTTCTAGAGAAATCCTATATATTATTATGACTATGATTTTTGTGCTAGCTAAACCTATGTCAGAATATTACATTATATAGGAAACATACATGACTTAGGGCCACATATGGGCCAGTCTTAAACAGACCAGTCTTGGACTCATAATAATCATATCAATATCAAGTTACTATGAGCCCAATTAATATTAGGATGATCCTAAAATTAATTTAATCTTTTTTCTCTAATTCAATTAATCTGCAAATTTCATTTGTGTGTGACCTCTCGGGTTCATAATTAATTGACAGCGAAATAATATTAATCTAATTAATATTTAATTAGAACTCTTCTAATTTAATTCTCGCAAGTCGTGAGTGATACCTAACAGTATATCATAACTACCAAACTAATAATGAAGTGAAATTATGCAAACCCTTTAGTAACAATTATGCAATCAATTCATTTTGTCTAAATTATCCCTATTGAGCCAGAGTCATGGATAGGGTCGTCAAACTCTATTACTTAATCATATGTCCAAATCTATTTAATCAATAACTTATGAATAATACGTGAAACAACTTCCACTATTCTACCTCGGCCAAGGATTTCTAGTCACTCGATTAATAGCTCGTATAGGATCCCTAATTGACAGATTCCGTATCTACACGCACCTATCTTCATGCCGGAATAGATCGTAACCACTAAGTACATTATCCAATCCTTGATGAGGACTAGCTTTATTGTACCAGCAAATCACATTATCCCTAACACAAGAAAACCATGGTGTCTCAGGTCTAAGGACTAAGGTACCGATTGGTATACTGGAATGAGGTTTAGAATGGAATGACATTCCTAATTATTTTTTATTCTCATACTTGGTATAAAAGAATGAACTTGGGAATCTCATTCCCAAGGTAATCACATTCCCACGTATATGGGAATAGCCATTCCAGAGCAAATCCATGGGAATGGGTCATTTTCATGTATTTGGAATGAACTTGACTATCATACCCTTATATTCAATAATAATAATAATAATAACAAAAATAATAATAAAAATAACAATAATAATAATTAAAAAATATAATAATAATAACTATTATAAAATACTAATTATTATTATTAAAAAGTAATAATAATAATAAATAAATAAGATATAAATTATTATTAAAAAATAATAATAATTATTATTATTAAAAAAATTATTATTTTTATTTTTATTTCTAATAATAATAATATAATAATAATAATTATTATCTAGTTATTGGATTTACAGACAAAGATCACTTTGGCAAAGCGGTCAACCGAGTCAACACAAAACAGCCCACAACATATGGAGAAGGGCCAACAGTGCGACTTATGGTGACAAAGTGCCTGCCTTGAGGATTGTCTTACCATAACAACGATACCATCCACAACTGTGTCTAACTCATAATATAGAGTAACATGTCTATAGATCCATGGCGGTTACAGATAGTGTGGCAACTAGCCTGCCATATTAGGCGGCACTTAAAGAAAGAAAATAAACAAAACTTGAAAAATTAAAAAGAATATACCTGAAGAAAGAAGTTTCTTCGATTGATTTGTAAAATTTACAATGGTGTACAAAATATAAGATTAAAGGAAAAATGGTAGGCTGCTCTCTAGAGCTCTGCCCACGAAAACTAAAAGCCCTGAATTTATACAGCTGGACGGAACTCAAAAGGAAATTAAAAACAATTCAGACCGGATTTGAAAACTTTGAAATCCGGGGTCTCTGTACAATACGTGTCTATAAGACAAAAACTTTATAAAAAGTAAACAGGAATCATCCTAAAAGTAACAACAGTGACATTCCACCGACTGTCGGTAGCCGACAACTTTTCCAAAAGCAAGTTTGCTTTCCTGCAAAGTTCAGCTTTTCTTTTGTCTCATCCGAAGTTTCATCAGATTCCTTCAGATCATCTTGCCTTTTCCTTTATCTTTGGCTTTTCGCAATAATTCATCCTTCAAGCTGTCAAACAGATCTTCTGCCAACACATCTTGAGCGGATGGGATATCCTCATTAGGATCTTGGGATTCCCCTGGTAAACAAGCAAAAGCATTTGTAGACTTCATCGAAGTGTCTTCTGATGTAGAATCAGTGTCCACTGCACTTTTAAAATGCCTTAAAAAATCTTCATTGACTTCATCCAGATATGATGCCATAACATCTTCATGAGAGCTTATCTGTTTCCTCATTTGGATTTTTCGTAAAATATGAGAAAAAGGGGATTCCTTTTCTTGAGTCTTTTCCTTTGTTTCTTCCATTTGGTCTTGATAGAGTGCTATCGTTTGAGAAATTTCATTGATATTGGGTTGACCATAAGGTTTCTTAGTCTCAGGATCATTTTTCAAGAGTTTTGCCCAAAATTTTGAAAGAAATTTTCTTTTCAAACAAAACATTTTTTCTTTATTTATCTCCGCGACAGGGATCCATTTCCATATCCATGGGAGACCAAATTCCATAAAGAAAAATAAAGAGCTTGATCCTTCAATATAAAGATCAGGATCATTTCCAATATGGGGACAAATTGCCAACCATTTAGTAAAAAATCCTTTATAAGGATCAGGGAGAATTTTGATAGGGGGTCCAAAACTTTTCCACCATTGATGGATCCATGCAGGGAATCTGCAGTTCTAAAATATTTCAGGATTGAATTTTATAAACCAAGAATGTTTATATAAGAAAACTTTGGAAAATGCTTCCACATAATCCCAATAATTAAAATGATAAGTAATTTTATCAAGAATAAATTGCCTTTCATTTAAGGTACTGATTCCCCATTCATTTGGATAAAGAATTTTTCTAATATAGATTTTGCTATAAGTATAAATTGGAAGAGTATTATTCTTCTTGAAATGTTCAATATCACATGAATTTTTGACTTGTAAAATTGATTCAAAATATACCCTGGACTTGTAATAAAGTACAGGAAACATATAATTATTCAAATATCGTTCCATAAGGTACCAAGGATCATTGATCCACTGCTTATCAGCATTTTCCAGAGGTAAAATTATTTCCTCATGATGAGATATCTCAAAGGAGTCATCAGACTCTTCATGATCGACCGCATGAGCATAGGATGATGATTGAGCAGTATTACTACTTTCTTCAATAACCTTTTTGATTTATCAAAATCAGGATGTGATGGATCAATAGTGATCCCTCCTAAATTAACTAATTTGTTGCCTGCAATGACCCTATTAGGATCAAGGTTACGTCCTCTTCCTCTTCCCCTATTAGGGTTAGAGGATCCTCCCCTAGTGGGGATCATCCTGCAAAAATTCATGGGTAAGAAAATCAGGAAGAGAATTATTATTCTCTTTAATATAATCAATATCAAAATCAAAAGGTGCAAGATTAGCTTGCCATCTCGCAAACATTTGTTTGGAAACATCATGCTTAAAATCTTTATTGAACATATATTTTGCTGCTTGGCAATCTGTTTTTATCAAAAAATTTTGACAATATAAGTCATCTTGAAATTTTAACACACATTTAACAATCGAAAGAATTTCTTTCGCAACAGTCTCATATTTTTGTTGACTATTATTCCATTTTCCTGAATGAAATCGAACAAGATATTCTTGTTTTGTTTCTGGATGGACTTGTTTTAAAATTCCTCCAAAACCAATCTCTGAAGCATCTGTTTCAACAATTTTATTCCATGTGGGATTAGCAAGCATTAAACAAGGCAAATTTTTAACCTTAGACTTAATTAACTTTATTTTTTCAGTATGAACATCTGTCCATGGCCCTGGTTTCTTCTTAAGTCTATCATATAAAATAGCAGTATCAGTAGCAAGATTTTTATAATATGGTATAATATAATTTAAGCTACCAAGAAATCTCTGTAATTGAGTTCTATCAGTAATTTGATCAAGAAATTTAGAAGCAAATTCAATACTTCTATTAATAGGAATAATCTTTCCTTTTTCAATATTATGACCAAGAAATCTGACCTTAGTTTGGAATAAAAGCATTTTTGGTTTGGAAATAACAAGACCATTTTGTATAACAATTTTCTTAAATATATCAAGATGTTTAAAATGTTGTTGTATGTCTTTAGAAAAGACCAAAATATCATCAATATAAACAATAATAAAATCGCTAAATGGAATAAATATTTCATTCATAATATTCTGAAATTCAGAAGGAGCATTTTTTAATACAAATGGCATAACATTCCATTCATAATGTCCAATGGGAACAGCAAAAGCAGTTTTATATCCGTCTTTTTCACTAATCTGTATTTGCCAATATCCAGATTTAAGATCAAATTTTGAGAATATTAATGCATTATGCAATCGATCTAAAAGATCTTTCTTATTAGGAATAGGATACCTAATCCATTTTAATACTTTATTAAGTGGCTTATAATTTATAACAAGTCTAGGATTACCTCTTTCTTGTTCTGCATGTTTATTGACATAAAAAGCAGTACAACTCCATGGAGAGTATGATTTTCTAATAAGATGCTTATCTATAAGATTAGCTATTTCTTTTTTACATAAATCAAGATATTCTTGATTCATCTGACAAGGACGAGCCTTAGTAGGAATCATTTTTTCATCAAAATCAGTTTCATAAGGTAAAGAAACAATATGCTTCTTTCTATCCCAAAAAGCATTTGGGTGGTCATTACAGATTTGTAAAAAAAAATCATGAGTAAGATATTTAATTTTATCCTGTAATTTAGGATTTTTCAACATATTATCAATATTATTGATATTCATCTCATGTTTTAAGAAATTCAAATGTGATTCCTTAGCTTTCATTAAATTAGCTATTTGCCCTAGAATTTTCTCTCTAGGTTCGGTAATAAAACGAAATATCACAGGTTCTTTATTATAAGTTCCTGTTATTCCATGATTGTCTATGCCTAATATTGGCATAATTTCATTTATAAAAGGAGTTCCTAGAATTATAGGACACGTCATGTTTTCAATTAAAAGAAAACTAGTAGATATACAAACTTTTTCATAACATATAAATGCCTGAGGTAATTTATATTTAACCCTTAATTTTTCTCCTGATGCAGAAGAAATAGAATGAGCAGTTTTCTCAAAATACTGAGTTGGAATTAATCCTTCCTGTATACAATTAAGATTAGCACCAGAATCAATCAAAGCAATCATATCTTTAATCATATGATTTGGTTGAATAAGTAAATTAATTCTAACCAACCATTTTTGCGTAGTAATAACCTTCAATATATTAAGAAAATTTAAATCTACCATAGCATCTGGTAAAGTATTAGAAGAACTAGGTTCCTGGTGAACAAACATATCAATCTGTTCTTTAATTAATTGATTTTCTTGTCTAAGATCATTGATCTGCCTTTGAAGTTTATTAACTTCCTGTTTTAATTCATAATGAGTGATAGGAATATTTTTCCCTTTTTTATCATTTATTTGATTAATTACATCCTTAATATTATAACCCTGTTTTGAACTGAAAATTTTCTCTATGGGTTTTTCAACAGAATTTTCTTTGGAATAATGTTCCAAAATCTTTAATTTTAAAGAATCATCTTTAATATCTTCTAATAGTTTTAAAACATCTAACCACTTATCAGCAGTAATCATATTGACTTTTAAATCATCAAATTGAGATAATATCTTATAATATTCATCATCAATATTATTATCTTTACAAGCATATGGAGAATCCTCCTTAGAAGATATATTATGAACTTCATCAGAAGAAGATTCATTATCTGAGCTATCTGAGCTAGAATTAGACAAATTGTCTATATTAATAAGTAATTTTGCTAATTGTTCTTTAGTATGATCATCAAGATCCAAAGCATTTATCTTTTTTCAGAATTGCCGACATTTATTAGCATAATGACCTTTTTTACCACATCTATAACACGTGGGAATAGGCTTAGGCTTAGATTTATATCCCTTTCTTTCATTTCTCTCTCTTCTTTTTCTAGCTTTTCGCTTATATTTGGGAGATGTATAATATTCCTTAGGCTTTTTAGGCCCTTTAGACTTAGTAAGTCTACGAGTAGATGGAATTTCCATCGCAAATTGTTCACAAAATTGACCTAATGTCTGTCTATCTGTCAGACCTTGTTTCTTAATCTGATAGTTTAATTTAATCTGATTGCAAAGATCTAATCCTTCTTTGACACATACACCTATTAATTCACCATAAGTGTACATATTATAAACAATATTATTGTTTGTATCTTTAATTAAGACTTTTCTAATTTTTTCTGCAAATGATGCAGGTAAACCATCAACAAATTGTGCCTTCCATTGACTATCACTAGCTTCTGGAAGTTCAAAAACTCTAGAAAGGAAAACATCTTTATACCATCTAAAAGATGTGAGAGTAGGACAACGTAGATTACGTAATAATGTCCTAGTTCTATCATAACTAGTAGTAAATTGACTACAAAAATGTTCAAGAATAGTAGCACACATTGTGTAAACAGCATTAGAAACTATAACACCATTTTCTTCTCTAGTGGCTTGACCAATTTCTTGTCTTATTTCCAATGTAACACAATTATCAAACCAGCCTTTTAATTGATCAGACAATCCAGATAATATAGCTTCACATATCACTGGTTCTTGATTACCAACTTGTTTGCAAATCTGAGCATACATAAGCATGCATTCCACAACTCTTTTGATTTGTTTATCAGTCATACCATCTATATTCCATTCATAAATAGTACGATGATCAAAACTAGCATTTTTGCTAAAATTAGTAGTATCTTCTTCATATAAAATATCCTGTGGAGTAGGACGAGGATAATAGTACCTATTATTCTTAGGTTTACTAGCAAATTTACTAGATTCTCCTCTTTCTATTTTATTTACTTCCTCTGAAATATTCATTATTGATGATTTATTTTGAGGAATTAATTCATCATCTGACTGAGAATTGTCAGAACTAATCTGTGTAGATCTATCAGACCCTAGATCAGACAATAATTCAATATGTAAATGTACTAAATTTTTATTACTCAAATTGTCGATTTTTGACTCAGGATCCATCTTAAATCCTTTTAACTTTGGAGCAGGTTGAAAACCTGTTTTCTTAGCTTGAGAAGAAGATGTTTCTCCTAATTTCAATTTTCCTGTATCCTGGAGTGTTACCTTTGAAGGTTTCTGTTTTAAAGAATCTAATATTTGATTAACCTTTTTTTCTAAAATAAGTAATCGTTCTCCTACAATTTGTAGAGTACAATTAGTATAATTTCCTTGTTGGACAAGAGAGTTCAAATCCTGTATCATAACAGAAGCATTACCATTTTCAAATAATTTTAGAAAAGCTTTAGATTCAATTTGAAAATCATCTTTTCCAATAATTAATGGTTTAGTCGGGGGGAAAACAAATTTTTCCTTGTTACCTTGGACATCAGTCCATTCTCTCTCTATGGTATTAATAGCAAAAGAAATATAATTATCAATAAACCAAGGAACAAATTTATAAATTTTTTGTTCTTTTCTCATAAAATCATAATATTGATTTTTAATATTTTTCCATTAGGTTTTATCAAAAGATGAAGATATCCATTCCCGAATAGGTTGCCAGTGAGCCTGTAAAAATTCATTATTAACATAAGTTTTTTCCCAACTTCCGGGGTTAAAAGTAAGTGTAGTTGTCATCATACGTGAAAACTCATTTCAGATGGAGTAATATCCTCCTTATTAATCCCATGAGGAATTTGATTATGTGAAATTCTTATCATATCTATCTTTTCGGGTTGAACTATTTCACCCTCTTTAGATGGTGGTTTAAACCTATCTAGTTCCTTATTAGGATCTTCTCTAATATAAGAAGTAGAGACTATTGATGACTGAGGAAATTCCACAATCGGAGATATGCAAGAGTGATTCGAAGAAAAAGACCTAATTAATGGAAGTTCTTGTTTAAATCTAAGAAAGACATCGCCTTCAGTTGTCTGAACAACTTCAGATAAATCTGATTGAATTCTAGGTTGACTAGGAGTCACCTTTTCTAATTTCCAATTTTCAAGAAAGTCTATTTCTTCCCATTTAATCATTCTTCTAGTAGTAATTTTTGATTTAGACAAATTAGTCTCTATCATGACTGTTGTACCGGCTTCATACTGTAATTTACAGTTAGGGTTCAAAGTATGTAGAACCTTATAATAAATTCTATAACAGATATTCATAGTTTCTGAGTGAGGCATATAATTATATCCTTTGGTTTTTACATATAAAGTAACAGCTTCTCGTATATTTCTATCAGATAAAGAAAGCTGTAAATTATGACGAACATTAAAATAGACTGGTCCATAAGCCAGACTGGACTGAGTTATTCCCATTAAAGATTGTCTCCAATCTAGGTTTCTAGCATCCCTAAGTACTGCAATAAAACTTTCATTTAATCCTCCTAATGTAAGAGGCTTAAAGGCTATTTGAATTAAATCTATATGCAAATAATTATGCGTAGAATCATGACGCAAAATATCATCATTAGACAATAATTTAATTGTTAACTCATCATCTTCCATAGGGATTGATTGTTCAACAGTCTTAACAACATGTTTAAGACCCATATTTTCAAACATACCGTATTGGTAAATAGTATTGGTCTGCACATATGGAATAGTCCATTTATTCAACAAATCTAATTGTTTTGGAAGATCATATTCTTCCTTTTAGCATTCTTTATATTATTTTTCTTTCTGAATGTAGAAAGCATGATTAAAATTGCCGTACTGTCTGCTTCCAACCATGTTTACTGTAAGTAACCTATAAAAGGCTCCATGGCTCTGATACCACAAGAAGGCCCAGGTATGGGGATCTAGTTATTGGATTTACAGACAAAGATCACTTTGGCAAAGCGGTCAACCGAGTCAACACAAAACAGCCCACAACATATTATAAAAAATTATTTTTATAATAATAATAATTATTATTATTAACAAATAAATATAAAATCAAAAACTAAAAATAAAATAAAAATAAAAATAATAATAATAATAGTGATTGAAATAATAATAATAATAATAATAATAATAACAAAAATAATAATAAAAATAACAATAATAATAATTAAAAAATATAATAATAATTATTATTATAAAATACTAATTATTATTATAAAAATAATAATAAATAAATGTAATATAAATTATTATTAAAAAATAATAATTATTATTAAATAAAAAAATTATTATTATTATTTTTTTAATAATAATAATAATAATAATAATAATAATAATAATAAATAATAATAATACTAATAATAATAATTATTATTATTATTATTATTATTACTATAAAAAATTATTTTTATAATAATAATAATTATTATTATTAAAAAATAAATATAAAATCAAAAACTAAAAATAAAAGTAGTAATAATAATAATAATCAATAAAATTAAAATAATAAAATAATAATAGTGATTGAAATAATAATAATAATAATAACAATAATAATAAAAATAAAAAAGTGATATTGTCTTATTTTTAATACTATAATAATAAAAGCACAATCTTGTCATATTATATAAAACATTCCCATTACTACTCTTCATTCCTAAAATATATCAAACATGTTATTCGCATTCTCAAGTTTATTCCATTCCCAATTTCATTCCATTCTTTGGCCCATTCCATTCCTGTCTAAATCCATTCTAGTATATCAATCGCTACCCAATTTCACCATTACAGTATACAACGAATTATTGACCATTCCACGTAATTCGTTGTATTAGTGGTCATGTCCAGTCACTTGTTCTTAACAAGACTTATACATCTACCTTTACAATATGAGACTAATTGCCCAAATTAATATCCCATATTATCCGAATGGTAGACTGCAATCCGATCTTTTCGGATAAATTAACGGCCAATTAACTTATCCTATGATCGGGGACTATTTTAGAATATATTTATGAATATAGATTCTGTCAATCATATCCCTACTCTTAAGGATAGAATCTATAAATATTATTCCAATGACTCTTATTTAAATAATTAATCGCATTAATTATATTTAAATAAACTGTCCACATTAAATAAATAATATAATTATTATTTCCTAAACTTGGCATTTAAGGCATATAATCCAACATCTGATTCTTCCTTTTCCCATTTGTTTAGTTCTTAGATTTGAGAAAATTCTCCCCTCCCGCAATGTCGGATGGTGTGATACATTCGTGAGAAATGAAATCTATTGCATGTGGAGTCCACTCCCACTGAATATGGGATCGACGTTTGATAATTCTGATTGATTCTACAGTGAGATATTAAGAAATCTCATATTGATTGAAGTCTTTAATCTTTCTTGGTCAATCAAAAAAAGAGTAGGTGAAATCTACCGCCTGATGAGAGTTTTACGCGTTAGTTTTGTTTAAGACATTAGGGTGATAGTTGATGTAACTGCAGTACAGTTGATTTTAGTAGAAGCAAAAGGAAGCATTACAAGACTTTTTTTGGTCGTTGTAGTGGTAGGTAAGCAAGAAACATGCTAGCTTGAACAACCATTTCATAAACTTTAATACTCTTGAACGGCAGAATTGGCTTTGTTTCGTTTTTTACCCTTGTTTGTTTATGCATGACTGAATATAATGGGTTTCATTTTTATATATATACAACCCATACGTGATTAATTATTTGATTATTTGTCGACCAAAAAACAATTATTTGATTAATTGACCTTGCTATGATGACGACTCTGAAAATGAAGTCACATGGAAGCCCAATTTCATACGCCATGCTTTTCAAAATATGATCCCACTCAAATAAGGATGATCTAGACGGACACAAAATTTATTATAAATGTTAAAAAAATTAATTTTTTGATGGATTCGAACTTAAGATGTGAATAAGTCTCTCACTTATATTTAGAAGACCCCACTACTAAGCTAAAAACTTGAGATATAGAAAATCAAAAGTGGTAGTAAATGAAACCCATAATAATCAAAATTATTACTTAGTAAAAAAAAATAGCACTATACGATTTCGACTTCCATTATAAAAAATAATATGATAGCCGAAGTTATCAGATCCAAACACTTTTTCTGCTTTTACATTTCATGCATCTTCAATTTTACCAATGGATATGATGACTTATCCATTAATCTTGTTAATCTAGTTATAATTATCCATTAATCTAGTTAATTTGATCATATTTATCCATTAATCTTTTTGATCTGGTTATGGTATGACTCTCGGATTCAATAAACAAGGTACGCTACCTGATTCTAGGAACTGGTTGATTTGTTTTGTCCTTGGCCTGTAGTTAGGTCGCCTAATGAAAATAATTAATAAAAAGGGTAAAGTCCACAACACCTCGTGCTGTTAACTGAAATTGTACCATTTAATCATGTGATATCGTAATAATTTAACATTCCCTATAATTATATATAAATGAAGTTTATTGTTCCTTTTATTTAGTAAGGATTGAAAGTTTTTTGATACATTCTTATGCTTTTGTTTACTTTTGAGCCTGCGGACTATTGGAAAAATTATTCGTCAGTCTGAATTGCCATTAGACTCTCACATATTAATTGAATCCGTACTACTAACTATGTGAAAGACTAATAGTTCAATCTAACTAACCCGTAAATTTTCTAAACCATCGATTATCTCATCACTGATGACCACACCGAGTTATGAAGGTCAGTTGATTGCCCCTCTTCTACTCACATGAAAAGCACTTATGACGTGTTATGTACTGATTATATTTGATTTTTTTTATACTTGTCGACTCAGTGTAATTATCTAGCCTTGTCCGCCGCTTCTAGGGACTGGACGCTGCATGGCCCGTATGATTAGGCTAAAATTATATTACAAGAAATATATTAAACAATACCAACATCGAGTTCAGCTGAGGACCATAGATTTCTTGCAAATAAATTCATAGAAGTCTGAAAATGGTTCCATCTCAGAAAACTCAAAGCTCATGTGTGCACAAAATTTACGGTATACACAGTAGGAGGAGCATTCGGGTCTCCTCAGCTGATCTTTTAAAGCAAAAAACAGCCAAATGACAAATTTTAGCATTCTCAGAACACTACAAGTTTTTCTTCTCAGTTCTTGGAGAGCCTGTATCCAATTCCTACTGAGAAGCTAAGGACCAAAAGTTTAGTAGGAACGAAGGAGACACGGAAAACCAGCTCAGAAACGCCATTGCTGTAGCTGACATAAATCTCGTGCAGTGGTTCACGCTGCATTTATCAAGATCGTTGCCAATGAGGACTGTGATGCCGGCAGATGCACAGGCAGCTGCAAATGTTAGAGTCGAAGTAATCTGCACCAAAGTGAAGCCATTTACACTTTACTAACAGAGAAAATGAGGTTCAACTTGTATCCATATATATTAAACTCCACAAAAGTTCTTGCTTTTCTGGTATGGGGGACTGTAAACCTTGGCGATAGAGCACAATGTAGACTTATAGCTGCATTATAAACACATCCAAGTGTGTGTGTGTGTGCTTGTTACACATGATTCAAAACCATAAAGGTGGTGTACAAATGCCTAAAAAACTCCGGATAGATGGATGAAACAAACTTCTCATCAGAACATGTAGTGTAAAATTTTTTAGGACATAACTAATATTACTAGTTGCAAAGACTAATGTATCATTCCACATATATTAGCCGTTCTGTAAACTCAGCTAGATGAAACTTTGACTAGGATTTCGATTACAAAAAGTGGTAACTTGGCAGAAGTCCATGCTAGGCATATGTCTAAAAATATAATTTTACATAGACAACGCGTTTTTCTAGCAAGACTATACATCAATACGAAATCTTCATTTTTTTTCTTCGAGAATGGGGGAGGAAGATAGATAAGAACTTAGGTACTACTTATTAGTGTATATTTAGCATCTTAGTTTTGATGCAGAGGATGATTACCTCCTAAAGTAAACCAGAGTAGCATATCTTAGTTCAAGGGAATGCAGATACTTCTTAACTGAAACCAGTTCTAACCCACCCCCCCCCCCCCCCCAACCCCCCGGACCCCACCCTGCTTATCTGTCAGGGGGACCTAACCGACTAGAAACAGTAATGACTAGTGGAGTTGGCCAGAGCAAGGTGGCAATTTGGATAAACAGTTAAAGAGAAAGTTACAGAGTTCACTGCAACAAAATTAAGGCACTAGTCATAAAGCTTGGAGCAGCATCATTTAATAATTACTAACTCTAACAAATAAAATATCAAGACTATCGGGCCCGTTTAACAACGGTCATTAACAATATAGAAATTAACAGTGAGCACTATTAGTTATTAGAATCAGAGAAACTGAGACTTAATATCATGCACCAAAAGCGCCTAAATTAATATTCTCAATGACATAATTTATAAATAGAAGAATCCAGAGAGTGTAACCAAAAATGACATTTGCAGAATTGAAAGATATCATAATATACATACTATCAGATAGAACCTAGAGAATTCCAGGGAGAAGAGTAAGTTGTGGTCATGATACTAGTTGGATTGGTGGGAGTCCCGTTAAAAATGTTGGTGGTCATCTACAACTGGAATTAGTATTAATCCGCCCAGAAGTTACAATAAATACAGTATAGTGTCCCAAGCACTACACGTTTGTAATCTGGCTATCGGTAAAAGAAAATTATAGAAACATATAATTTGAGAAGGTTTGAAAGAAATACAAAATAGCAAGGGTTTTCTCTTACCCCATCACCAATTGTGAATAAACTGACAGCCCCAGCACTCCTGAAACTTCGCTTCACTAAAAGAGCATATATGTCAGCAATAGCGAGTGCGAGACTCCATAAGCTTTGCAAACTAACAGCAGCAACAAGGTAGCTGTGTTCAAGAGAATGTAGAAGGTGGTTAAAATCTCTTCTCCAAAAATAATAAAAAATAAAAAAAATAAACAGCAGGAAAATGAAAAATTCTCTCAATACATGAAAAGGAAAGCAACTGAAGAAATATCGGAATCAAATATTGTACTTAAATTTCTAGAGTCATCTAACGTTCAACACAGACTTAAAACTACAAAACATATGCAGCTTAAAAACAATGAGAAAGCCACTAACTTTTATCTGCGCTTTTACAGAAGTTGCAAATTAGATATGAGCAAGATCATTCTTTCAGATAGTAAAGAGTTATACAAAATTATCATTCGGTTTCATTCCAGTAGCATAGATACACTATGCAGCAAGATTGAAATTGGCCTCTCCTGTGTAATGTCCTACTTATATATTTTTGGCTAATAACTGCAGTATCTTATCGATCCCAACTGAAATGTTCTTTTAAATTAGAACTAGATCCTTCATGTAAGTCTGGTTTACTACATCTTTAAATAATCAAGATATTGCTCTAATCCATTATAATGAGATTTTAAGATTGCAAAACATTAGACACACAACGATGGGCCAACACAAGTCCATATTAGTGTTCATGTGGGTAACAGAATAAGTACTTGCTCTTGATTTGTGCCAAAAGGAATACTTGGGGAGTTGACACAATCTGAAACAATTATGATTAGTTCAAGATTGGAAAAGTGAAGCATAGATTCCATTCAAATTTGACCAGACAAAATTATAGAGGTGTCTAAAACTTTACCGGGCAGTTAATGGAAAGAAAGGCAAAATCTATCACTTATGGCAATCCACTTATGGTGCAGTGTCTCGATTCATTACATTTTAAGAATGAACTCCGGCATCTTCCAAGATCCAAATTACTTGTAAGAATAAATAAGAACCCATGCTGATATCTTCTAGAGCCACTGTCCAACATATCATTTTTAAGGTCAAGTGTCAAAAGTGGCATAGCAATAGATTAAACAAAACCCAATGAGAAACTCCACTGCCCCACAATATGCCTACATCTCAATGGACTATTTACCAAGATGATTAGGTTCTTATGCAACAGTGAATGCCAACTGGCAACCATACCTTTTTACATCCAATAACAATGAAATAGAAAACCATATAACATTGTAGTTAATGTTAATCGTGAGCCATCAGCTCAGCTTTTGAAGAACTAAAATTAAGAGGACTTGTGATCATGAAAGTGAATTAACATGGCAAAGAATCTTAGGTCATGACTTGTTCATTAAGGAGTAATTTTGTTTCGAACACCTCCTTTGACGTATCTCCTTTATCATCTCCAATGAAGACAAAAAGAATGAATGAGGGCAAAAAACCATGACGAAAAACACTCTACATTAGCATTGATCCCTTTTTACTCTTTTTTTCAATAACACTAGCTAGATGGAGCTATATGCCTATTTTGCAAATTTAATGACCCATGCTTTACTTATTTATTACTATGAGACTTGACTTACATGGTATCAAATCATCAACAACCGGTCAGCATAAACAATCATTAACTAACAGCCAATTCTTGTCATGAAAGACCTACACGGGTAGCATTACCTGCATTTGGCATAGGTCATAAAGTCTAGGAACCCCGCCATTCCGCCTGCCCACCACCTTCTAAATCCACAAATTAAAAACCTCGCAGGATTTTTTACAATTCTCATCTACACTTTACTGTCCTCTTGGTACATATCCTTCAGTCCCACTCTAGCATACCAGACTCTTGTTTATAAACATAAAATTTCATCTCTTTTACAGTCTGCAACTTTTCTTAACCCCAGAAGTTCACTAGCATATTCATACCTATACAATTATACCCACAGAAATACATAGAGCTCGATTGCGTAAACTAGCATTTTGCATCAACAATCAAGCTCCAATGTTTTTCAAATTTCTATCAGATAGTCTAGAAAAAAATACATACATCTGCATGCTTATCTGAACACACACATATCTATATATATATATATATATATCAAGCTCCAATCTCTTTCCAAAATTTCCTCCAATTATCTACCTACAAATAGATACATCTGTATATTTATCTATCTATCTATATCTATATATACTGATATACACATAAATATAGAGAAGAGTGGAAGAGAGAATGATAATACCTAAAGGCGGTGACAGAGGGAAAATCGGAGGTGGTGGCCATGACGGAGAGAGAGATGACGGCGAAGATGAACTGGCAGAGCCGCAACAAGAGGCCGCCGGTGGTGCCTGGCATGCCTTGGACGTCCTTCATCCTCACTCTCGGCGCCGCATTCGTCATCGGCGGCGCCTCCACCGGGTGAACCACCGGCCGGCTCATGCTCATCGGAATGTTGTGCCTTCCTCCTCCTCCTCCGTCGCCGCTGCTCCGCCCACCTCGAACACCAAACCCCAATTACTCAGCTCAAATACCACTCATCTATATGTATATATGTATATATGTAAGTATCTTTTTATTTGCGTAAATTTTAATGCTTGCTTGATTTCGAAACCCTAAATTTAATGAAAAATATAAGCTGATCGTAGAGCAATTCTGATGAGTAGTAGTAATTTGAGAGAGCTGCTAAAAGCTATGTGTAGTGTACTTTACTTTCTCCTTTTTTTGGTTCTTTTTGCTTTTCTCTTTTCATTATATACATATAGAGATATATAATTTACTTTGATACAACAGATTTACTTTGATACAACAGAGTAAATGTCATGATTTGAATTTAGAATCATAACAACACAGCTTATTTCGTGATTTAAATTTAAAATCACTCATGACAACATGATTATTTAATCTCACTCATTAGTATACTTCATTACGTTGTCATTTTGGTTTCTTACTTTCATTTATATATATATATATATATATATATATATATATATATGTTCTTTTAAAAATTTAAATTCCAACTCAAAACAAACATGATTTATAATTAGTTATTACTTAACTATTTCATCTTATCCGTAAATATACTTTATGTTTTCATTTTTGGTTTCTTACTTTATTTTATACGAATACCTTTAAAAATTTAAACACTCAAATCATGGCCAACTCGAAACAAATATGATCGAGTTTAATTATGTATAAGAATTATTAGGACTGGCCATACAAAATAGCACTTGGACTGTTTCTCTCTTGCGAAATTAGTTATCTATGTACTTCAATATGTATTTAGAATTGGATTTGTGTAATCTTTCAAAATGATTATAGCTATCATTTTTTACATATATATATTTCCCACAAATCTTGGTTGGTGTCTTCTTTGTGTTTAGGTAGCAAAATTCAGGACTTGATCTCCATGTGTAGCAAAAGTGAGTGACATTAGACAGGCGTTGACATATAATAAAGTTTTTAGTGAAATATATATTCAAACGTGAATTGTCATATAATGTGTTTAGAAATGTCCAAATCAATTCGTCTTTTATTTTTATTTCTTTTTTAAAAAAATTTGTAAATATTCGAGTTTGTTTGACTAATCTTACGGAACCTTAAAATTAACGGCCGGATAAACTTCTAGTAAGCTCAAAATGACTCGAACTGACGAACTAATTAGGATTATTATGTCTAAAACTCGGGAATCCCAAAATCTTTCTCCCGAAAACATTGTATCTCATGTAACTAGCACTATAATATTATATAGAAATTAGATAAACTTGTCAAGGGTAACAAATGTAATCACTTCTACAAACACAAAAGAAAGAAACGAAACAAAATTGATCAGTAAAAATAAAAAAGAAAGAAACAAAACACATGGAAAATCCAGCCATGATACAACTGATTCTGAAAATACTAAAATGTTAGGCATGAAAGTAAATCAATCTGTGTGTTCAGTCAAGAAGGGAGAGGACATTAATCTTGTCCTGAAATCTTTGTTTTTTCGGACAAGTCCTTAAAAAAATGTGCTTAGCCTCCTCTCAATCTCACCACCAAATGGAGAGTGGACTCCTTTTGGATGTTGTAATCTGCGAGAGTTTTCTCATCCTCGAGTGGCTTCGCAGCGAAAACCAACCTCACCTCGTCGAATGGAATGCCTGTCCTGTAGTAGATTTTATTCTTGACACTGTCAATCGTATCCGAACTTTCAACTTCAAGAGTCATAGTTCGCCCAGTAAGAGACCTGACAAAAATCTGCATCCCACCACTCAAACGCAACATCATATGGAGGGTTGATTCTCTCGTAATATTATAATCTTTAAGAGTTTTCCCATCCTCGAGCGGCTTCCCGGCGAAAATCAACCTCTGTTCCTTAAGAAGAATACCTTCCTTGTCCAGGATTTTATTCTTGACATTTTCGATCGTATCCGAACTTTCAACGTCAAGGGTGATGGTTTTCCCGTTAAGAGTCTTGACAAAAATCTGCATCCCATCACGAAGACGCAACACAAGATGGAGGGTGGACTCTTTCTGGACATTGTAGTCTGCAAGGGTTCGTCTATCTTCTAGTTGTTTTCCGGCGAAAATCAGACTCTGCTGACCATGAGGAACGCCCTCTTTATCTTGAATTTTTGCCTTGACATTATCAATGGTTTCAGAACTCTCCACCTCAAGAGTCATGGTCTTGCCAGTAAGGGTCTTAACAAAGATCTGCATCTGAAACCATATTTAAAACTGTTAATAACAATGCTCAAATGCAAATTATCAACCAAAATATATATACGCGCAAAAGGTTGCAAGTTCAATTCTCGCTAGTTATATATATATGTTGTACGGTGGTCTTAGTCTTCCTTTGAATAAAAAAACAAGATATATATATATATATATATATATATATATATATATATATATATATATATATCAACTAAATTTAAAGGTTGGTTAACGCCTGAGGATCTTAAATATTATTCATGATGCAATGTATTGGAAAAATAATTAAACATGCAATTAAACGGGTCAATGAGCTAAACTTTATTCATATTTTTTATTTAAACACGAGGGAAAAAAAAAAGTGATGGATGCTAGTTGTGGTTGTGGGACTTGCTCACGAAATAGTTTGAAATAGCTCACCGATACCACAAAATAATTCAAAATAGATAAGTAATTTTTGTCTTAAAGCTATTTGTGGACGACTTTCGTTTTACCCTTTTTGAGATAGTTATATAATTCAAGAAACGTCTGATCACTAATAGAACATAACTGTATATACCCTCTGAAAGAAAAAAATTTGTAAAATATTTTCATCTAAAAAGTTAATGGCATATCAGTTTGTCATGTATAGTTCAAGAATTTAGAACCTATGGGACAATAATTAAACTATCAAGATCGAGCTTCATGAATGCGCAAAGTTACAAAATCAATTAATCAAATCAAAACTCAAAATCTAATTCCACATAGCAAATATTTTCTGAATAATATTTTTAATAATCGCCAATGAGAAATAAAATATTTACCTTGGGATTTGTGGGAATTGAGATGAGACAAACGAAAGAGATTTGAACAATTAGTTTGGGAAGAGCTGAAGATTATATGCATATATATATAGGGTATTTGACCTTAGTAATACTAACTGGACATGGATTAGGATAATTATTATAGTACTGTTTCATTAGGAAACATTTTTGGCTGATAATTTGAGTCAATATTCAATTTTATATGTACTCTTTTATCTTTTGATAAAATTATAATATTTTTTTACTAAGTTAACAAGTATTCCATTAACTTTTAAAACGATTACAAAAATTTGCTTCACGTTCAAATTCAAAAGGCAGCAAGGGACATCAAGCTAGTCGAGAACACTCCCTCTAATATGCTATGCATTATAACTTGTCACCCAATTATTTAATCTTGCGCACCAAACTAGGCTATTTATAGATGAGAAAGGATCCGCTTATAACGTTATTATGTTATGAATAATATTTAACAATTATAATAAAATAACATTAACATTATAATTGTTAGATATCGCTTAAAATATAATAATAAATTCAGGATCCAACCCTAATGGCCAACGTTGTGGGGTGCTGTAGATGGTTGTGCTGGGCTATTTTGGTTTTCTCCTTCTCCCAATACTTGGTTTCGGATCTGGTATCCGGTTTTAGCCTACTAGTTTTGGGCTTTTTTTGGGCTCTGATCTTTGTGGTTGGCCCTTTTGTCTGGACCCACTGATGCGGCTTGTTTCCTCTTCTGGGCTACACCCTTGAAATTGCATAATTTTCTGGCTTAGACTTTTTAGATTTGTAATACTTGACTTGGACCAATTATGTGAGCTTCCTTGTGGACCCACCTTTTGTAATGTCCTTCTTTTAATATAAATTATCATTTCAGAAAGAAAAGGGGGAGCTTTTTTATTTTTATTTTTATTGTTTTTTGTCATTGATCATTCTCAATATTATACACAATCATCAACATGCCTAAGGATTCAAAGCCCATCTATACAAGTCTAAAATGATTAAAAGAAAGATTACAAAGCCAACCAAGGGAGAGAAAAACTATCTGAATTGTCTAAACAATCTAATTTGTCACACCTATCAGCTTATTTATAAATATACTTAAATGTATGACTTGAATACAGTATGGGATGTATTACGTATTCTGCATAATGGAAGAGTAACTCTGATCAAATACACTAATGGCTTGTGGGTAGCCATGAAGAGAAAGTTGGAGCAAAATTACAATATAGAGGATGTGATTTGTCTATCCACAATGCCCAACTCAGCCGGATGTTCATTTTAAGAATCTTTCATGGGGGCATCTATATACGATTCACGAAGGTATAACCCTTACTCATTTTGATAATAAAATTATTAAAAAATGAGTTAGGTTAAAATTTTAAAATATGTGTCTTTTTAAGTTCAAAATTAATTTAATTTATATTGAAAAAATTACTCATATATAAATATTAAATTATATAATTTTATTCCTTACTGAATATAAATTTTGAATTCACCTAGTGGTGCCAACTTGGAAAGCTAAAGCCAAGCTTTTTAACAAGTACAAGAGCTACAAAATCTTTATAGTGATTAAACCAAAAAATATTTTATTGTACACATATATATATTGTGGTTTTACAAGAAGATTATTATTAGCTTGTTAGTTGAGATTCATTGGTTTTTTTATTTTTTTGTTCAAAAGATTCATTGGTGGAATGTCGGTAGCAGTGAGGGCATCATTAAGTGGGGACCACTGACATTTCTCCATCTGCGTATCTCTGTCTATTTGGGCCCAGACACTGGACCAATTAATGAATAAAATACAACATGCAAACGATGTAGTCCATACAGTGGGTGGGCCAGTGCGCTACAGGCCTGGAAGCCAAAATCTATTTAAGTAACCTACACATGTCATGGGCCGTCCATGTCATTTTATGAGGATAAATGTTATCTTTTAACTTCTTCTGAAGGGAATTAATTAAGCCTAGATATTTTTTAGAGGATAGACCATATTTACTGGATTGTAATTTGAATAATTTCAAGGAGATTTGTTCACATTTTATATTTGAATTAATTAAAAGATTATTTTTCAGCGGTTAGTCTTGATTGACTTTGTGCCTAAGTAACTAGATTATACCCCTTTATGGTAAAGTGATATTTCTTAAGATATAATCACGATGTAAGTTTGAATAACTTTCTAAGAATGTTAAAAAGAAAAAAAAGAGTATCGTAATTTGGATTAACCCATCCTGTTCCAGTGGCAGTCTTTTAACAAAAAAGAGCAGCGTCACCCACAGGCGAAAATGAAACGATATGTACTCCTAATAGGACCAGATTCACAATGTTTGTTTAGCAGAAATTAAAAACAAATAGTTTAAGATTTATATACAAATAACTTTATTTAGTGGGGGTTAAACTTTACCTAATTAAGAAAAGGAAAATGTTTGCGTAAGATTGTACCCCTATTTTTTCTTTTCATCTTTTGGTGATTAATTTCGTTAACATCGCTTGAAAGACAAGGTGTGAGGACGAACACTAACCTACTCATTAAATGCTGATGACGTACTTGTCCCAAATAAAGCCGGAATAAATGCATCTATAAAATTATAAAATTTAATGATTTTAAATTATTAATATAATTATATAAAAAATAAAATAAACGTTGATAACATAATTATATTATAAGAAAATCTTCGTTCAAATAAAGTACCCCATTTTTGGTGCGGCCTTGGATCTTTGAATAACATAAACAAACAACTTTTCAATGTCTTCTTGGTGTCACACGAAAACTGACGACTTATTTGACGTAATTTTAAAGCAAAGTAAATCCCGATAAAAAAACGTACTCTATTCATGCTATTTTTAACTATACCCCTATTGTTTTATTTTATCAGGACTTAGATAGAATTCATGCCATATATTGTGGGATGTTGGTACTGAAAACAATGTACAAATTTTGCAGCAATAAGACCGATGCTTCGAAAGTTGGTCTTGTCTCCTTTCTTTTTTCTTTTTTTTTTTGCTGAAAACAAGCTGAATTATTATGTATTTAAAAATATTTACATAATTCGATATACATTTATCCGTAAGTTAGGTCTTGTCTCCTTTCTTTTTCTATTCTTATGT
Source organism: Ehretia macrophylla (assembly GCA_037974665.1). Lineage (NCBI taxonomy): Eukaryota > Viridiplantae > Streptophyta > Magnoliopsida > Boraginales > Ehretiaceae > Ehretia > Ehretia macrophylla. Next base: position 25,439,970 of record CM075771.1, read on the forward strand.
GATGTTTATTGACTACTTGGTCCTTCACCCTGAATTTTAATACTTGAGTTTTTTTCTTTTTTTAATTAACGAAGAACGCATTAGTATATTGGATCTACTTTATGATTATAAATTTCATAGTGCAACAAGAATGTTCGAATGCATACTCCAATTTAATTAAAGACGATAAGAAATAAATGTTCTAAACTAAAAAGTTTAATCACGATGAATCGTTAGTTGTTACCTTACCACATGCATCGGCCAACACTCGTGGATTGCATAGTAGAGTTTGGGTTACGATTATCATCATAAATGAGTGGTTGTTAACAGAAAAATTCCCAACACCTCACAATTAATTTGTCAAGTACGGGTCAAGTTTCGAGTTACAGCAATAAAATATGTGATCAATTGAAAGAGAAGCCGTGGATCAAACGTTGTTGGACATTCACGTGATCCAAGTCATGATCTGGTCGCCATAAGTACTTATGTTTCCGGTTGTGTTGCGCTGTCGGTTATACCGCAATTACAAGTAATGGTGCACTTTGTGTAAGAGTGGTGTTGCACAAAAATCATGATTTGGAAAGAATTGAATCATGAAAAAAATAAAAAAATAAAACAAGCTGATCTTTTAACCTTAGGAAGTGTTGGACCAAATAATTTACAATTGAATTCTCAAGGTTCTTAAATCTTTTATTTCTTTTTTAGGTTGGGTGCTTATAATTTTGAGTAGGAGCAATTTATGTGTGATCAACTTACCTCACTTTTGTCACTTGTTTTGTTACAGATGGAGGGTTGCACGGCGGTACTTCATTTAGTCATTTGTCATGTGGGCCTGATTGGTTCAATTATTTTTCAAAACGAGTTTTCGTTATAAAAATAATAATAACTTTTTCACAAATTTTTTGAAAAAATCAGAGAAAAAACTCTTTAATTCGTTTGAACGGACTGATTCAATACTCACATAGGGTGTGAGCCTCACCCCAGTCCGTCAGACGGACCCTCCCAAATCGGAGTAGTAAGCAGCGACAAAGACGAAAGGATCGGACATGGTAAGATATGTTTTCCAATAATTTTTTCGTTTGTTTTCAGTATCTTATACTGATTCAGAGGTAAAAGAAACGAACAGTTCGGCCTTCAGAACGCCGCAACACATGCAAATCGATGCCGGACGTGAACTTATAATCATTGACTCTCTCCATGTGGGGTTTTCACTACCACGTGCGCTTAAAATATTATTATATGTACGTGTGCTAAATACTAAAGAGAGAGAGAGAGAGAGAAAACAAATAAAATAAAATTGTGTTTGCTGATGTTGTCTTGCGTAGCCTACTTTGACTTTGTGTTTGCTGCTGTTTCTTTCTGTGTTGTAGATTTTGAGGATTAATGTTAATTTTTGTTACTAATCCCAATAATTATTTAATTTGTCATTAATTAAAATGTTGATTTACCCAGCACTTGCGGCATTAGAATAGGAAATTTACTAGTATCTTTAAAGAGAGTTTAGGTTTGGTCTACCATGTGACTTCTGCCTCCTACATTACTACTACTTTTGTGTTCAATTTCATGAAAGTCTACATCGCGCTTCTTTACTTGTTGTCGATTATCGAACCAAATCAAAGTAAGCTTTATTTTATTATTTGAGTTCGATTTATATTTTATCATAAAATTTTAAAAAGTAATACTAGATATCACCTTATTTTTATCATCCAATTATCACATGTTAATTGACATGCCTAATTATTATGCTAACTAAATAAACTTATTTTATTTCTCTACCTTCATTTATTAATTTTATATTATTTATCTATTCTTTTATTAATTTTTCTCTCTCCTCAGTTTTCTTTTTTGTCTCCCTTATTAATATTTAAAATCTTCTCTTTCTTTCCCTTTTATTTAATCTACTATACGTTTACTCTTTTTTTCTACCCTTCATAGCATATCTTTTAGAATTTTTTTTTCTTCTTCTTGACAAATTCATAGTTGCGAGATCCTCTTTTTTGTTCTTTTTTTTTATTTGCTACAATAAAAATATACTATAAAACAATTATAAATTTATAATATGCATTTGATCACTTGTGGTGGATTCAATCCTCATCGTGTAAAAAAAAAGAAAGAAAGAAAATAAACCTTCATAATGCACATAAAAAGTTATTGAATGGAGTATACTTTCTCTTCTCTTGTGTTTTCTGATCTAAAATGTTAAGTTGTTGGCTAAGCAATATTCTTTAATCGTCTGTATGTTGTTGCCTTGAAGAACCCATATGATATAGCTATCTTCCTTACATGAAATATCATATATGTTTCTTTAGATTATTGATGATTATTCTTATTATTTTTCTCATATCAGCTTTCTAATAACGTTAATATTGTCTTCTAATCTTTTCACCATCAATGAATACTTTTATATGATGTGTATATGCTATGAATAATCCTTCTCATTGCTTTTGTCAGAGTCCCTATGCTTATATGATAACAAATAGTTCAATTGTATTGTAAAATATTTCATAACATTCAAGTGCAAAATTGACCAGTTTAAATTATTTTGCCAAGACATAAGCATGTTGCATTCCTTTTTCATTCTCCTCACTTGCCTTGGTGCCCATTTCTGGTCTTCAATTTTATTTCATTTTTTGAACAATGTTTTCCATTTTCGACAATTATGAGTTCACCAAGAAGAAAGAGAAAAATCTGAAAAATATAGAATAAATGATAGAAAGAGAAATGTGAACGTCTTGTAGTAGGGTTAAACAAAAGAGAAAGAAAGAGAAAATAAGAAACCTTAATTAAGAGAGACAAAAAAGAAAACATAAAGAGAGAGAAAAATCAATAAAAGAAGAGAGAGAACTAATATAACATAATTAGACATATATTAATTAACTTTATCTAGTTGGCATGTCAAATAAATATGCCAACTAAGAAGTAATAATAGGGTGATGAGAAGAAAATGATGTCTAGTATTACTTAATTTTAAAAAGTCTAAATATTATGTGTGTGGAGTGTTAATATCACATGCGTATATATAAAATTCACATACCACATACAACAAACACGTCTCATTATATCTTGAGAATGTAAACAACACATTGTCCTATCAAGGTCAAACTTCGGCAAGGTAGGCATTGGAAATACACCGAGGTGGACAATTTGATCACATTTTTTCAGAACACAATCGTGCACGCAAATGGACCAAATTTAGAAGAAATATTTGTTCTGATTCTCCTCAACATTTTTCTTCAAACAAATGGTATTGAGACAATGACACAAGACTTTCATAGATCCTAACTTGGTGTAGAATCTTAGAACAAGGAAAATTTTCCTATTCTAGCCATCCGATCATCGCATACACAAGTAGAACCCATTGCATATGAGACCGGCTTGTTGTAACACGGGTGGATGTCTGTCTGATGACATAACTTTCCCTTAAAGCAAAACTATCTGAAAATGGTGCCACTTGTTTCGAATGCAAATATATGCCAATGAAATTAACCAAATATGATGATTTTGTAATGAAAGATAGATCCAGAACAAGAAGAATGCTACTAGTTCTCCATTCATTGATCTGCACATAAAAGGACGATTGAAAATTTTCCTCTAATGTCAGTAGACACAGCAAAACTTTCCTCTGAAAGCGAAGCATACTAAGTATACTGAAATTGTCTTGTTACAAAGCTTCACCACAGGATCTGCAGATAATGCCTACAAAAAGCAATATTCACTTGTTCTTCGTAGCGATTGACCGAAAAAAACTTGAAAACAATATCAAGAACTCCGTTGAAACTGAGGAGTTCTGAAAATCGGTAATGTGCCGATCAACAAGTATCCAAGGGCTTAATCTTGCAATCTGACTTGGGTTGAAGAATCTCCTCCAGTAGATCCAAGAAAAGCAGTTGAAACATGGCTTTAAGTCGTCCAGCTGTGCAGTTGGAAATGGAGGTTTTCCTTATTGTCTTTACTCTCTAAATTCCGACATTATCGCTGCTTGAATCTGTTAAAATTGTCAACTTTCTTCCTGTTTTTATAAAGTCACTGCAAGATCAACAATTGGAATTAAACCAACAAACGTTTGAAAGATAAATTCCAAAAGAAAATGTGGAGCAATAACTGTATAAATTCGAACTTTTTGTAAACTGTGAAAAGAGGAACAATAATTAGGGAAGTATGTAAACAACTCCCACCTAAATGGTTCATCGCCAAGTTGCTTGACGGCGCCTGTGACATCTCGATAGAGCACATGATTTAGCATCTCTGAACTTGCAACGCCAACCATATTTGCCAACTTCCTGTACAGTTCTTCATAAGACCCAAGTAAGGAAAGGTCCAAAGGGCGACCCATGTCCTCTGATTCAATGAAAACCTTACAATGGGCAGTCTTCAAGCTGGTCTCAGAATTGAATCCCTCACAAGATGATCGTTCTGGTACATCCTGCTGATTAAGTGCAGAACCAGAACCATCAGAAAAATTTCCTATTTTATCTGCATTCTCATCCGAAGAACTATTGTTTGTACGCCCTGGTGAAACATTATCACCCGAGCAGCTCTGAGAGATCTGCTGCTCAGTGAGTATAGGTCGACCAAAAAGCACAAATTGGGGTGCCTTCCCATTCTCAGGTTTCTTGGACACTTCAGTGGAACTTCCCATGGTTAGTAAGCAGGAAACATTCTCATTGTTGATAGGCTTGTGAACAATTGGACTACTGGTGACTCTTGAAGGTACAGAAGCATGATCAAGCGGTGGGAAAACAGCCGGAAACAGACCTAACTGCAATTTATTGAGGTGGAGATCAGATAATGGTAAACCATATTGAGCATGCCTGGCTCCCTGCATGCCAGCAGGGGTGTTATCTGAAAGACAACCAAAGGGGCTGCTGGGCCCAAGGAAGTGATTGCTGGAAAATGTTGGGATGGGAAGCTGGCCATCAAGAGGGAAATCTGGATGTTGTGGTAATCTCAATTTCTTACGCGGAGGTGAGAAGGGCGAGAGATGAATGGTGGGCATGTTTGAAACTAATTCCACTAGCCATGGGTTAACACGTTTCACATTTTGGAGCAAATCAGGCTCATCCCATGTCACCTGCAATACAAACCTCAAATGAGAAATCACAATACAGCAAATGCAGAGTAATCCTTTCTTCAAGCAATTTATTCAAGAAGGGGAAGCACGAAGAATAAAGGAAACAGCTCTTATTTAAACACGACGCTAAGATAGGAAGACAGAATTTGACTTGAAAAAAGTAGTGATCTGTAAAAGAGGCAACAAAGATACACCCAAACCCGAAAATCATTTCTTTATCAGATCAACTGAGATTTCATGGTAGAGAACCACTATGAAGATAGACTATAGATTTATTTGAAGCCATTCTATCACTCTAACCAGAATATTATATTAGAAACAGAAAGCTCGCAACATGATTATGAAATTTCGCAGAAGGTGGTGTTCATGACCCAAAAATGGCATTTTATTAGAAAAAAAAAAAATAACCAGAGGGAAAGCCACCAACAATAAAAGCAAGCAAAAGGTAATAATAACAGAATTTAATTTTCCCAGCAAAATTGATGTGCAAGCATTGGATATCATCTTACCTGGAGAAGTCTCCATGGTGAATCTGGCCAGTGAATGGGATCAGCAACTTGAACAGATGAGATGGTTCCCATGAACCAACTTATCCTTGACGAATCCTCTGTTTCGAACGGCATCTTGAACCTCATCCCTGAGCACCAACGAATTTGCAATGCTGCCTTCACAGTGGAGGCCTTCACACAGAACTCCGGAGTGCTTGCTCGAGGGTAGTAAACCACCTCGAAGGGCTGTTTATTGGCTGCAAGTGTTGCAGCTTCAAGAACTGATTCTGGCTTAACTAGTCCAGGGCTGATGAAACTCATGCTGTTGGCTCCATTGCTATTTCTCATCAATTTATTCTCATCTTCCCTCAGAAATGCCGAGAAACCTCCATAAGGCACCATAAAATTCCCACCGGATGGATTCCAACCAGAAGACGTTTCAGGTCCACCTTCAATTCCCCTCTTTGCCCGCCGGATTCCAACACACAGATCTCCGTTCTCTGCCCTCAGGAATACAATGGAATCCCCTGCAACAAGCTTTTTGTGGTTCACAAAACTACTCCACCCTGTTGTCAAAAGATGACGCCTCGGAGTCCCTCTGTAAATATGCCTGAATTTCCATGTGTCCCCATGAACGTCTTTTGCAAGAATGTTCTGAACAGGAGGATCTGCAGAGTAGTCCAAGCGCGGAAAGATTGTTTCTGCACAGTACCTCGGAACTGAGAAGCCCCCACCATTATTCGCATCCGATTGCGTTAAAGTCTTGGCAAATGAAGTAGGTTTGTCTTGAATATCCGGCCCGTTAATCCCTACAACCCCATCATTGTCACCAAAATCAACCACATTTCCACTAATAGGAACCAACCGGATTTTTGCGAAAACCTCATCAGTCTCAGGATCTGCCATGAACTTTACAGCAGCCACCCGACAATGAATATAAGCCGGAATCCTAGGACAACTCCTAAAATCGACATTACCACTTGCATGCTCCGCGTGGCCCTGAGGGAAGTAAAAGACCTTTGAATTCACTGGTGGCGTTTGCACCATACTTCCGGCACAGGCATGCCATAACTGAGAATCCAAGCACTTCTCAGTTTCCTTCATTTTATCTTTCGGTTCCATAAACGTAATCATCCCAACTCCGCAGAATTTGTAACACTATCCCAACAAAATCTCAGTTCATAAACACCCTTTCTTTTAATAATACTTACTTTCACATTTTATACAGCAAAAGCTGCAACCAAATAAAGTATACAAATCTTTTTAGGCATAAAATCAGTAAAATAAAATAAGCATATTAAACAAAAATAAAATAGTAAAAATAAATAAATTCAACTCAAACAAATGCGAAAAAAGGTTACCTCTCTATCTCCGCATCTCGAAAATGCATAGTATTAGCTCAAATTCACACCACACCAACTACTGCTCTTCAGATCCTCAGAAAAGTCAAAACTCTCAATGTTTATACCAAAAATTTTCAAATAAAATACCAAAAATTCAATCCAAATTCGACCAAATTCAATTAAGAAAGCCTCATCTTCTTCAAAACCCCTCAAAGTCACCACCCTTTTAGCACAACATACCTTTTACTCTCCATAAAAATCAAATCTTTACTGCTCTACCATCATAATTTTACACGTCAAATAAAAAAAGAAAAGAAAACCCAAAATCCCCACTGATTTTTTTTTCTAAATTAACCCACAAAAGAAAACAAATTATAAAATATTCTACTCAAACTATTGTTAAAGGTTTCGACTTTACAACTCTTCAAGTCAATAGCCAAAACACTATCAACCAAGCACACCCACACAAAAAAAAAAAAAAAAAAACCAAATTCATGAAAAAGAAACGACAGAAACCAACTGATGATACCCTTTTACTTCTTCCATACATACAGAGACTCTCATAAAGTGTCTTGTCATATATATATGCATATGTATGTATATATATGTGTGTGTTTGTATACTATACAAAGACTATCACATAGAAGAAGAACACTGGTTTTACTTGGTGTGGAGTTAAGTAACGGAGTGGTATGTATTATATATTGACCAAAAAAAAAAAAAAGGTATGTATTATATATATTTTATCTGGAGTTCATTTATTAATTAATTTTTCTAACCCTTTTCTTCGGATCTGAAGAAACTGTGTTGTAATCTTTAAGAAGCTATCAACTTTCTACCTTTTTTTTGTTTTTTTTTTTTTCCTCTGTAACTAAAATATTAGTTCATTCATTCTCTAGCTTTATGGATTGGATTATTAAGTGTATAATTTATTGTTCTTTTAGTTGCAAAATATCGTGATATTTTGAAAATATCGAGGTACATTTTGGTGTGGTAGGGATTAGTCAATGCTTCTCTGAAAGCAAGGCATAAAGTTTAATTAATTACAGTATTTTTAACTATGGTTAAGACTTTAATGAGAAGCTGGGTTTGACTAGTGGGGTTAATATACTCTACTTTTTGCTTTCACCTTTTTTGGGTTGAATTGTACTTATTTGTCTTCCTTTTTGTATGCTAAACTGGGCATAGCTTTTTGGTTTACTTTTTTTTTTTTGGTTTGCTTTCACTTTCATGTTGGTGTAGTCACCCACCGGTCAATTGTGAATAGTCAATTTCCCATCCTTCTGCTTTTTTCATTTTTTTTCCAGTACTCGTCTTTTTATTTTTCTTTTTCTTTTTTTCGTTTGAAGGGAGACAAAACTGATAAACGAAATAAAAAATGTTGAGACTCCGCAAGCAACTCGGTTACCATTCTAGGTATTTTAGATCATGTTAATTTATATTTCTTCAATAACAAGAAAAGTCCAATTAGAATATGATTCGCTAAAAAGTTTATTTTATACTATAATTCGCATGGCATTCTACACATACAATAATCTTCCTATAAACGTAATTTACTTGAATTCAAATTTTTTTCTCAAATTTTCTCTGACATTGTGTTTGTGATACCCTTCGAAGTTAGGCTTGTAAAGCTCTTTGGAGTTAAAAAAGAGCATTTAACTTTAAAAAAGGGGCCTTATAAACTTTAACAACCTATAATTTCATTAGATCATTAAGATTTCAAGTTTGAAAACTTGAAATGAAATAACAAATATTATGTATAGTGATGCAAATTTATGAACTAAAAAATTACCAAGTATACACGTGTCATGAATTCATTCATCAAATTAGCTAAAAATGTTAAGTAGTGAAAAACTTTTATACTGATTTTTTTTTTAAATGTACTTTAACAAGTTTAGAACTTCAAAAAAGCTTACACACTATTTTAACCACAAAAATAACCTTAGCCAAACACCCTTGAAGTCTTATCGCGTGGCTAATTTTTTTGCGTCATACATTCGTCCACATCGTCAAGTTTCAGAGACAATGTTAAGAAGTTACTTGTACAAGTTGGAGTACTTTATTTTGTAAGACTAGCATTAGTTGTACCATTATAAGTAATTAAATAGTGGAAGTTAATTCTAAGCAAAAAGCAATTATCAAAGTATGTAATCATATGTGCATCATAGTAATTCCAAACATGTGATTTAAGTTACTGATATTTGAATAACTTAAAGAACACTTTATTTCGCAATTAGTTTAAGCCTTTATTCAACTTTGAGCAACATTAATAGAAATTGAATATAGGCTTGCCTGTTGTACCAAGACTTGCTTCCAAAGTTTATATATAGGTAACTTGCCATTTATAAAAAAATATGATTAATAGTGATCAATTATATGGTAACAAACTATTGAAATAATCAAATACAATCTTGTTAATCTAAGGGATTAGCCTAATTGTGGAGTCTTAAGGTATGGACCGAAAATTTGCTCAAATCTTGATTTTCAATCAGCTAAGAGGATATTATTTTTAAGATCAATACTGATTAGTTTTATACTTAACTAACCTTTCTTCCATTGGGGTATGCCTCTTGAGGTTTGGACCCTACTATGAGCATAAAAAACTTCTAAGGTGACGATTGGTATATGTTGGTCCAACAGTAGTAGAGATAAAATTACTCTTACGAGGTCGCAAATTCGACACTCTCCATTGTTCTGAAATTTCGTCATTGACTAACTTGATCCATGTGTGGGGGTGTATCGCTACACCTGAAAGTTTACCTGTTGGTAGTTAGATTCTATTGGATAATCCGATAATCGAACTCCACCAATTGGATTCGTATATCATCCAAAAAATTAAAGCTGAGACACTTGAATGCACTTCTTTAACCACTACAAGTTCCATGTAAATGAAGGACATGTTGTGTTATTAACATTGATGAAGGCTGCGATCTCTTTCACTCTACTTTAAGAACCAACTTAAGAAAAACAGAAATTAAAGAAGCGCATTATGAGCTAAGAGAGTCCGGTCTCGTTAAGGCAACTTGGACCGGCGCAACAGCAGAGGGACCATGCCACATTGGCACAGTTGAGTAACAATTAGTTGGTCAGTCTCTACTTTTTGACACAAGCATAGACAACCATAACTACTATCAAACATTCACTGGTTGCACAATCAACAATGTGAGCATTGAACATGAAAGCATTAAAGTTTTAATTAGTTCAACAACTGGATCCATCTAGTTTTAATTATTAACTTGTCAATATATTGAATTTAATTAAATTGATACAAAATATTTAAGTAACTTGTATTGATAATAATTGTGAATTTAAGTCATTATAATTAAACAAACATCTCTTATAATAATCGTGAATTGTTCATGTAATTTTATCATATTTATATCAATAATTCACGATCGCTAAATCTCACTCATATTAGGCTGGCTCCAACAGCCTCCCTAAAATGGCTAGGGAGGCTGTTGGAGATCTCTTATAATAATCGTGAATTTTTCATGTAATTTTATCATATTTATATCAATAATTCACGATTGCTAAATCTCACTCATATTAGGTTGGCTCGAACAGCCTTAGCCATTTTAGGGAGGCAAATGCTCAAATAATGCTCCAACAGCCTCCCTATGAAGGACTCTCTAAAATTGGGAGCCCCTTTTTTTTTTTACTTAGCTCTTTACATGTAGAGAGCCAAAAGTGGCTCTCTATATTTTTAAAATTTGAACGATTTTTTTTAGTTGCGAAATCAAATTAATTTTATTTCTAACTTATTATAATATTTAAGGAATTTCAAATTTTAATGACAACTTTTTAGTCAAATCGATACTAACTTTTTCGATTGAGACAAAAATAAAATAAAAAAATAATATTAATTGAAAATATAATAAGATAATAAAAATTAAAATAGAATGTCATCATTAACAAATAAAAAATAAAAAATAAAAAAATCAAATAGTGTGTATAATTAAAATAGAGATATATTAGATTAAAATAAAGCAGAGAGCCTATAAAGCAGAGAGCCTTTAAAATACGAATATTTTAATTTTTTTACTTTAATATATCACTAAAAAGTTTTTTTTAATTAAAATGAAAAAAAAATATGGACAATGAAAAGAAAAAGTTATTTATTATAAATTATAATATAAAATAGTAAGTCATCATTAAAAATAAAAAATGTAAATAAAAAAATAAAAATGGTGTGTTTGATCTAAAATAGAGATATATTAGAGTAAAAAAAATAGGGAGTCCTTAAAATAGGGAAACTGCTGAAGTGAAATTGAAATAGGGAGTCCCTGAAATAAGGATAAATTAAAAGTAGAAATGTTGTTGGAGTAAAACTTGAATAAGGAGCCCTTAAAATTAAAAAAACAAGCCTAAACTCCTTACATGTAGATAAAAGAATAAAAAATCTGTTGGAGTTAGTCTTATCTTATCATAATGAGTAGATTTATTTTCTAGACATATCACAAATGGTATAGTCGGCAAGTGGCAATGCATATAGGTCGCGAACACGAATACGGAAAGATTCTAAGCCGTTATTATGACCTGACCAAGCCCATGGACCGCGTATTGACATTATTATGTCACAAACTATGAGCACATTCTGGGTACTAGTACTGTGCAAAGCACATAGAAAGTGCTATTAAACTGTATCATTAGCTGCAAATATACACTATCTAATCTCGGGGTTAAAGTAGTAGTGGAACGTTATTCACATTTTAGATTTAAATCAATTAAAAATTTAATTTTTAATTAGTTTCAATAAATTTTATATTTAATTAATGTAAATTATATTTATTCTGAATAAAATTACATATTTCGAAATTTAACACCTCCTTGGACCTCTCTTACCCTAACGTCCTTACAACCCAAAACCTATACATGTATATCAGTCAATGCAGAAAGTGGCCCACGTCAAATGTTTGTGGATTTTGTCCCTCGAGTGCTTGATACTTGTACGACTATGTGTACACGCTTGACCCATGCATACAGCTATACCACGTAACCACCCCACATGGAGGGTCACGAGACAAGATTATTATATGTACGCAACACTAGCTTCTCCTCATCTAATTGGATGAGCTCTTGTCTGTAGTTCATACGTAGTGGTAAGAAGTCTTCGGGGGATATGATTCAGCCATACTGAAGGTTAAATCGATTTTGTGAGATGACGGACTTAATACTCATCACTATTTAAGAATTTTATTATTAATTAATTTGATACATGTATAAAGATGAACTGATGTACTTATAAATTTATCAATTAGTGATTGATCAGACTCAATCAGTTTTTACGTTATTTAAAAAATACATAGTGCTAAGAAAAAATGAGGTTCAGTTCTAAGATAGTGTAGCTCGAGAATTTATATAGTTGGTCTTACAATTTATGATTTATTAATATAAAAATTTTGTATTCTTTAACATTTTCTCTAACATTTAATCCAGGATTGGACATATATAGAAAAATAAAGTAAATAAGAAGATATGGATAAAATTGAACCAAAATTTAACTCTGATATTATATTGAGAAATATGATGTTTAGTCATAAAATAATGGTTCTCAATACATATATAGATCGCTATATATTTTAATTGCATTTCCGTTTGAATAATACTTTATTTTTATTTTTTCTTGGTTCCACGAAATTCCATGCTCCCGGATTAATCAAACCATGCGTCCTCAAAAGCTGCATATACTGTGCTATGATTCGTCAGATGTGAATTACAAAAAATGCTCCATGTTTGGAAAAGTGAGTAAGAATTTCTTTACAATATTATAATTTTATAAATAAAATTAAATAATTATAAATTATTCACGTTATATTTTATTATAATTATATAAATAATTTAAAACGGTTAAATTTTACTCTTAATATTATGTTAGAACCGATTCTTTCCCTACAAAACTATGTGTCCCATTCAAACATCGACATGAAGGTGAGGTGGGGCTCCAGTAATGAGTTTCGACAAGTTCGAATCCACCTCTCTACTTAGTTATAGACGCCTAGTTGTATTAGGTTGTGGCAAGTGTGGACTTAATCTTCTAAATCTAGGTAGACATTTTTAAAAGAGTAAATGACTGAAATTGTCTTTTATTTTTAAAATTATTGATATTTTTATTTATAATTTACCAAATATAACAAATTAGTTATTTATTTTTAAATTTATAACGTCATTAGTCTTTTTAATAAATTTTATTAATTTTTTAACGTAAATTATATGCACCCGCCACATGACGAATTAGTCTTTTACTCTTTCAAAATCTTATTTAAATTGGTCACGTACCGAAGACATGCAATCCGTGTTAAAAAAAAATTAACAAAATTTATTAAAAAAATTAATAACATTACAAATTTAAAGATAATTGACCATTTTAATCATTTACCTTTTCTAGAACTAGAATTTGCCTCGTTCTTTTCAGCTGATTTCTTAACCTGCTTTTTCAGAAACCATTAGAAAAAAAAAAAAAAAAAATCGATGTTTTCTAGGAACTATTAGAGGCTAGAGCAAGTAATTTGATATCTACAGTGCTGGTCCAAGCCACCTCCGTAGCCCATAACTAGAATTCAATGATTGGTGCTCCATCACTGACGTAGCCATACAATTTCTCCAATGCAATACCTGCCCTCTTTATAGTACTCTAACTTAATAAAATACCTTACATCTTGACAAAAAAAAAAAAAACTTACATGGGCTGCATATGCTTCATTATAAATGGATATATTCAATGGTTTATTATATTCTCTCTCTATATTTTTTTACAACAGTGACGTGAATACTTCTAAAATTTTCTCTAAATTCACACTAAAATTTAAATTTTAAACACACGTAACTTCTGAAAGATGTATGGTCTAATTTAATTGTTATAATATACATTTGTTCTACATTAAAAAATTATAAATTTTTAAACCACTTTATAAGATCTAGAAAAATTAACCTCTTCATTTTGCTAAGATGCAACGGAAATTATACGTAGTTATTGTTTTAGAGAAAAAATAAAAATAAAAATAATTTTGCACTGCAAAATCCTCCAAAGACAAGAATGAAAATGATTTGTATATAGCGTCGGAAATTCTTTCATTGGATTAAGTTGGTTTGTTTTTCAATATTTAAAACGACAGTTGAAGATAATTAATTTTACTAAAGAACAAAATTACATCTTTCAATAAATATATTATTAGCAAGGGAACTGAAGTATTAGTTTTGGGGCCCTGTACGGTAAAATGGGTGTGATGTGTGAACTGTGAGACTGAAACAAAATCCACAAATCAAATCAAATTAAATTTTATTTTTTTAGACGGAGTCTGTTATATAAGTTTGAAAATATTATTTTTGTTTACCAATGATATATATATATATTTACCTCTCTAAGGCCCTGTCCAACAGTTTTTCTATTTTCAAAAATCCCTTATTTTTTGGATCTTTAAACTCAAATTCAAGTCCTCCAAATTTGGAAAATTTGATGAATCCAAGTCAATGTAGATTTATATATATAGTATAATTATGGTTAAGGAATTGTAGTTTAGTGCTATTTTATTTAATAATAACACTTAGGGTCTTAATTTTTTTATACGTAGCCTCATAAATAGAATATTAATATTAATAAAAATAGAATATCATCATACACAATGAACAAATATAAATAAAAAACATAAAATTATTAGAAAAGTTTTATAGTCAAAAATAAAATGAACAACATTATGAACAACAAATAAATAAATAAAAAATATTTAATAATTTATTCGATTAAAATAAAGAGAGATATTAAAGTAAAATAAAATTAGAGAGTTTCTAAAATAAAGAAGATATTGGAGTGAAATTAAAATAATTTTTTTTTAAAACAAGAGATTGACTAATAAGAGTGATAGATTTTTAAATGTTGAAAAAAATATGATTGAGCGGTTGGAGTTGGGATTGAGATATGTCCAGAATTTTTTTTTTTTTTTTTAAAGGTAAAAATGAATATGCATACGCCAAGACGACAGCTCGAAGACAATAAAATGGCCGTGGACGTTGACTCAAAATAAAGTCACAGACACAACCAACACGTGTCAATAGATGACGGGATGTGACGTAATTGATTGTCCCTCGTGTGCACACACCACATCACCGACTTGACTGCCTTTCCAAATCTCTGTCTGCTTTGATACTTTCCTTTGTAGAGTGTTGTGTGGTCCCATCCTCTAGGCACGCGTTATAGTCTTTGTTTTTTTTGATAAATTATTTGTGTAGTCCTCAATTAAAATGAATTTGGATCTTTTAATAACATCGTTTATATAATAATGTTATT
Source organism: Ehretia macrophylla (assembly GCA_037974665.1). Taxonomy (NCBI): domain Eukaryota; kingdom Viridiplantae; phylum Streptophyta; class Magnoliopsida; order Boraginales; family Ehretiaceae; genus Ehretia; species Ehretia macrophylla. The sequence continues at coordinate 25,455,132 of CM075771.1, forward strand.
AAGAAATAATCTCAACGGTTCATTTTATAAAAAAAATCTAAATTTATAATTAAATATCAAACAAAATCAACCTAAAATATATCCTAATTTATTTCTTTTCAATCGTTTCTTTTTCCTAGTTTATTTCTCCACCAAAGTAATTAGATGTTGAAGTTGATGGGAGCATGTGTTTGTTCGTGTTCGTGTCAAGTTTGAAGATCTATAACTATAATATAATGTCATTATATTATATCAAAATATGTAAAAATTTCTAAAGAAATCATGTTAATGATGCAACGTTCTTCCTTGCATTAGGGATGCTAAGTTAAATGATCCAGTTTTACAATTTGAACAAATGGGAGCATATGTTTGTTCATGTTCGCGTCAAATCTGAAGATCTATAACTATAATATAATACCATTATATTATATTATAATTGATTCTTATTCGATAATGCTAATTATCACTAGTGAGCTTGTGAATAATCTTCTTGATTCTTATTTGTTGCTACTTTGATTTGCACGGCTGGTGAATGGAAAGACAGATGGAAAAAAAAAAAAAATTGGCGGGCAAATAAACTAGGAGAAAGAAACAATGGAAAATAAATAAATTATGAAAGATTTTAGGCTGATTTTGTTTGATATTCAATTAAGAGTTTAAATACTTTTTTAGTAAATGAACTATTGGGATTCTTTCTTAATAACATTATTGTACAAACAGTGTTATTAGGAGATCTAAATACAGTGAAAAGTTTAATGATTCTTACACTAAATTTCAGTAATATTATTACAGGCCTTATACAGACACGTGCTATTCCTTATAAATTTTTGCAAGTGTTGCCCAAGCTTATTACAAATTTTGGTGTTTCCAAAAATAGACTCTTTGAGATTTATAAATATATATTACTCGTCTTTACAAAAGTTTTGATACGTACTTTATGAATTTCACTGGCTCTCACTTTTAGACTGAATATTTTACCATTATATCTAGTATATCCTATGACTTCTAGTTGCTCAACTTGGTTTCGCGCTATTCCTTCCCATTAAAAAGATCGATTAATAATTTCGGGAATAAATTTATAAATTTGATGACAGAAAGCACAAAGGCAAACCTTGGATTTGAATAGCTATAGAGGAAAAGTCTCATCTGTTAGAGTAATAAAATGTTTTTCATATATTGGAATTGATTGAGAAAACGACATATCAAAAGGATAATATTGAAGCAGTTTGATACACGTCTCAAATGCGTGGTCTGGACCCATGTTGTAAGAAAATTTATTCTTAAATACCGTATTTAGAACTCTGTTCAGAATGTCACTAGTAATGTTTTCTGGTGGAGTGCAAACCTTTTCTAGCAAGCATTTACTATATCATTGACCCACTAATTAAAGTATGAAAGCCCCACTCTTTTTTTTTTTGCCACATTTTCTTTATTTTTTCAAACTAAAACAAACTTATCTTATTAGATGTGACCGATTATATATATTTGACAACGTTACTTATTTTTGTTAAGAGTTATTTTCTTTATTAGCTTTCACAGGCAGGGAACTCTCCAAGAGTTATATAATACGTCTCAAATTAATATAAAAAATTCAAAATGTTTATGTTGGTTGTTGACTATCTAATAGACTAACACCATCTTTTTTCTTTCTATGTCCCGTAAATTAGGTCAACATTTTTATTTCTCCAGGTCATCTATTACTGTTAAGAAAAACTACTCCGACATATATATTATTACTTTTTAAATATCTCAATCATCATATGTCTTCAAATCATTTTCCAATAAACTTAAGTCGAAACACAAGGTAACCTTGTGAAATTGATGTCCATAGTGTCCTTGATTGAAAAACATATAGGCTAATCTACTTGATGTCTTTCAATCTGTTCCATCCCAAGAAAATGATCCAAGCCCATAAAAGATCGGCCCAATTATTATGCCAATAATAATTATTAATTTGCTTTAGCCTCCTAAAAAGGAGAAAAAAAATTATTGAGACTTTGGTCTAGTGGTATATTTTTCGTTGTGAGTGTGAGATGTATGAGATCCATTATCGTTGCTGACATTTTTTGATGTGTATTATATGACTTAGATCTTCCTTGAATAAAATTAAAAAAAAAAAATGAGAGAAGAAAAAAAAAACTTGCACAATTTTTTTAGCTTTTCCATTTTCGTATGTGTTTCCAAGGTAATAGACGCTCAATCTTCGGTTATATTATTGCTCAAGAGAAGGAAATAAGTTACAAATTGCATTTAATCTCAATTATTCTCTACCGAATGACATTATGAAATTACGTCCATACTTGCACATATTAAGAAAGAAAATAAGTTATAAATTGCATTTAATCTCAATTATTTTCTATATTAAATATCTATTAGCTGGATTGTCTTACTACTTACCCCTCAACTCTTATTGCAAAACTTGGTTCTTCATTTATAGTTTTAATTTCAACCACGACTTCCATGTCCATTGTATCAAAAACAAAAATTACTACTAAGTGCTCAAAGAGTAGACTAAATCCTAACTAATGAGCAATTGAAGGAGAGTGAAGACAAATGGATAACTGCATAGCCTAGCATGAAAATGTCTGTAATCTTCACTTGTCCTATAGACTCGGGCACACTCTCTATATGGAATCTAATACCTCAAAATCCACACACACACACATTCTTTGTTACTTCTTTATTGTCATTTTCTGCTAGCACACACTTTATGTTAGTGAACCTTCGAGAAAGAACGTCTAAACATGGCCTCCATGAAGCTTGGCTCAAAATCTGAGGCTTTCCATCGTGATGGACACTCTTGGTAAGCTAAATCATGCATGTTTTCATCTCTTTCTTGAATGCATATTGATTTTTTAGCAACTAAGCTAGTTAAGTTTTCCTTCAAATAAGTCATGTCGATCAAATCCATTATAGCATACTTTATCTCCAAGATTTATCTTCAAAATGGCGTTACGGTTGCCTATAGTGCCTATATTGTTGTTAAAGAAAGACAACAATATGATTAACGAATGTCGTTTTGATGACTTACCCTCGTGTCTAATGTGCAAGTGCAATTTTTCAGGCGTTGCGGCGCTGGCCTTCCAAGTGATGTGACAATTGAAATCGGAGAAATGTTCTTTCATCTCCACAAGGTGCATATATAATTTACAATCTTTAAAAAAAAAAATAAATTGAGTAAATTTATTTATGTTTGCTCATGAATTTGTTGATTAGAGTTATTCACTTGTATGCATACTACTGTTTACTGGATTAAGTCACCTAAAAATTTAAATACCATTTGTTTAAATCAAATAATGAAAATCCCACAAGAACTTTTCAATAGTAGCCAATATCTTATTACGAATAATTCCGAACTTATGATGATCATTTTTTCGTATCTGTAGTTCCCTATGCTATCAAGAAGTGGGCTATTAGAGAGGATTATAGGCGAATTGAACAGTGATGATGGATCAGCATGTGTTGTACAGCTTAGTGATATACCTGGTGGAGCTAAAGCATTTGAGCTCATAGCAAAATTTTGCTATGGTGTCAGAATGGAGCTCACTGCTTTAAATGTAGTGAGTGTTAGATGTGCAGCAGAGTATCTTCAAATGAGTGAAGACTATGGGGAGGGGAACTTAATTGCACAAACAGAATGTTTCTTGAATGAAATTTTCGGCAGTTGGACAGACTCAATTAAAGTTCTCGAAACCTGTGAAGAAGTTCTTTCGTACGCAGAAGAGCTTCACATTGTGTCAAGATGCATAAACTCCCTGGTGATGAAAGCTTGCGCAGATCCAAGGTTGTTTAATTGGCCTGTTTCGGGTTGTAATAATACTGAGAGTTCAGCCAGTAATGGTTTATGGAATGGGATACGTGCAATGTCCAAGCCACAGCCTATTGGTGATAATTGGTGGTATGAGGATGTGTCTTTTCTCAGTTTGCCTTTCTACAAACGGTTGATTCAAGCTGTTGAAGGAGCTGGCATGAGGCCTGATAATGTTGCTGGATCACTAGTATATTATGCTAAGAAATATATTCCCTTGATGAATAGGCAATCAAGTTTTAAGGACGCGAATCATGTCAAAACGGGGTCACCTGTATCCACCCCTTCTGAGGCAGACCAGAGAGCTCTTCTTGAGGAGCTAGTTGAGTTGCTTCCTATTCAGAAAGGAGTCACGCAAACTAGGTTCCTTCTCAGGCTGCTCCGAACTGCTATGATCTTGCAGACGAGTCCATCATGCAGAGAGAATTTGGAGAAAAGGGTGGGGATGCAGTTGGATCAAGCTGCAGTGGAAGATCTACTAATACCAAATATGGGATACTCTGTGGAGACTTTGTATGACACAGATTGTTTTCAGCGGATTCTGGATCATTTTATGTCAATGGATCAACCTTCAGCGGCTGTATCTCCCTGCATTATTGAAGAGAATCAATTAATGGAAGGGGCTCATTCGTTAACATCAATGACAATGGTGGCCAATCTAGTGGATGCATATCTTGCTGATGTTGCGCCAGATGTTAATTTGAAGCTTCCGAAATTCCAGTCCATTGCTGCTGCAATCCCTGATTATGCCAGGCCACTTTATGATGGTCTTTATCGCGCAATTGATATTTATCTGAAGGTAAATGTTCCTATACTTTCCAAGAAATTAATGCTTTTCACGGTCTTCAGTAAGTTTGTGCTAAGATGAATATGAATTCCATAAGTTCTTTACTATGGAATCAGGTTTCTAAGCCCACTGTTCAATATTCATCCTGTAATTTAACTGCAATCCTTAAATCCTATAGATTTTACAAAGTTCCAAATACTCCAATTCTCAAACTGAGCTTTGCTCGGAAAAAGAATTCATATAGTCTGCACCGTGCGCTCGAGACAGGTTTTGCTTTAAAAAAAGGCCTGATTTGAAAGTCGAGGAATAGGAAATTCTCTAGCAAAAGCAACATATTATAGAATGTAATTTCCATTTAGATTATGACTTATGAGCTTGCTAACCATATATCACAACTTCAGGCACATCCATGGCTCACAGACTCTGAGCGAGAGCAGATTTGCAGGCTCATGAACTGCCAGAAGCTTTCATTGGAGGCAAGTACTCATGCAGCACAAAATGAAAGACTCCCCCTCAGAGTGATTGTTCAAGTCCTATTTTTCGAACAGCTTCGTCTACGTACATCAATTTCTGGTTGGTTCTTTGTCTCTGACAATCTTGAAAACTCTCAAAATCCTAATGGGGACCTTGCACTCTCCAAAAATGAGGGCTCCCAGGCACGCGATAGAGGATCGGGCATCGAAGACATGAAGGAACGCGTATCTGAGCTCGAAAAGGAGTGTGGGAGCATGAAACAGGAGTTCCAGAAGCTGGTGAAGTCGAAGAGAAGTTGGAACATATTCTGCAGAAGAAAATCTAGTAATTGTAACAGCAGATCAAGGTCCTGCCATAAGAAAGTAACACCACCTCCAGCTAACAATGAGCATCAAATTCATGAAAATGCTATTTTGCCCAATTGATTGCTGAAAGCTGAACCGCTGAAGCCAACAGAGGATCACAAAATATCAATTCACTTGTTACTCTCTGTTTCTGATTAATGTAATTCTTGTAGTCAGTTTTGCATGCTTTCTTTTGTTCATTAAACCATAATTGTTGTATTTATCGAAATGGAAATTTAATTTAGTTGACTGATGACTGCTGGAGTTTCCGGATTACTCTCTTAAGAGATTCATACATGTTCCCCTCAATAATCTACCACCGTTGAATCTCACTTGTAATATCGTCATAACGTTACGAGTAGATCCAATCCCATGCGATAATCTTTAGATGTTTCAAAATCAGCAGGCGCTCTTCAGTTGGCCCATATATGTTCTGCTATCATTGTAGTAGCTCTCTTTCTGCCAAGCCACAGGCTGCAGCCCTTAACCAAGGTTTCCTTGTTTGCAAACAGGTCACCTACATATTTTCGAACATTACTATATCTCACTGTAGGGTTAGATTGGTGCGATGGAGCAAGAGGAAATTTGGTAGTAATAAAAGGATCATTGCTAACCTGAAGAGAAGAATTGAGGATATGATGAGTCTACCTCAAGTAGATTTTGATTTGGTGCAATCCAAGGCAGTGATGCAAGAGATTGAAAAAATCTGGGGGTATGAGGAAAAATATTGGGCTGCAAGAGCCAGAATTAAATGGCTTCAAGTGGGAGATCGGAACACCGAATTCTTTCACTCAACAACGAAACAAAGAAGGATCAGCAATAGAATCATCAGACTTCAACAGAGTGATGGGAACTGAACAGAAGACCCTGCGCATATTAAACAGATGTTTCAAGACTACTTTGAGGATCTCTTCAGGACTGTTGGAGAAAGAAACTTTGAGCCCATGTTAGAGTGCATTCAACCCGTCATCTCAGAGGAAGATAACTCAAGACTCATCAGGCCTATTACAAAAGAGGAAATCAAGTCCGCTACTTGGAGCCTAGGGGCTAATAAAGCCCCGGGATCAGATGGTTTCTCAGGTGCCTTCTTCCATAAATTCTGGAATGTAATTGAAAATGATATCTTGTTGTTATTTGAAAGCTTTTTGCAGGGATGTAATCACATGAGAACCATTAATCAAACAAATATTGTGTTGATCCCTAAAGTTAAGCATCCTCAATGTGTGAGTGATTTTCGACCCATATGTTGCTCGAATTTCATTTACAAAATTTTCTCAAAAATTATGGTCATTAGAATGAAACCTATCATGGAAAAAATTGTTTCCCAAACTCAGTCTGCTTCCATTCCAGGAAGAATCATTCAAGATAATATATTCATTGCACAGGAAGCCGCTTTCTGGCTTAAATGAAACAGGAAAAATTCAAAACAGTACTATGCCATCTTCAAAGCAGATATGAGTAAGGCATACGATAGAGTTGAATGGGATTTTCTTAATGCGGCGCTTTATAGAATGGGGTTTCACCCTATCTGGATTAAGTGGATTATGAATTGTGCATCCTCAGTGTCGTTCAATATCATTTTGAATGGCAATCCCCAGGACATGATCTTGCCATCGAGAGGCATCCGACAAGGTGATCCTCTCTCCCCGTATTTGTTCTCAATCCTTACTCAGGTACTTACTAACCTGGTTGAATGGCAGCTTAGTATGAATTTGTTAACTGGATTCCGTATTACGAAAGAATGCCCCCCTTGACTCATCTGCTCTTCGCAAACGACTCAATCTTTTTCCTTAAAGCTAATTACAAGGAAGCATTGGTGTTACAGGACATTATATACAAATATTGCTTCGCATCTGGATAGTGCATTAATGTTACCAAATCTTCAATTGTGTTTAGCCCCAATACTCCGGAAGGTATTAAAAGAGGAGTTGCAAATATCCTTAGAGTGAGATACTCTAATTCGCTTGGGAAATTTCTGGGCCTCCCAACAGAGTGGGGAAAATCCAAAACAGAAGCTCTCCACTGGATTCAAGAAAGATGTATTGCAAAACTCCAAGGATGGAAAAGCATGTTACTTTCAGAGGGAGTAAAGATATCCTTATCAAGACTGTTCTTAATGCAATGCCCACATTTGTTATGTCCACTTTTCTCTTGCCCAAATCTGTTTGCCGAAAAATAATGGCCTTGGCAGCTAACTTTTGGTGGGGGAGAAATGGGAAGAATTGTATCCATTGGATTAAATGGGAATCTATGGTGGAATCAAAGAAACAAGGAGGAATGAGATTTCGTGATCTCCATAGCTTCAATCTTGCCTTGATCGCGAAACAAGTTTGGAGGATCTAGTCAAATCCTAATTGCCTTCCAGCGCAAATCCTCAAAGGAATTTATTTTCCCAAAACCAACTTCTGGAATGCAAAGTTTGGAGGATCATCCTCTTGGAGCTGGCAAAGTATCATCAAATGAAGGGATTTGATCAAGGAAAAAACTTTATGGGCTGTGGGAGATGGAACGCTCATTAACATTTGGAATGACCCATGGCTCAACAATCACAGACAAATTCAATGCAATAATGTGGAAGGTCCTCAATGTGTCTCAGAGTTGATTGATATTGTTGCTGGTAGATGGAAGGAAGAGTTAGTCAGATCCACATTCACAAGATCTATTGCTGAAGAAGTGCTTGCCACCTATTTAACTCACCCGCTACGTGAAGATTGCATTGTTTGGCCATTCTCAAGTGATGGACAGTACAAGGTCAAGTCAGGATATTTTGTTGCTAAAGAGCTTTACTGTGATTATTATTCAACTAGAAGGAACAGTGCAGGGTCATCTTATCGAGAGCCGAAGTCACTTTGGAGCTTTATTTAGGGCTGTAAAGTGCCACCTAAAATTCAAATTTTTTTGTAGAAGAGGTGTAGAAATGCGCTGCCAACGCAAAAGAATAAATGGAAAAGCAAATGTGGATCGAGCCCTTTGTGCATTATATGTGGCGAAGAAGTGGAGAACGTGGAGCACATTTTCCTAAGGTGTGCTTGGGTGAAACGCTTTTGGTTTGCCTCTCCACTGCAATGTGATATTAATTTTTGGTCAGCTACCCAAATTGGAGATTGGATGGTTGAAATGATACAAAGGTGCAAGAATGTTGGATACAGCAATGATGAGGCAGCCATTAAAATTGCAATATGCTGTTGGCAAATATGGAAAGAAATGAACTCTATCAGCATCGAAGGAAATGTGGATGTTGATCAGGCCATTATTCAAGCTCAATGTTTGATTTAGGATGTTTGCAATAGTCTTGATGATGAAGGAAGAGATTATGGTGAATCCAATAGAGGGCAAAATAAAGTTATTACAAGCTGGATCCCACCGAATCATAATTCATGGAAAATCAATACTGATGCAGCTTTTGTTGGGAAAGGAAAAGCAGCGATTGTATTTATTTGCAGGGATCACAATGGAACCTTATGCTGTGGGCAAACTGATTTTGTCTTATGTTCGTCAGCTTTTGAAGCAGAAACTTTGGCTATCAAGTTTGCTTGTTCGTTTGCTAAACAGCTCAGGTTCGAAAGCATCATCATTGAAAGCGATGCGGAAGCAGTACTCAAAGCAATCAATTCTCCTAATCTTGTCAAGAATTGGAATTCAAGACGCATAGTGGAAGATACTCAAAAGATTGTGGCAGAAGCTTCGAATGTGAGACTTCAATGCATCAGGAGAACTGCGAACCAACCCTGTGATTGGGTCACTAAAAGCAAACTTAAGAACTGTTTGCCCTTAGATCGGGTCTCTAATATCCCCCCTCCTCCCCCTCAATTAATGTATTTTCTTAATTTGGATATCTATCCTACCGGGATTGAATAATTGTTGTACCTCCTTTTGTTTGAATGAATGAATCTCAATTGACCAAAAAAAAAAATAGACATGAGAGATTTCACATTTAATACACAAAATTCTTAGGTAACATGAAGCATACTCTTGTACTCCAGCATTGTGTATATATGCATGTATATATAAACTTCGAACACTTTTAAGATATGTCTTAAAACAACATGTTTAAGGCTGTTGTTCACACATTTATTGACGGTTATCCCTTATGAGAATCAAATATTAACATATAGTCCATCCATTTTATTATTAAATTTATTAACGATCAAAATTCATTAATTTCGAATTTAAACTTTACTCACCATCATCCTAATAGACTCGCTTCAGTCATATTAGGATGACCATTATGCAATTAAAGACTGGTGGCATACATCTTTTATCATTTGATTGCTTTCATTATTTCCTTGAATGTAGGTTTTATGGCATCTATACAGCTAGAAAGCACCATAACCGAAAAGGCAAGTGGTTCAATGCCGCGTTGGCTTGTTTTTTCACCATTCCCAATGTTTCCAACATCATTATTCATTTCAAACTATATTCAAGTGGATAGACTCTTCAACCACCAAAATGCCTTCGGTGATTAGATAGATATTCTTCAAACAGTCGACAATGTGAGACTCTCTAATACACCACATGTATATAAATTAAAACGAGTCTGGGACCAAAATGGAGCTATCATTTTTGTCTTTAAATCCCATCAAAATCACATGGTCCCTTCTATTTAGCTGTTGTGTCTAACAACATGTCACCCTCAACCATGCATGTCACTTCTGCAACTTGCCTGCAGGGAGAGCCGGAGGGCCCTCCCATGCATCTTCCTATCATCGTTCAAGTTGGTCTCTCTCTCGTTATCTTTTAACGTTGTCTGCTTCATATTGCTCAAACCTTAAACAGAAAACACGTATCTGAAATTTAGTTGACATATCTGTAATGCAAGTATTGCAAGATAGATAATGGCCAATCTTGAGAATGAGTAGTAATCAAAAGAAGTGCCTTAGTTGAAAAACCAAAGAAAAGAAGAAAGTAGTAGAACAAAAGGGTGAAACCATACTCATTTTTTTGTTGGTAAAAGTAATAACACTGATAATTAAAAGTATCTTTACAAATAGAGCTTCATATCTTCAAATACCTAATAATAAATACCAACAAGAACCATTGAATATGAGAATTACATGTGAAAAATAAATAAAAATGAGTCATTTGATAATAAAAGTCGAGACGTAATTAAGGTCATTGCTATACTAATATTCCCAACTTAATTTCACTAACTTGAATAGAAGAAATTAGCATGTGAGTTTGAGAGAGTTAGGATGAATGGTCAGATAACGACTTATTATTCAAAGTACGAACCACGGCCTCAACCTTCATTAATGTAAGAAAAAAAGGAAAATACATAATATAAAGTAGCTGGGAAGTTACCATTAATTAGGAATTCCATATGCATATTGTAGCACTTACAACTTGCAAGAAAACTGAACTTCATGTGAGGAGGGAATAGAAAGAGTGTTACAATATTAAGGTCATTGGTTGCTACAATATTAGTTACAAAAAGAATCCCAATCTGAGAATTTCAAGTCAGCTTGTTATCATGCTATATTTCCATCATGATGATCTAGTGAGCTCTTTCTAACTTCTTTGAAGGAAATTAAGTCCTTTCTCTCTTCACCTGGAGATGTCATATATAATTTTTTGCACAGTCAAGCTGCTCCATTTCCCAGCTCAACTTCGACGCAACTCGTTCGTGGCGAGGCACATACTCCTGACATCATAAATAAATACATAAAATGAAATCTCATTGCTTCAACAAGCTGATTAATCAAATGAAATCTCAATGCTTCACTCTGAATATGCTTAGCCTGAAGCTATTTTCCTTTTTTTTTCTTTATTTCATGAAAAGTTACCTCCAAATCCTCAACTAACTCCTTCGCTGTTGGTGCAGATACAATGATATGACGAGCATTTGGACAGATGAAGCCTTCTTCCACGGCTTTATCGATGAAAGACAGCAATGAATTGTAATATCCATCAACATTTAACAGTCCTACCTGCAAAAAGAATCCCACATATTATTTCTTGAATGCAAAATGTGTGCTTGATATCGTGGGCACGCGTTTGGGGTGGGGGGTGGGGGGTGGGGTGGTCCGGGAGTTGGCGTCAGATATACCGGCTTATCATGAATGCCGAGTTGAGCCCAGGTTATCACTTCAAGCAACTCCTCCAGAGTTCCATAACCACCTGCATGTATTGACATCATATAGGTAAAGATTGCACATGATAAACTAAACATGGCACTACATGGCAACTTCAATGTTAAGCACTGTTAAATAGGACTTGAATTATGTTCAATTTCAAGTAGATCAAGAAGTCAAAAATACATTTCATCTAGTTATTGATTTTTAAGTGTAAGTTCACAAACAATAAAGATTTTAGGAACTTAGCTAGATAGTCATGATACTTCTCAACCTTTTCCATTTCACCAAATCGGCATTTATTGCATTCATCCCTCAATAAATTTAGATGCATGATTCTAGGCACTATGTCCAGGTCATACCGTTACTCATCCAATATGGTTGTGTGGTTTCATATAGGGAAAAAGTTTGCATCCGTGGTAGACGGATGTCGAGCTCTCACACTAATTTGGGACTGACACGTTCGTCTTATAGATGTAAAAAATTTTCTTCATTTAGTATTTACATATCAGATTTCAGTCTAACTGTCAAATCTTTCGGAACATTTTCTTTAAATATAATTGATCAATCTAACCACTTCAAAATCTAAAAGTACCTTCTGGCTTACAAAAATGCCCCCTACCTGTAGTTTTTTTGTTTAGGTTGCCCGGGCCTAACAGAACCCAATACTTATAAGTGGGGTGATCACTAACATAAAAAAAATTGTTCTCATTCGAAAATATCGAATGATGCGTCACCCGTCAATCCCATTACCGGATAAGAATCCTTATGCTAATTGACATGCAACCATGCATAGCAAAATGAGTGGTCCGAGTCTTGTGGGGTTGAGAAATGCTTGAAATTGGTGAACAAGATACGATGTTAGGTACACAGTAGATAGTTGGCAAATACAATTTGGTGATAGCTTAACTATTCCTCCTTTTTCTTTACTAGGAAAAGGAGTATTGTTGCTGACTATACAAAAGAAAAAAGACCTGAATCACAGAAATAGGCATATTATTCAGTATGAAAACTCTTAATTTTCTGTGCAAGATGTTGATGGGTCAACAACTAAGGAGTATGAAGGGTTGCTCTCTAATCATGTAGTCTTGGGGGTTGTGAAGAACAAGTCTAGAGAGAGAAGTGAGCTTGTGATCATTTGGTTAGTCTTCACACTGTTGCTTTCATGGCATTGCACACATACCATGTTTGGTATATGGTAATGATCATATGAATATCCAAAATAGAAAGCCCATCTGTTTGTTTCATTTTTCTTTTCTCATTTAAAATTATATTTTCGTTCTTGAAGTGAGCATCATGGTTCAAAGCTCAAATGATGTTCCTGATAGATTTATTGTGTCTTTATTTCATCAGTGCAACAGAGTTCAGAAAAGGAAAATTACACCAAGAAGGTATTTTCTTGATCTCTTAGGTCAAACGATCAATAGTTTAGTTCTCACGAGATCCTCTTATAATATCGTTATGTTATATTAGATCAAACGGTCAATAGTTTAATACATATAAGATGCGCTTATAACATCGCAACGTTATGCGAAGACAGATTATTGTCCTACCAAAAAAGGGTACTAAAGCATGAAAAAAGAAGTAAACTTCACATGCCAGGACTGGAAAAACAAAAGCACCCAGGGTCTGTAACTGTGAAAGTGAGAACATCTGCAGGGCTTATACCAACCTGGTAAGGCAATAAAAGCATCAGAATGCCTAGCCATCTCTGCTTTCCTTTGGTGCATGTCTGCAACTGGCTTCACTTCCCCTACTGTTTCACCAGTTAACTGCAGAAGGGTACCAAATCCCAGAGAGGAAAAAAAACAAAAATATTGAACAAATCTGCATCTTTGGGAAGAGAGATAGCAAAAGCTATAAAACTTTGCGTTTTGTGCAATTTGTGCAGTGAAGCAATGATGAGCCTTGCAGGATTGGTGGACTCATTTCAAAAATATTTAAAAAGTCAACAAATCCTCATCCAAAAGTCCGAGTAAAGATTCTTTCATAAAATAATATTATTATAAGTAAGATTCAAAAATTATGAATTAATTATATTATTTTTTTTATAATTGTATTAATAATGACAAAATTAAATCTTACTCATAACTTCATATTGTTATGAACAAATCCGTTGCCACTAATATACACTACCAATAATTTCAGTTACCAATAATTTCAGTCACAGAAAAAGCAAAGCAAGAAAAATACAATAACAAGTACTTAGACTAAACAGAGCAAATAATGGGGATTAAACAGAAAAAGAAAAACTACGGCAAACATTTGAAACCCAAAAATGTATACTGTGCTAAAGAAAGGCTACTTGAGTACTCTGGGATATGGATAAGGCTATCAAGGACTATGAAAGAAACAAACTTTCATAGCCCATATAATATTTTAACAGAAACAAACATACATTTACATAAACAATATATAATGACAAATACATGGAATATTTATTGAGAAAAAAAATGAAACTACTCTTAACGTTATAATATTATAAGTGATATTTAATAATTGTGAATTATTAATATATAACCGTTAAATTTAATTAATAATACTATAATGTTAGAAGAGATATTCACTAGTCAAGAAACTAACGGAAAGTAATGAAGACATAGGCTAATACTGTAGCAGAACAGTGGGTAGTCTGACTTTTATACTAATATGATAAAGGGAAAGGACCAAAACTTTGTTAAGCCATAACAGACGTACCTCTCTAGGCATGAGAGACTTTGGAATGACCCTGCAGTGACAATAACAAGACAAAATTTTAGTTTTAGCAAGGGGTTGCAATAACCATATCCAGAGACATAACACATGATTATGTTGCTTAATCTTTTGACATTATTTTATTCTATTTGAGAGTTAAAAAAAAGAGACAAAACAAAGTGAAGGATTGGAATAGAAGGAAGCTTACCCAAGAACATGCCGACCACCATTATGAACAGCTTGTGAAACCAAGCCCATTAGGCCTATGCTGCCACCTCCATAGACCAAATCAATGTTCCTTGAGACCTGCAAGATAAACAAAACCATATCAGCCCAGAGGGAAGCACGCAAAGTAAACATTTTTTTTTTTTTTACGACGGAGGTTAAAGTTGTAATTCAAACTTAAAATTTTGACTATTAATAGGTCAGTATTAACCATTCTACCCAACTCATGGATAAAGCAAACATTTTTTTCTAGTGGATTTGCTTTACCAATCATATAATATCATCGGCCGTTAACTTTCCTAATTAAGTTACAGCATCATGGGAAACCAGATTCATATTCTGAAAACGTTGTAAAAGTGTGTATACTTGTTAGTACATTTATCTCATGTGTGCATATACACATGAGGATAAAAAGAGGTATAAATGCAAATGAATGCAGGAGAATGATGTTTGTAAACCTTGTAGTTCAAAGTAACTAGACATGTGGGCAATAAATGGTGTTCATATACAAGCTCAAGACTTTATCCTTCCACCATTTGTTCAAAATGGAAAAATAAACTTCAAACCATAAAGTAGAGTTTTTTCTGTGATCCCCACAGGGTAGAACCGTCGCTGTCTCGATTGCGCTACCGGAGGCAAAGTCGAATGTGCCACACACACAGATACAGCTCTACTTAGTGCAGAGCAAACTATGCTACGTGCAAGGCCTGCATGAAAACTTGACAAACCAAACAAACACACAGTACACACTAACCAACCAATATGTTTAATGCAAAAAGGCCAAACCAAGTGAGATTAAAAACAGAGAAAGATTACATTTTGAGCAACTTTTGATGGATTTTAAGCAAACCCCATCATAAATAACACAAAAAATAACCAATCTTGATGAAGAAGAACCATGTGCACTATTACCCATTTTCTTTTACACACCCAAATGGATAGACACATTGAAGCAACAAAGTTCACAGCTAGTACACCCAAGAATTAGTAAAATGGTCAACGACATGTTATAACCGAACCTCTATTGTTAAAAGAGAAAAAGTAAATCAGAGAGGCAAACAAGCAAAATAGTGTACCAATTCTTTGCCAAGCTCAATAGCAGCATCTTGATAGCTACGCTTCTTGCCTTGACTACTCCCACAAAACACACAAATCTTCTTGAATTTCGATTGCTTTGTTTCACACTCTCCCTCCATCCTTTTTGCTCTCTTTCTTTCTTTTTCTCTTTCTATATGTACGTATATATTTTGTCTCTATTGTTTTTAGAAATCTAAATTTCTATTGGCTAAACCAAAAAGAGAGAAAAAAAGATTACTTTATCTTACTTGGACAAGAGCATATTTAAAGATAGCGTATAGAATATATATATGTGTGTGTGCATATATATATATATATATATATAAAATCCGTGTTCCTTAGACCACTACAAGTATCACCTAAAAATGCCTTTTGCTCGACCACTCCTTGGTCATTGGTTTGCTTGTATATATAAGGGTCGTGGCACGTGAGTAATAGTAGCACGCCTGTGACTGTAGTTGCACTAACACGTATGGACCACCGCATTTTTTTTTTTTATTTTTTTTTTATGACGACGAATGGCCTAGTCAGAATTGTAATAGATACATTTCAAGATTATAAACTTCGTCGTGCAGTGGTATCCTCAATCCAAGTTTTTAATTAGTTAAAAGTTCGATAATATTTGTAATGAAATTGTATAAATTTAAACTTAAAATATTTGGTCACAACTGTTGAAGTAATTTATGTTTTGGTATAATTATGTAATTGGAGCATTAATTTAGGATTAAATTAAGAAAATTACAAGTTTCCTTATTAGATTAGATTTCCTATTATTTGAGTTTACTATTCTTGCTCGTCAAGTTTTGTAGCAATAGAAGAGTCTATTCATAAACTACAAAAATTTAATAAAATTAAATAATAAGAAATATAATCTAATAAGTAAACTTGTAATTTCCTTAATTCAATCCTAAATTAATGCTCCAATTACATAATTATAGCAAAACATAAATTACTTCAACAATAACAAGTTACTACGCGAGCATTTTATTCTTTTGTTTTTCTAATCTTATCAATTGTGCATGTTTAACTCTCGGGTTAGTTATGCGGCTTGTGTAATTTCTCAGAGCTAAGAAGCTAATTGCTCAACATCCGAAGTAACTAAATAAATTAGTCCTATGGTGGAGCGGTCAACATTATTAAGCATGTGGGAAAAAAAATTATTTTGCGCTGCAAAAAATTAGCAATTTACTGAATTATCACTTGATATTTATTTCTCAAATAAATGAAAATTTTCATTTTACTGTACCCTGCTCTAGACTAAATTGAACATGAATCTTTGACGTGACTTTTAGTCACAACGAAACAATTGAGAGGATATCTCATGTCATCCTTCCGATCATATTTTATTCAAGAGTAAGAGTAAAGGTTGTTGTAAGTGAACTATACCGTGGTATTTAATTAGTAGTTGCAATTCAAACTTAACAAGTCAATTTACACGTCGGTTTATCTTTCTAAAGACATAAACCACTTGAAATCCAGTGTATTGTCTCTAAGTATTATAAGTGACGGAGGAATATTTTCAATTTTGTTAAAACATTTATTGGAATTTAATTATTTGATGCATTGCTTTTCTTTTTATATATAGTTTTCGTTAACTGCACTGCAGCAGACCAAGTTTTGGAATATAATTGCATCTTTGATGATTTTTTTTTTTTTTTTTTTTTTTCGGTCGTGACCTTAATGATGACTTGTTCAGGTGTTTGTGGTAGTATCCTTTGGATTCCACCTCCCAAATGTTTGTGGATAATTTAGTGGAATCAGATTAAAAAAATAAACCAATATATGTTAGTAAGATTAATAATAACATTCCAAGGAATAAAAATAAAATAATGGCTAGCCATACTTTCAATTAATTAACAAGGGTCCTTTCTATAGACTTGTACATGAAATTTCCACTCAAGCATGCAACAAAGTTTTATTGGTTCCATAATAAGTGTCACGACAATTCCTGTCAAGATATAGATCAACCAATTAGGCGACATGTAATATGCGAGTCTAAGCATGTTGGAATGATCTAAATAAAGAATAGTTTGATGTACAAAATTTTTATTTGCACAACACCCGAAAGAGAGTAATTACTAATAATTTAGTTGAGAAAAATGAATATCAATTCTCCCAACTTATTAAGATGGAAAAGAATTTTAGATTGACTAAAAAGTCCATGCCGACTTACCTTAAGAGGAAAAATTAAAGCTCATGTTTGCTACTTTTTGCTTTCTAGTTTATGATATTAAAGAGGAAAAAGAGATTTTAAGACTGTCCTTGTTTATTATTCTTTTGCCCTTTCCACTCTGCAACTTCAAAAGATCACCACCTTTTTCAACTTCAAAAAGGTTTGAAATGGACATTACAACTTGGTTCATTTTTAGTATATGCATGCTTATTACAATTCACTAAGCCACATAGTGGATATGTATCCAATGTATGGGCATATATATTGGTAAAATTAGGGTGTTGTCATGGAGTGGCTGCACCATGACACTTTCCTCCATATATGACAATACATTCAACTTGCACCCGCACATTTGTCACCAAGTGAGTAAGGTTGCGAATTGACTAGTTTGGAACGTTAAATGTGACATTTTCGCTCAATATTAGATGATTGTTTTCTTTCAATTAAGATTTTTAATGCCTTTTATTTTTATATAAATTTCGATATTTAATGAAAAGAGTTTTATGACCAAAATAAAAAATTAAAAAAATAAAAAGATGTTGTCATGGAGCACTGTGAATTAATGATTGAATAAAACATGTGGGTAATAGCACATATCACCTTGTACCCTCATCCACCCTTCTTCACTAGACACACTTGTTGTATTCACAGGAAACATTTCATTTTAATCTCACGCCCCCCCATTCCCTTCCCCATGTCACTTCACTCAGCATGCTGTCTCCGACCCATCCACCCCTACTAACTGAACCGGCCATGACCTTAACCTTAAATTTGTAGTATATCATGTTAAGACATCCTCAATCCCCAGGTTGGCCTTTCTGCCTCCTCCTCCTTACTCCTGTCTATTGTCTGTCTACTTATTGTAGGTCGCATGTTTTTGTGTTTTAGTGAGCGCCAGCATATACGTACGTACGTTATGAAATGGGTTTACTTATAATATTATGATATTATAGGTAAAATTAATTATTAATGGTGAATTATGGATACAATTATGATTAAATAATGTGAACAATTCACAATCTTTAAGTCCATATTAACAACTCAAAACGTTAAAATATTATAAAAAAGATCATCACTTTATATAGAGTTTGCAAGTTTGAGTGATCGTGAGATGTTCTTGATTGCAAAGCAAATCCTTCGATTCACCTCAAATACATGAGAAGAAACTTGATCCTACAGTACTCATTAAAGATTTGTAATAATATATAATTATAAAATTTACGCAAATTTATATTTAGAGGAGAGAAATCCATTTAGCCCCATATAAATATAAATGCATAACCTTACTATATATTGAAATGGATTCTCAAGCTACCTTTTTTTTTTTTTTTTTTGTCGTAAATGGAGTAGTATATTCATACAGGCATCAACCAATGACATCAGCTTTGTCCCTCTCTACAGGATCAAAAAGATATATAGAAAGGGTAAAAACCCAAGACGGGGAAAGAAAATCTATCATAATTGTTGAGGCAGTCCAAGATGGGGATTCTCAAGTTACGTGCCCTCAATCAATATATTAATGAGGCATACATCTGCTACTAGTCCACTAAGACCGCTGATCGAAGATTGCGAGAGAGTGCTTCAGAGTCAATCCCCACTGCAGGTAGTTCATATCAAGCGTGAGCCAAACCGCTGCAATGATTGGTTTAAATATAATTTAGACTACAATGGCCACTTGTTTATCAAACTGTAGTCAACCAACCTGCGCCACTATTCTTCCTCTTCGAGAAAGACAAAATAAATGAAATATCCTTTAAAATAACTGTGTAATAAAACAAAAAGTCCTCTATAAACTTAGAAATTTACTTAAATTAATTGTATATCCTAAAACCGTTAATGATTTTTAAACGGTCAACGAGTTAACTTGTTTTTTTTTTTTACCATTTTGCCAATGATACATTCCTGCTTGATGAATAATTTGCATGCATAACTTGGCAAAATAATAATAATAATTGCATGTATACATGCATACAATGTATATAGTCTAATCATGGAATTCATGAATCCCACGTCGAAAGGAGATAACTTATATCTGTTACTGTATGAGAGAGATGAACGTATATAACTAAAATGCCTTGAATATATAGCTTGAATCAAAATCAGATGAAACATCGAAAGTAAATAAAAGATGGAACACCACTTTGACGTAAAAAGCATATACATATATATATATATATATAATGAGCTTGCATTGGCTGAACTCTGACAAATTCTGAATCTTTATGCTTGAATAAAAATCAATTGTGTTGGATCTATCACCCTTTTCGTCCTACCAAAGCCCGACCTCTTCTTTAATTTCCTTCACTTCCCAAGAAAATTGAAAATATTTTGGTTATCGTTATGTTCTGTAGTCATTTATATGTTTGCTGTCTATGCTCGAAGGACCATGAGCAAACGAGTACCTATAGTCAACCAATTGGAAAATACTTATATATCCGACATGAAAAATTAATATTGTTTTTTAATTAAAAGCTATTCATGGAAGATTTACGAGGCTGGATGACAATCGAAAATATTTGCCCACAACCTTAGTATAAGAGTGATCAGATTAATTTGCCGTGATTAAAAGATCAAGTTAAACAGAAGGTTTTAACTTAATCTATGGAATTACTCAATACACTTACGGAAGTCCAAAACTTGTTACTCATAAAATTATGGCCATAATTTGATTGATCTTTCTAAATTCTTCAAGGCAGATTTGGTGCATGAATGGACAGATCTAGTTGATTGTTGTCTTCAGAAATTATACACAGAACAAGCCAGTTCTCACAAGTATATGGATTACCACATTTCATGATGCCACTTTTGGGGCAAGTGGCTAAGATGCAATAGGATGATATTATAAATATAGGCGTCAAACTTGTTCACGTTTTGTATTCGAATCAATTAAGAAATTTTTTTTTTTTTTATTACCAGTCTCAGTAGACTTTGTGTCTTAACTAATCTAAATTATTCTTTTTTTAGATGGAGTCACGTATTAGAGATTTAAATTACTTGTTAATAGTGTTGTCTATTACAAGAAAATATATAAAAAAAAATTATATTACGGTGAAAAAAAAAAAATCCCCAATTGGCCTGAGTGGCAGCTAATGATTGGTAGCTAGAATGATCCCCTCCGATGACAAACGACAACGCCTCCTTGTTGGAAACTTTCTACCCAGAAAATGCATTATCATTGGCAGTGAGTTTGAGTGGCAGAGGATGCAATAGGGGAAAACTGCTCCAGGCTCCCTCTGAGGACACTTGGCCCCAGGGCAATACTTGTGGATGCGTATAGCTTGGAAGATTCTCTCATCAGACAACGACTATATAAACGTGATATAAAAGTGGTCCGTGTTACTTGTAGAGTCCACTGATGATTAAGTAGAATAAATAATTGAACGATTTAATAGGAGACTTTCTCATATATATATATATATATATATATATATATAGCTTTGTCACTACGGACTTTGCCCCCCTCACCACTTGGTTGCATGCAGTACTGTAGCCTCCAAGCCCAGAAAATGAAATGACATGTAACATTTGGAGCTTTATTTTGGTCTCACAAAGTTGGCACACGAGGAAAAAGGCTGCTTGTCACCGTTGAAAAATAACTACATTATCTTTTTTTTTTTTAATTCAGTGATGTCTAAACCCGTACAATATAACCAGTGAGATTTCGAGCTTGCAACATTGTCTTTTCAGGGTTAAAAAGGTAATAAAAATCGTTGAAAACAGCTACATTGTCTTTGGGGTTATAAAAGGTAATAAAAATCATTTTCCGAAGCATACTATATATTTGCAATTGGTCTGGGGTGAGAATGAGAATACTCATCCCCTCATAGAGCACCCTTGCCATGGGTAAAAAACTAAGAGAGAAACTTCTACTTGTTATCTAATGTTTGCATTAATTTGGACGAAGATTTGCAGTATAAGAGGGCCGTCACGTTCGGCCTTCCCCATCTTGGTCTCAATACCACATTTTTTATCTATTACAATATTTAAAAACATTTAAAACTATTGTAAAAAAATTACAAAAAATTTTAACTGTTGCGAAAAAGTAATTTCATGAGCAACTATTAGCAAAAAGTGATTGGAAAAAATTTTAACCGTTGCGAAATGTTTTAACTTATACAATAGTTAATACCATTGCAATAAGACACTTATTGCAACGGTTTTTTATTTTATTTTTCTCAACGAATATTTTATATTATAATTGGAGTGTTATCGAAGATCTAAAATCTCATACTCGTAGAAAAAGTTTTAATCTGGTTGGCCGGATTAACCGCTAACATGCTACACAGATCTTGTAAATTCAAGTTCGTATTTTATTCCCTGATTTAGCAATAAAAAGAAGAAGAACAAAAAAATGGTCCTTCGTGTGATCTCAAAAATTCCAATTTGCATCTTAGATTAAGATTTTGGTCAGTGCATGATCCCATGGCCAAATTCAACATGAGTTGTTACTTTGAAATTATCGAACTATCATTCAAGTTAATTCCACTAGTGCAAATTTTTGCTCATACTATGAATTTGAGAAATAAATCATGAATACTGTCTTGGCTTACCCTTCAAATTGAGACTATTTTTAGATGGAGTAAAATGAGTGGAAAGGAAAGGAAGAGAAAGGGTAAGGGAATTATTTCCTTTATTTGAATTGATTTTTTATGTAATAGATGAGGTTATTTTTGTTTCTCTCAAATCGGAGAAAAAATGAAAGGCGAAATGAAGTATTAATTTGTGAAAAGGACACTATCCTACTCATTTCCTAAACAATCTATCCCCTCCACTCTTAACATAACAAAACAACACTCTTCTCGAATCTAAACAATAAATCATAAAAATCCTTCATTTTTTTCTCCCTTTCACTTCCCAAATAAGGGAACCAGCTTCTTTCTTTTCTTTCTCTTATAGCTTTTTTATTTATTTTTTTCATTTAAGAGAGGCTTAAGTTATTTCACATCACTAAAGATATTACATATAAGAATCGATCTCAAAACTTCTCACAATTAAAACAAAAATCATACTACTAAACTAAATGTCCAGTATTTTCTCTTATAACCTTTCCTAGCTTATCTTCCTTTCCTTTATATTCCCTTGCAAATCGAAACATACTGCAAGAGTTATGATTATAGATATGTTGTGCCGAGCATTATGCTTTTTTTTTATTGTCATTTTTATTTTGATTTGACACCACAATGAAAGAGTATATATTTTGTCAATTTTATGCGTATTGTCAAAAAGTGCACATACTAAATGCAGTCAATTGGCAAAGAGTGTTTGGAATCTAGTGCAAGCAAAGGATGCTCTAACCTAGATAAAGACAAATGTATTATGCTCAATTTTGAGGTCCCTTCCTTATCTTCTATTAATAGATTCTGTGAAACAACAGCAAAACATGTAGAAAGAGTTAGAAATATGACAGATTGTAATCAAAGAATGTAAAACAATAGGGCCGACAGTTCAGTTGATTGTAAGAGAAGTATAGGACCGTTTGTAATTTTTAGCTCGTGGAATTCAAATGTCGTTAATATTGACAGAATTTATAATGGAAAGGATGACGTGATATATTTTTAATAAACACTAGGGGTTTTTATCCTATTTCGCTGATAGAGGGAAGTACTATTCTTAGGAGGGTATTCTACATTTTATCAGAGAAAATAAGATAGCAAGGTGAAGATAGGATATTTTTAGAATTATTTCTTACCCAACAGATTCAGTGTTTGAATGGAATGGTTGAATAACAATTCGTTGTGACCTAACTTATATCATCTCATCACGCGCAAATATTATTTAACTTTTAATTGATTTAAAAGATACATTCAAACGTTTTATAACCTTAAAATTGATTTAATATGATTCTACATAACGTGAGTTCGTGATTTGTTTTTAATTTATCTCATTACTCTTTTTGTTAGTTGCCAAAGCCTAATATCAAGGGATCGGTCACCATACTCTTGGGGGGACGAGAAGACGCTGTCCTTTTTGACCCAAATTAAACCTTCTCGGCATGGTTGTTATGGATTGACTAACAAGATTACATTTGAAAGATTCAATTTCTTGGGAATTTCAATAACAAGCACAATCATATGCATATGACTTTTAATCATCTTATTTTGTATGTACACTCATAAATCCCTTTAAAATGTTTCATTAAAAGCAACCCATATTGCTTTTTCTTTTTAACTTTTTTCCCATTGACCAAAAAATCGCGTGCTGAAATAAAAATAAGCCATGTGAAAAAGAGCAAGGCCTGTAATCACCACTTGCTGCTTAATTCATGAATGTTGGTATTCCTCCTAGGCTTCCACTGCTCGACTTGCCACGACCATACCCTTGCTGGATCTTGAAAGTTTACATTGATTTGTTCATTGGAGGGTGTTTTTTTTTTTTTTTTTTTTTTGGTTACAATGAAAATCGAGTCCTTAGTCTAAATTTAGAATCTCCAGTTATAACATATCTTTGAAGGTTTATGTGTGTTGATGTTTGTCACATTGATATTATCAACAATCAAAATTGATGTCCATGCGAGTATGTACACTAGCTAATTTGTTATATATACTAACTGAACAGGATTTAAATTCTCTTGTAGTATAATGATATTATAAGAGAATTTAAAAATAATTAGACCATTGAAATAGTAATGATAAAAGGTTATTATCACTTTATTAAAGTGATCAACATTTTATTATCATTAAATTTTTATTTTTTATTTTTTTGGTCAAAATTATCATTAAATCAAACATTCATTGATTGATCAATTTTTTTTGCCATTTTTCACGCTTGAAAGCATGAATTGACATATTGTTGCATGGATTAAGGCAAAGAATTTTTCCAAAGAATCTTCAGCCGTATAAAGCAGTCCATGATATTGACTATAGGCCAAGACTACCTTGACTTGAGATCGATGTTCTCTAGAATCTTCACCCTCATTGTCTTGTCCAAAATGACGGCCATGCATGCGTATTAGGGTTAGAAAATTAAGAGAAATTCTCACAAACATTACCGCTGACGTCCATTTTTAATATAGGGTAGGACTCACATATATATCTACGTCCTCCATCCCCATCCACCCCTCCCTCCCTTCCTCCCTCCAGCCCAACAGTCATGGCCGGATGTTGGACTTGACGTTTGTAAGATCAGTTTTCAGAAAATAAAATATGTATTTCATGTCCTCACAGATGCGTGAAAGTCACGCTGCTTTCTGCAGTTCAATCATTCTCTCATTCTTTATGAGGACATTAGTGAAGTTGGCCTTAGGATTTCAGTCAAAAATGCGTATCTTCAAGCTGTCGACATTATCAAACAGCAGGCAGCTTTCGGCAACCAACTACAAAATTGGAGTTGGTTTTAGGAATTTTTTCTGGTAATATATACTTCATGTCATAAAGGGTCAAATCTTTTGGACAAAATTTAGCCACTTGCATTTGATCTAATGATATGATTCTCACTTTAAATGTGAGAAGTCTCAAAATTAAATTTTATGTGTAATATCTTGAGGAGTAATGTTAGACGTCACCTTATTTTTATCACCTAATTATCATCTCTTAGTTGGCATGCTGACTAGATAAATTTATTTTATTACTCTTTCTTCTTTTATGAATTTTATTTTATTTCTCTCTCTTCTTTAATTAATTTTTCTCTCTTTTTATTTTTCCTTTTTTCTCTCCCTTAATTATGGTTTCATATCTTCTCTTTCTTTCTTTTTTGTTTAGCCTACTAGACCTTCGCTTTTCTCTGTTTACCGTTCGCTACATTTTTTCAGATTTTTTCTCTTCTTCTTTTACAAATTGATAGTTGCTGAAAATGGAAAAAATTATTGTTATTGAAGCATCAAATAGTTTGGCCAAAATCTCAAAGCCATACCCTTTGTTTTCAATGATATTGGTAAGACTTGTAGAGGTAGCACTCCTAATTAAAGGAAAAATCGAACCAAAAAATTGTTGAAGAACTCTGCATACAGAATGCTAAGAAAAATATTAGAGAGGGATGCCTCAACTTTTATATGAAATTGTCATTTTACATGGATGAAACTCTTTCTCATACGATGCCCTTCGTCTTGTGTTGTTTATAGTAACTTTGTATTATTTTTTTTCATTAGATGGTCTAAGATCCTGCAAGATTGCTAGTAAGGACAGACAATGTGATAAAAAAATATATATTTTAAAACACGTACATCAAGGAAAGTTTGTTAAAAATGGGAATGGATCTGATCAAACATGAAGCCCTAACGAAGGAGAAAAGCAAAGGGATGTGGCTCTGAAAATTATGCCAAGCTATTTAATGCGTCAATATTAAGAATTTTTTTAATTTTCGGCAACTATCAATTCCTCAAGAAGAAGAGAAGAAATATGAAAAAGTATGCAGTGAAGAGTAGAAAGAGAGAAGTGAATGTCTGGTAGAGTCAAATAAAAGAGAAGGAAAGAGAAGATAGGAAACTTAATTAAGAGAGATGAAAAAGGAAAAACAAAGAGAGAGAAAAATTATAAAAAGAAGAGAGTGAAATAGAATTAATTTATCTAGTATGTCAACTAGGAAGTGATTATTGGGTGATAAAAAGATAATGAAGTTTAATATTACTTTATCTTAAATGATATAAATGGCTTAGACCTCCCTTATTAAATTAAAAAAAAAAAAAATAACAAAATTTTGATACCCTTCTTGTATCTCCAGACAAAACTCAATTTACTTTTCTGAGTGTTTTGGAGGTAGCATGAAATGATTGTGTCAAGTAAATTGCTGCAAGAAAATCAGCTTTCTTAGAAAAATAATCATTCAACCAATGATTTTTTAAATTTAATATTTCCCCTGTATACATATCATCCTAAGGAAAACTTTTGAATTTCTTTCTATATATAGGTTCTTTCGAGTTCAAAATAATAATAATAACCGCACAAAATTTGAACTAATCAATATTTACTAAATGAAAACAATTCATGCAGGTATTTTTTTTTTTGTCATTATTTAAAAATTTAAGTTGTTAAATAATTATTTATTTATTTATTGACTTCAATATCTATATCTACAATCTTGTTGTATCTAACAGAAAAAACTTCCAAATATATCGTTTTTTTTTAGGGTGAAGTACACAAGACTCCCCTGTACTTTTGTAAAAGTGCACGATACCCCCCTTGTGATTTTAAAAGTGCACAGTATCCCTCTATGGTTTCTGAAATTAAGCACAATAGCCCCCTGTGGTTTTAAAAGTGCACGGTACTTCCTTGTGGTTTCTGAAACTAAACACAACAATCCCCTCCATCAAAAATCCGTCTATTTTAATAGAAAGTATAATACACGCATGTCAAATGTATTTTTTTTGTTTAAATTATTAATTATTTAGACAAAAATATCCATTTTTTCCAACTCTAAAGAAAAAAAAAAGTGTCATATAAAGATATATTTATCTAAATAATTAATAATTTAAGCAAAAAAAATCTCGAACAATCGCATTTGACGCGCGTATATCATACTTTCTGTTAAAATATATGATTTTTTTGACGGAATGGGCTGTTATACTTAGTTTCAGAAACCACAATAGGGCATTGTACACTTTTAAAATCACAGAAGACTACTGTGTTTAGTTTCAAAAACTACAAGAGGGTACTATGCACTTTTAAAACTACAGAAGAGTACCGTGCACTTTTACAAAAGTAAAGAGGAATTATGTACACTTCACTTTTTTTTTTATTTTACACAATATAAAACAAAATCGTGATTTAAATTTAAAAATTACAATAAGTTATTAGAACTTTTTAATGACTGAAAGTGGGCCAATTTGTGGCGAGTATGTGACAAAGCTTGAGCACCGAAAGGGCTCGCAGTATGACAAGAGCTGAAGGTCCCATGCCTAAGGCAATCAGAGCTAATACACGTAACAAGTCATTAAAAAAGTGTATTGTGATTCAAAGAAACATGGAGGTTTCTGAATTGGCTTGTGAGTTGCTTTGATCTTGTCTTTCTTTTAGTAGCAATTCCATGTCTCACCCTCATCAATTTGTCTACCATCACCCTCACATTTCATCTCATGCAGGCTTTGACAAATCATTATTTTCTGACCCTTCTCGATCTAATCTACTCTGTCTTTCCAGTTTTCTTCCCATGCATAAAAACAATTTTGAAAGTCATTCGAGTTTATACTAAGGTTTAAATGTCTATATATTTGATAGCGTTAAAAGAGAAATGGTCTGATTTAATTAAACACAAGACTTACAAAAATGGATCCTAAAAAAGATAGTCTCTTAACAGATTTAAATCCAAAATATGAACAAGTTTTATATCAACGTCTCAAACGCTCCACCACTTAAACTAACCCTTTAGGATTTGTACTGTGCCTAACTTGATTATAATTAAAGAGCAAAACCATGTGTTAATAACTGCATGAAGCTAAAGCTACGATGACAGAGCCATACGTTATCATCTATAAGCATTTGACATCATCTGTTTTAGAAATTCCCGTTACTGATATAATTAATTAATTAATACAATATGAGACTTCAATATCTTTTTCGTTTATGTTTCATCACCGAGAGGTAAGCTATCATTTGACGTCAATATCATTATCAGAAATAGTAGTGGATGATACAAGTAGTTATAGAAGATATATAGTCAAAGAAAAAAAGACAAGAGACGCGTGATTTTAGTAACCAAAGCCTACAAACTAACTAGTGATTAGTTGCAGTTTGTTCACTCCTGCAAATTAAAGAGTACAATACACGGCAAAATCAAGTGTTTTGTTGTGAGAAAATTTTTGGGTCAATCTACACTGACATCCGTCCAAACTAATCGAATAGTTTCTCGTAATAGTGATGAAAACAATTAAAAATCTTTTTTTCAAGGATCAGAGTTTAGTCTAGTCGATAAGACAGTCCAGCTCACACAAGTAATGAGCTTCACATGCATGCATATGGGACTCATCCCTTCTCAGCTGCACTATCCGATCGACACAGAAACATTTTCATTTTCTCAATAGGAAGAAAAAGGAACTTGGATTTATGTTAAATTGCAGAATCTTAACAGTAACACATAATATAAGATAAAATTAACCTAGCATGAAAGGGCTTGCTATATGTAGACTAAGTATGATAATCTAACACGAGAGGTTATCATTAGCACCCTATTATTTTATTGTAACAAGTTCCAAAATATTTCCTGGCAAGCTTAGAAACATAGAAAAAACTTCAGTTCGAACAATCGAGAGAGAAGATGAATCTTACATACTTATAGAGCACAACCAAATATAAGGTCTAAATAATTTGGAGTGTTCAAAGTGAAGAGTTTCTCTACCCACACAATCATTAAGGTGACTATCTTTACCTGATTCAAACCATTTTAATATGCCTAACACTCATTCTATAAATATCTACAAAGCAAATCTCTGAATGCAATATGTTACTACAGATATTCATATATGATGGTAAGCCATGCAGAAATAATCATTACATAGTGAAGCATGCATTTAGGAATTTTCAAAACCCTTTTGGTCAAAGCATTAATCTTGCAACTTTTTTAGCCTTTAACTTTTAGTTCACATCGATAAAAGGAGATTTAAGAAATTACTCGATATTTTGAAACAATTCTTTGCCACTAATATAGATCAACATCAAAAGCTTTAATTATACTTGTTTCATTTCTGTAAAATCAACTACCTTTACATTTGTTTCTAGCCTCCTCAAAAGTTCTAATTGGCAAATAACATATTTACTTAATTTTTATATTGCCTCACTCAATATGTATGTCGCTTGTAGAACAAATTATTAACAACATTAAATGCAGACCATAAAATTTTTCCCTGCTTTGTTTTTCCTCTGTTTGAGTTAACTAGATGAAAAACTATATATGGCACTCCGTTACACGTTGATTTGTTCTATAAAAGATTTACGTTCAATTTATAATAACTTAAATCTTTATCATTATCATTATCATCACGGCTTTAACATTTTAGGCCGTAAAAGTGTGAGCTCCACATCGCTTGGTAGCATTGGACTGTGGTTAAGCATTTCTGGTGACAGGATAGGCTGAACTCTAAGTTCATGGACAGGTTAATGGATCAATAAACAACCTGTTGTAGAATCTTTCAATCCAATAACACTGATTTCCAGTTTGTCAGTAAATCGTGGCATGTTCTTTCGCGCCCCGCTAAGCTAAGAAGACACAGAGACATAATTAAAGTATTCGGGTGTATAAAATTTTCACTATACATAAGATTCGAGAAAGAATCAAACATATTTTGAATTTTGTTATAGGCAGTCTTATCTTATTTACAAAATGTTATTTTGACCACTCAAACTTGTGACTAACAAATTTTAGGCTCTGTTTATTTGTCGTAAAATAACTTGCTTGTATAAAATATTTTTAGAAAATAAAATATTTTTCTGAGCTCCATTTATTTGCCGTAAAATAACTTGTTAAGAGAAAATATTTTCTTAGAAAATAGAATATTGAAAAATATTTTCTAGTGTTTGGATGTACAGTGAGTTTCGAAAAATGTTTTCTTCTCTCAATCGACATGAAAATATTTTTTCAAACTTTGTACTAGCCGTAATATTTGACCGGAAAATATTTTATAATTAACCAATTTTTCAGTATTACCAAATATCAAAAAATTAGAAAAAAGTAACCACCATTTTTGATTGAAAAATATTTTTCAATTGACCAAATTTTTAGTGTTATCAAATACTAAAAAATTGAAAAAATATTTTTTAAAAAAATATTTTACCGCAAACAAACAGAACCTAATTATTTATGCAGTTGTCAATAGATTATGTGATCCAATACCACTAGACAGGATTTCTCAATTTGAGAGAATGATTCTATCTAAATAGTGTAAAACCAAGTGATTCTTTCAGTTTTTGGACAGGTTAATGGATCAATAAACAACCTGTTGTAGAATCTTTCAGTCCAATAACAGTGTTTCCAATTTGTCAGTAAATCGTGGCATGCTCTTTAGAGCCCCGCTAAGCTAAGACACAGAGATATAATTAAAGCACATTCGCGATGTATAAAATTTTTACTATATATAAAATTCAGAGAAGAATCAAACCTATTTTGGAGTTTGCTATAGACAGTCTTACTTTATATTTTGTAAAAAATTATTTTAACCATCTAAATCATTGACTTTTCAAGTTACACAGTGACAACTTTATCCAAGCTCCACTTTAGGACTCGGATATAATTATGAGAATTTGTCTATTAAGTAGAATTGTAATAGATGTGGTCTTAAGTATAACAGGCCTTGATCGACACATACATATATATACCCACAAATAGTAGCCATAAAGAAGCTTCTGAGAAGAGAAGTTATTCTTGGGTTTAAGGATTTTGCCATAATGATATAAGCAAATAATCTTCAAAATCAATGTGTATGAAAGTTATCATGAAAAATTTAGCATCATCAAATGTTACAAGCACTAACCCTTGAAATGTCATAAAAACAACACTAAATGCGTAAAACTAACTTCCAATTTAGCAAACAACTGCCGTTTGCAAGACTACCCCTTCCATCAGAAATGGAAAATTTAGGCACAAAAGAATTTGATTTTGGAATGCCCCCAACGCATTAGAAACTTCGTCTGGCAGATCACCCATCAACGCATTGCCTCTAAAGATCAATTAGCTAGAAGAGGTCTCGTGGATAATGCAGATTGTGGTCGATGCGGGCCAGCAAAAGAGGATATTGATCACATCCTTAGACATTGCAGTGAAGCTAAGAAAATATGGGAATACTTATTCCCGAAAACACATTTCTTTAACTTCTTGAGTTACCCATGGGAACAATGGATTAATAGCAATGTTTCAAACAAGAAACTCATCAATGGTCTCCAATGGCGTCACATTTTCAGCACAACTGTTTGGTAGATTTGGAAGTATTGGAATAACTTCATCTTCTCTAGGAAACAACAGCCCAACGTCTCACAAATCAGCACTCTTATCTTCAAGCAAGTAGAAGAATCAACCATGGCTTAGAAAAATCAAATGAGAGGTCCCACACCTACCAAGTCAATAAGTCCAAATTAGTTGGAATAAACCCTCTCATGATTTTAAGCTTAACATTGATGGTTGCGCAAAAAGAAACCCGAGAGTTGCAGGTGCAGAAGGCATTTTTTGGGATGTCAATAGCACATGGGCTGATGGTTTTACCATGAACCTTGGAATCACCACCAACAACGTTGCTAAACTTACAGCCCTTTGGGAATGATTAAAAAGAGCAGAGAGAATAGGAGTTCAACACTTTTCTATTGAAACAGATTCTCAAGTAGTGATTCATCTGATCACAAGTCTAATGGCCCACAATAGCCCCCTCATGCCCCTCTTTGAAAATTATAGAGTTATTTTCTCACGTCATGATCATTACAAACTTACATATTTTCCGAAAAGTAAACAAATGTACAAATTGACTCGCCAATTATAAAATTACTCAAAATTTGGGTCACAACACTTTGGGTCAACTCCCAAACCAACTCCTTCTCATGGAAAAAGATAAAATTGGCGAATCTACCTCTAAAATTGTCAGGGTTTAATCTTTGACTTTAGCCTCCCATGTATAAAAATAAAAAATAAAAAATAAAAAATAAAAATTGATTTTATGTGAATGGATAAGAAGGCCTTGTAGAAACTGGGAGTTGGAGAAACACACCAAGAACCAGAAGAAACTGGCATGCATCCCTCGAGACTTATACTTTCTAATTTTTTTTGTCAATAAAAGCTTCGATTTCCCGTTAAAAGAAAAGGGAAAATTAGTAAGTGGAAACAAATAACTAGTTTTGATAAGTGGAGAAGATTTTCTATCCCGACTAAGGGCACACTTGGCAACTAACTGCGTGATTCTGAGTCTCGTGGTTGATATCTGTGATCGACACCCAACCAGGAGAAGCAACGGACTATGGAATCTTTAAAATTATGGTCTAGCTAATACGAAATTTTGAAACTTGGTATGAAATATAATATCGATGTGATAAAAATGCAATACAAATACACAGATCCTGCGTACTGTTGTAGTCTAACAAGGAAGCAGATTTGCCTGCATAATCATTTCACAATCACAAAATTCTTCACATCTCCTCATACACCATAAATGCAAATGAGCTACTAATGTCTTTGTGAAACCAGCACAAAGTGATAGATTGATTACAGACCAGTGTGTTCTCTGAAGTATATTCAGAGCGTACGCTGCAAAAAAAGTTGAAAACAGGCTTGGGGTTCTTGTTAGTCTCGATGCGGAATCAAAATCAGAGGCCCAACTTTAGGGTAACCAGAATATTGTTCAAAGCTTGTATCATTTGTCAACTTCTCCATGAGACCAGCATTTCCTGAAGACCCGTTTCAGATATTTGAGATCTTTTAAGCCAAATGTTAACCTCAGCTGAAATATTGATGAAATTTACAGGAAGAAATACGAATTATGTAACATGGAAAGAGTCGAGAGAAGCAACGGAGGCTGTTGAATTGGCAATGGCACATCAAGATGTATGCAGTAAGAAATAAAATAAAACAATGCCTAAAAATTATTTCTCACGCTTAACTGTTTTGAGCCATAGAATGTATGGATAGCATACATGTATACAAAAGCTGCTCGTTCCAAGAACTAAAAGGACAAAAATAAAGCAAAGTCTAAATCATCAGATACATACCTCAAGCTGTTCTTTGGTGAAGGAAGCACTGGGCTATTCAATAATCAAATTGCCGCCTTTGCCTATCCTCAGCAGGGCTTACTCGGATTGGCCTACCATCTAGGTCCTGCAACACAACGTATAAAGAACAAGATAATAAACCAGGAGTTAGAGGAGATATCCTTAAGCTATTAGATAACATAAATTTCATTGGGGTTTAATTCACACTTGAGAAATAAACCCAGGTAGACGAACCAGAGTCTACGAACTATACAAGTAAAGATGCCCATATAATCAACAGAACCACAGGCACATAGCTTAATTATACAACAGCTGTGTACAAAATGTCTTTAGTTTAAGAAGAAACAGAACTGATGAAAACTTGTAGTCGCTCAAAAATCACGCATTTCCAGATTGCACAAGGCATAACTGAAGCCATTAAGTAACCACACACCATCACATTCCTATATTGTGTAATAGAACATTAAGTTGGAAGGAGAACATGTACCGATATTTACAGGGATTATTCATCTGAACCAATAGGTATATCGTTAGTTTGGAGAAGGTGTGCACTTTTGTTAGCCTTATTCAATATAAATGTCCAATTACAAGAGGACACATGCATATATGTTTTATGCAACTAATGGTGGCAGACTGTGTACAAAGAGGAGGAGATGGGAAAAAATAATAAATCGGCATACTTACAGCACCATCCAATGCTTCAATGGCGCGGTTGACCTCATCAGCAGAACCGTAAGTCACAAATCCAAAACCTCTTGATCTACCACTCTCTCTGTCGTAAACCACTTTGGCTTCTATGACCCTCCCTTGCTCACTAAACAAGGTTTCAAGTGCGACATTGTCAACACCCCATGCAAGGTTTCCCACATAAACCCTGTTGGTGTTACCGAAATTTGACGACCCACCCCTAGCTCCTCCAAAAGATGATCTTTCCCTCTTAGGAGGAGGTGGTCCTGAATTTACCCTCAACACCCTGCCCTCAAGTTCCTGGCAGAGATCATAAACATTCACTTAGAAGCAATCAAAACTCACAAATGAATCAAGAGTTCCATATAAATAGCCTTCAATAGAAAGAACACGCAATACTCATGTAGGTATTAGAAATCAACCAATGCGATATAAAGTTTAGCAAGTTAATCATATTGCTACTTGCTGCTAAATATCATTCATCTAAGGCATTTAAATAAACACAATAGAACTAAGTTTTAATATTCTCTTCCTACACACGGGAAATTGTTAGCTAAAGTATAATCTATGGTCCTAGTTGGGGAATAGTGATAAACTGATAATCTCAACCTCTTATCATCCTTAAAACCGCGAAAGAATGATGATTGACATTACCATTGACTCCACTAAGACCACTACTCCTACACAATAAGCCCCAACTCAAGTCTCATTACTATAAGGTGCACATCCTCATTCATTTCCTCATATACATATAGACACACACACACACACACACACACACTCTCCCATATACACACACACAGAGAAGAGTGAAAGCTTACATATCCATTGAATTGTGGGGCAGCTGCTTCTGGTTCCTGGGTTGGAGAAATAGTCACAAACCCACACCCTCTGCTTCTTCCAGTAACCTTGTCATATATCCCCTGCAAAAGGAAAAAAAAGGAAAGAAAGAAAACTTCACCCCTTCAGCAAAAACCAAATTCTGTTTTGAGCCTCTAGTAAAAACCAAAATACCATGTAAACAGTAACGTCAGGCGAGACATGACAACAGTGTACTATATATAAGCTAGTATTATGCGTTTAAATAATAACTTGACTTAATCATTCGGTAAGAGTGCTATATTTTTAGTAACAACTTGAGTTAACCATTCTCAATTGCAGTGCCATTTAAGGTCCAAGATTGTTAATTTTAAGCCTACGACACTAATTTCAATTTCAGCTCAAGTTCCGAGCTTGCAACGTGTCACGGAAATTACACATAACATTATAATATGCAGCATATATACAAAGGCAAAAAGGAACAAAAAGAAAAAGGTAAAAACTTGGAGAATATTACCTCAACCATCTCAACATTACCAGCTTGTTCAAACAAGCCAGCAAGAGTAGCACTGTCAACATTAAAGGGTATGTTTCCGACGAAGACTTTAACGTCTGGAGAGTAATTTGTCTCCTCCCCTTCATCCTCTCCCGAATCGAAAACGTTGTCGTCATCTTCTTCTTCTTCCACTACAGCTTCTATTTGGTCGAACTCGGACGAAACGGCGACGTTCCGGGCGAAGCGAGAGTCGAAAAAGGGCTTAAAGGGAGAGTTTGAAGAAGTAGAAGAAAGGGAGAGTTTGAGAGAGGAAAAGGGGAAGGAGATAGAAGAGAAAGAGGTGTTTTTGGGTTTGGATAATGAAAGGGTTTGAGGGGTTAGTGAGAGAAAGTGAAGTGAAGAAGCTGAAGAAGTAGCCATGGCCTTTGGGTTTTGAAAAGCTTAGCGGCTCCAAAGAGATAAGGTTCTTGAAGATACTTGTTGAGGGGCAAGGGTTGAAGAAAATAAGATATTTATATCAAAAAGTCAGTAAACAAAAATATTTTATGGAGAGAGGTGTTAGACCGTTGGTGATTTAATAAGATAAGGTTTTTCTTTTCTCTTTTCTTTTTTTTTTTTGTTCAAAAGAAACATTTGTATTAACCATAACAAACTTCTACAAAAACGGGTCAACGCACTAAAGCCCAAGAAATGAAAGTACAGATAGATAGATCAAGGCCCAGCACCAAATGATACATATAAAATTGATATACTTATATTGTTATGATATATAAATTTATATTGCAACTGTAACAATTATGAAGAAATAAAAAAAAATTACAATGGTTGAATCAACTCATAATGTTATGATATTACGCGATTCTCACATAAGATGTAAATCTTCTCATTATATTCTTGATTCGTGATGTTATGAAGGTGGATCGTAGATTATTTGATGCAAGGGTGATAAAATGTATTAAGGGGAATGCAAGTCCCACTTACTTCACAAAATGTTTTTAGTCTTCGTGATCTTATTGATTTTGGTCTGTAAAATCATTAACTTCATTGAAAAAACATTATAATTTGCCCCATTGTACCACTTTGATATCCAAGATTTATGAAAAAAATTCTTTTTTTTTTTCCTAGTACAATAGATGCTAAAATCGTAATTTAAACTTAGAACCTCTGAGTATTACATATTATTATTTGATCATTCCATTTAACTCTTAGGTATTAAGTTTCATCGTCAATTTTGTTAAACATAGTATAGTAATTAACTTCTCTTGAAATTGTTATAGAATAGTAGTAGCCAGTAATGGTGGCGGTGGCAGTACAAGCAAATTTTAATGACGACCAACTCTATCGTGCTAATCTTTTGTTGGGGATATTTTTGCACTAGATTTTTAAGTCATTTGCAGCATGAGAAAGACAGCATGCTATAACATGTGAGCATTACACCATTGATTAATAACTGCCGGATCAGGTTCATCCTCTACTCAATTGAATCACAAGCTGTAGCGTTTTGAATCATTTTCTTTAATAGCCTTCTGCATTACTTTTGGCGTTATACATTATTGTGACATGTGGTTGACATATTGTGAGCAATTTATGTCCTGCACTACGCATTTGTCAGAAGAAAGGTGTGGCTCCTTCATGGCCTATTCTCACTGCCGAGTTATCAAGCCAAGTGGGACTTGGCGGTATAGCCCTGATGTGCAATCAACATCAGTTTCAGTTGAGAATGTAAATGAAAATTCCAAGTTGCCTATGCTGCTTTGTTACTCTTTTCACCCAGCACACCTTCAAGAATTATAAATTGAGCGAGTTTTCAAAATGGAAACAACGTTTACACGTGACAATAATGGCACCACCAGATAACAAATCAATGATACATAGCAATATAGCAATGATTACCATGAAATGCCATTCAAAACAGCAATAGTTTAGTGTATCCCAAAGATGGTTGACATAATATGTGCTAAGCAAACATGATACCACACCCATATATTGCTACTCCAGCAACAAAGGTTTGATCTGCACATCCCCAACCCTAGAGTGTGCGCTCGGTCTGAGTTGAAAGCTGTATTGCACATCTTTAGCAGCAGGGAATCACATTAATGGCACTGCTAAACAATGCAAATATAGAGTTCCTACCAAGATCTTAGAGACAACTAATGGATAGACTAGAAAAGGCTAATCTTCACATCATTGAGTTCACTTGATAAATATTAGCGTGCAATTTGGGAGAAAATCAAAAAATTATTTAAAAAGACTCATTTCAGTTGGAAATCAAATTATTGTAGAACATCCATTGTTAAAGAATGAAATCAATGACCATGAGAGTTCTTTTCATTTTCCTTCCCCTCATTTCTGTTCCCACCGTGTGTTCTCAACTGGATCTTGAAAAAAACACCATGTGAAAAGAACAAGGTGCAAGTTGGTTCCACCACAAACAAACTGGGCACTGTGACAAAAGTGACATTCATGGGAGCAAATTACATATACACTAAAGCCATCCATAACAGGTCAAGGCATTTTCAACAGATCAGCATCACTCATCAAGTATAAAGGAAGAAATAACAAGGAAAGATAAATTTGCTCAATTTAGCCTTTTAAACTGCAGAAAACAAAATAATTTTACATGAATAAATCCCTAGAGATACGCGGAGAGTTGGATCGGGAGGAGCACTCTACTGAATAAACATCAGAAATTGTATCTCATTCTCTTATTATAACCTAAGTGAAAGGAAAAGGAAATGAGAAAAAGACCGAGATTAAGACTGCAAAGAGGGGGGAAGTTGCAGTGAGTTCTATCAATTGCTTCTGCCACCTATAAAGCCCCTCAATGCCGTTCTAATAGAAAAACTGAAGAAGAAATTTCTCACCCGAGAACTTCAGGAGAAAACAAAGTTAAGAGAGTCAGGCAGCTACTGCCGCTTTTTTCTTTCCTTTCTTGCTATCAGTGTCTTTGCCCACAAGCATCCTTGAGAGAATATCTGCTTGCCTTGTGTTTCCTTCCGCGTTGAGGCTCTTGATTAATTCCTCACAACTCCTCTTATCTGTAACTCCTCCTTTCTCCAGTATCTTGCACAAAATGGAATATGCATTAAGAGTCCTTCCAGCAGCTAAGAGAGAGTCCAACACCTTGTCATACCTTGAAAAGTCTATGTTGCAATCCCTCTCTAAACCAAAATCTAAAAGCTTGAGAGCAGCATTTGCCTTCCCTTTCTCACATAAAACAGACACAAGGCTATCAAAATCAGGTGCAAGTCCACTATGCATCAGCAGTTCAATCCTTCCAAGTGCTTCCTCCACATGCCCCCTCATGAGGAGAGCCTCCAAGATCTTAGACATCAAATCCATGTGCTCCTTCACACCCTTCTCCAACATAGTTTTCATCACCCGGCTAGCTGTTTGAACCCTTCCATCTTCAAACAAGCTCTCCATCACTGACCTATATAGGGAGGAATCTGGGGAGTGGTCATTCTCGATCATACTATCCAAAGCCATTTTGGCATCAGCCGGCTCACCTTTATCCAAATAACTCTGAACAAGTGACTTGTAAGCATTTCCTTGGGAAGGGATTTTTCTCCTAACCATTATCTTCAAAAGTTCATAGGCTGAATCAGGGGCTCCTTCTTTCGCATGCCCACTAATCAGATTACTAAAGGCAACTGGATCTTGAACACCCATTTTCATCAACTGACGCAAAAGGGTTTCAGCTTTTCCTGTCTGACCATTGTTGCAGAGATACTCAATAATAGCATTGTATGCATTAGGCTCCATCTCCAAACTCTCTTGTGGCCTCAAGATAATTTCCTTCTCAATCAGCTTATCCACCCATTTAACAGCCCGATCATACATACCAGCCTTGCAAAAATTCTCAATCAGGACACCATAGTGACCAGCCTCTGTTGGAATACTCAATCTAATCATAGCTTTCAGCACGTTAGCAGCTGCATCCAAATCACCTGACTTGCACTGTCCAGATATCAATCTTATGAATATCGAGTTATCTTTTGGAGCAATATGTTTTTCAACCATCTCCTTCAATATAGTTCCAGCTTCAGACATCTTATCTGCATCACAAAGCCCAGGCAACAAGGTCGAGTATGTCACGGCATTTGGCTTGATCCCATAACTCTTCATCTCTTCAAACATTCTCAATGCATCATCAACTCGTCTGACTGAAATATACCCTTTCATCAAAGTCGTATACGTTATCACTGTCGGCTCTATATTCCTCCCCTTCATTTCCACAAAGTACTTCTCAGCCTCCTCCATTTTCTTAGACCTATAATACCCATTTATCATCGTATTAAAAGTAACCACATCAGGCGTAATCCCCCTACTCTTCATATCCTCAAAGAACCTGTTTGCAGTCTCCACCCTCGTCGACAGAAAAAAACCCCAAATCATGACATTATAAGTATGCCTAGTCGGCTCAATCCCCTCACTCAACATCTTATTAAAATACCTCTTACCCATCATATACCGCCCTCTACGCATAATCACCCTAAACAAAGCATCATACGACTTTATCGTCCTCTCCACACCCAACTCCTCCATTTTCTGA
Source organism: Ehretia macrophylla (assembly GCA_037974665.1). Taxonomy (NCBI): domain Eukaryota; kingdom Viridiplantae; phylum Streptophyta; class Magnoliopsida; order Boraginales; family Ehretiaceae; genus Ehretia; species Ehretia macrophylla. The sequence goes on from CM075771.1 coordinate 25,494,929, forward strand.
AACAACTTCACACTCTCTTGAACAATCCCGGCCTTACCGTAACTATCAATCATCGCTATCCACATATCCTCATCCCATTCCACACCTTTTTTCGGCATATCCAACAGTATACACCTAGCATGATTAAGTTTCGAAGCCCGGCCCAAAATCTCAATAATCTTAAAATGGGTTTCTCTGTCATGCCTAAAAAGCCCGGCCCGTTCGACCCACCTAAAGAACTGTAGTGCGTGTTCCGAGTTTTTAGCAGAATGCAAGACATTGTAAACGAGTTCGTGATCAAAATTAGGGACTAAATTGCGAATAGAGTTCTGTAAACGAGTAGTCCAGGCCCGATTAGCCATCATTCTGCAGATAATATCTTCGATTTTTTCTGGGTTTTGATGCTTACCTCTTGTTGGTGTTGGTGTTGGTGTTGAATCGGGTTGGGCCGAAGGTGGTTCTTGGGCCGGGCTTGAGCAGAAGAAAACGAAGAGGGCTTTGAGTGAAGCTGGGGTGGTGGAGAGGGTGGTGAGTTTGGCGTTGAAATGATGAGGTGGTTTTGATGCAGAGAATAAAGCCATTTTTTTGCTTTCTTTCTTTTTCTTTGGGTGTTTTGATCTGTGAAAAAATGGTGGCTTTAGGTCTAGATCATGGGGGTGCTGGAAATGGAGTGTTTGTGTGTGTGTGTGGAGGCGTCACTGTGACATGGTGGGTTAGGGTTTAAGAGAACCCCGCCTTGGTTTTTTTATTGTTTTGATAACTCAATTTAGTATCTGCAGTGGAGAGAGACGCACACAAAAGAAAAAGACACGAAAATGAGAAAAAGGGAAAAACTTGGAAATTACTATCACATAATAATTTTAATTAAGAACAAAAATGATTATAGAGGGGACAACAAATAGGGAGGTGTAATAGAGTCGCACATTACGCAACAAAATTTATAATTTTAAAATAAATTAATGTAATTTTGTTTAAAATAATTTTTTTTTTTAAGAGAGGTCTAAAATTTTATATAAATACATATATAACTAGTGAGACTCAAGTTCGTAACCTATCACAAATATTATGAGGGTCATGTCGCTAGACCTAAAGGTCTTTGTCATTAGAAAAAAGAAAGAAAGAAAAAGTGCAATCCAACTTGTGAATTGGATTGAGCTAAATAGATTCTCAACATTTTGATTGTCTAACCATAGTGTATATTGTTTATTTGTTCTGAGTAAAAACCTGGCTATAGTTAAAGGAAGTTATATATATTTAGAACTAAGCAAAAGAAAGAAAGAAAAAATCGAGCTTTTGTAAATTTTTTAGGATATTAAAAAAGTGAATATACATAGTTTATATGTATAAGAGAAATCTTGAAACTTGCAAGAGATACTAGTATTATAAGTTTTAAAATATCAGTTTTAAAATTTAAATTTACTCATCCAAAAATAATGGTTTTGAAATTTAAATTTACTCGTCCAAAATGATTGACCCAATTTGTTATCAAACCTACTTATAAATAACTCATTTATCGTGTATTACACCAATGTGTAACATTACAATAATTCTCTCACCTCATTGAGAATGTGACATTCTCGTCAACTATATAAACACTTAAAAAGCTCCAACAGCTTCCCAAATAGCTAAAATCATCAAATTTGGGAGAATTATTGGTGTTATATAACTCCAATAACTTCTCCAAATTATCTCTTATATTTTTGGGGATAAAAGATTTGATATTTGGATCCCGCATTGTTGGGGGATCAAATCCTTTCCCCATTTCATCCCCCATCTGACCAGCAATGGTACATATGGCCTAAAAAATAAAAAAATAAAAATCAAACTTTGAAAACCTTTCCCCAACGGCTGGATTTTGATGGTTGTTGGGATGAAGCCATGACCTTTGTATATGTCGGTCATGGCTTCTTCAAAACAAACCCCAGAAAACGCTCAAAAGCAAAAAAATCACCCAAGCCTGAGAAAAAAAAAACTTACCAACAAAGCCACACAAAATCTACTGCAACATTAAGGTAAAATGTTTTTTATTCTTGAATAATCTACTGGAACATAATGTTATTGAAAAAGTTACATGAAAAGTGAGCACATATAAATACAAAAATAAAGTTATTAAAACAATTTAATTGAAAAAATTAAAATAAAATTAACATTAAAGTAAAATTAATTAAAATAATATTTATAAAAGTTAATATTAATACAAAATAATAATAAAAATAATATTAGTAATTAATAATAGAATATCATCATAAATATTGAATGAAAGTAAATTTAAATAATGTGTTAATTAAAATAAAAATAGATATTGGAGTAAAATAGAAATAGGGATTTTTCAAATAGGGAAGCTGTTGGAGTAAAATTGAAATATGGATTCTATAAAATAAGAGATTAATTAAAAATATGAGAACTGTTGGAGTAAAACTGAAATAGGGGATCTGTAAGAATAGGGGAAATGCTTCAAATCCCCTAAATTTAAGAAAAAAATAGAGGAGTTGTTGGAGTTGGTCTTAGGACCAAGCAGGGAATACATGGCTCTAGAGTTGACTTTTGCGAGTTCAATAGGTGGATTTTATATATTCGCACGATATAGCATTTTTTATCGCACAACACTTAGCGCTCACATCTCGCTCGTTATTGGTTTTGATAACATTCTATTATATTCCAACGTAGAACTCCAAGGCACATATAAAAATAATGTTTATAGGCTTAAGAATAACTATATTGAGCTCAAATCCACTAGCTTATGGTTAACTTGAATAAAAACCCATCTTACTCACTGATCACGTCTCACACCAATACTTGACATTACAAATCTTGGAGGATCAAAGGTGCTTCATGATATTACTCACTAAGACTCTTTATTATTTTCATCGTTGCTTAAATATTCATCAATGATTTATGCTCAATGTATCGACAAGTTAACAAATGAATAACTAACGAACCTTATTCATTTAAAAAATATACAATGGACAAAACTCATAAATATTTAGTAATTATATTTTACTACCAAACACATAAAATCTCAATTTAGTGAAGAAATTCAATGAAGACTAGATTCTTGGTGGCTTAAGGACCGAGCCTTGTTGGCCATGTTAGTATTTGTCTCCCTAACGGTTATCTTCAACTGACAAAGACTATGGACTAGCACAAGATTTGTTGTTTAATTGTAAAAATAGCATCGACAAGTGTTCACAAATAAAATAATTAAGATGTTTAATCCTTTGTAGGATTACACCAGCAACATTCAATGAACCAATAACGTACATGCATAATTGATCTATGCATATAGTTTTATTACACAAAACCAATAACGTTTACCATATAAAATTACTCCCGGACGAAATAATTTTTATTATTTTTTGTATAATAGAAATTGAAGTTGTAGTTTAAATTTATAATATTTTATCACGATACAGGACCATTTCATCCAATTTTTTATGCATTGATTTTTATGCATTGAATAATGTCTAACAACTGGTTCAAACATGTGCACCATGAATCAAATAAGCAATAATCTTATACCTTGTAAAACTCATTTTGAAGATTTTGACTGTGATAAGAAACACAAAATTTCATTTTATATACTAATCTTAAAATTATTTATTCATATTGAATAATCGAATTCTTCAACAAATAAAATTAAAAGATGAAGTAGGTCCCAAGAAAGAAAGTACTAACAGATGAAGGCTATTAATTTCCAAATACAAGTAGCTTTAAGATCCATTTTTCAATTTATTTCTTCTTGTTAGCTGAATTGTTAAAACACAGGGAACACAAACCAATAATATATAGGACAAATCTCATGTTGAACGATGAAAGTGTTAACACATTTTTTATTTTGATTAATAGAGCCAAAATAACAAACAATATTCGTAAACTAAATTATCTCAGTATATCCCCTAAAAGAATTAAATATTGTGATATGATTCAACTCTTTAACGTAATCAAAGGAATTAGTGACAAAAATCTAATTGAGACTTGCATGTTTACAAATGAAAGAGAGTAAATCACTTAATATCTCTTGTGTTTTGTTAAAAGTCCACAATACTCCTGTGTTTTTAAAATAAGTTAATTATTTTTTTATGTTTTAAAAATATAGTTGAATACCTCATATGTTTTGTAAATAAGCTGATTATCCTCTGTATTTTAAAAATGTAGCTAAATATCCCTGTATTTTTAAAAGCGTAGCTGAATACTTACACCCCCAAATATGGTCCAATAGTAGTAGGTGAAATCTCTCTTGCAAGGTCGTGAGTTTGATACTTTTCACTACTCTAGAGTTTTACCCTTAATTAATCTAGTACATGTGTAGGAACGTACTACTACATTCAAAAATTTATCAGTTGATAATCGGGTTTTACTATATTATTTTGTGATCGATATTTCATATCATTAAAAAAGAAAAAGAAAAAAAGAAGGTAGTAATGAAGGGAGCTCATTTGACGTCATGGCTATAGTGAAAGGTGCAAGTTGGGGAGTAATGAGCTCATGTACGTCAAGTTGATGGGTCCCCATATCTTGTACCACCTGTACTTCGTAGTTTGTAGTAGTAGTGGATACGTTGATGTGATGAAGGTGTGATCACGATCATACCATGATTTTAGGGAATTCAATAATTTGAACATCCTCGTTATAGCTTTGGATCTTCACATTTACAGTGTGTTTGGATTGGGGAAAATGGGAGAAAGGAGATAGTTAGTAAGGAGAGGGGTTGAATCTTTATTCTGTTTGGTTTGTGAGAAAATGGAGGAAAGGGGTATAAAAGATATAAGTTTTACCCTTTCATACCTCCAAAATATGGCCCATTCGATTTGGGGTAAAATGGGGGGAGAGAAAAATACTGTTTGTTATAATAACAATGTTGCCTTTTTATTTTTTTCCTTATCAAATTATAAAAGTTTAATATAAAATAAGAAAATGGTATAAAAGTCATTTCACACAAAAAAAATTTACTTCATTCTATTTTCTTTCTAATCCAAACAAATAACACTCATCATTATTTATAAAATTATGCAATTCAAACATGATTTGACCCCCTCCACTCATTTTCTTTATGATACTTTCACTTCATCTCCTTTATTAAACTTTCTCCCCCTCAATCCAAACACACCCTTACTTATTCTTTCATTTATTAGATCAAATGTAAAATATGTTATGAGATTTGTTTTTTTAATTTCAACTTTTCATTTCAAATTTTAATTTTGAAAAATGTAGTTGAGATACATTTGAAATAAACGGCTGAGATTTTAAAAGACAAATTATAATGACTAATAATATATCTCATCTAGTAGATTGCAAAATAAGTAGAAGATAAAATTCAAATCCCATCTTTACATGTCTTGCATAGTGCAACTTGCCAGTATAAGAAAATGCATGAAGCATCAAGACATTTTGCGTGTGTTGATGATCAAAATCAACCGAGTGTTTCCCGCGTTGATCTGCAAAAAGAATGGTTGTGGGGAATGTCCACGTAAGCACTCTGATACTTAAATTAGTATCATTTTTTAAGAATGATAAGAATTTAGAAAATATAGTGGATAGTATATGAGATATTAGTTACCTTTTTTGGGATATGATTCCCCTATTTATACATTTTCTTTTGACACTTTTTCGGATTTTGCGAGATTCTGTTGGCTTAGTCATCAGATCGGGAAATGGTCGGACTTAGGGCCCCGACCTCCCTTTCAAGTCATCAAGTCGGGTTTGCCCAATTTGATGGATCATTGGTACGATTGGGTAGTCCATGCCTTTCAACTCAAATTGCGTAATGAGAGATTGGGTCGGTGAATTTTACCCTCATAAGCGTGTTTGTTTACAATTTCTGAACTCAAAATCATATCTGACAAAAAAAAAAAAAAAAAAGCTCAAAATCATAAATTATTTAGTGGAAACGAAAAAAGTAACTAGAGGATCATAGTATGCAAGTGGGCATCACATAATTTGGTTATATTTTGGCATTATGATAAAAAGTATGACTTTTTTCTTTTTCATTCTCTAGTCTCTGTTTTATTTTCCCAATTTCGTAACATTTATTAGAATTAAGGGGATTTCTCGGAAGTTTGTAAGATTAATTAGAGTTACTTCACTTTTACAGTGTTTTAGCATAAGTGGAAAGAAATTTATCAAAGAGAAAAAGTAAGGGAAAAAAAAGCTTAGGAGCTTTTTACATATACCTTGTGTAGTGAGGAATAGAAGTTTATGTGCATAAAGCCAAAGACCGGAAGGTCATGTACCTTTCTTTGTACAATAAATACTTTCTCTTTCTCTTCATAAATGTCAAATGTGTTTATATATGTATGTGTACATATATAAATCTCACTATCTTTATATATACATATATGTTTATTTAACATGTATATTAAGGTCAGACTGGAAAGGAAAGTGAGGAACTCTTGATGCGTGTCAGTTGGTAAAAAGAGATTCTGTTTCCTCAGAATAATATTGTGAAATGACTATTTCTTTTTTTTTTTGCTTTTACTTTTTACTTGACCAAACCATAACTTTTCTTAGATGTTGAGGTCGAAAGTGTCAATTGAATCAAGGGGTTCTGTGGGTGAAATTTGATGAATAACTTTTTGAGAATTCCAACAAGGAATGCTTTCTATCTTGATTTGTTTAACTGATGATTTATAAAAGGAAATAAATGACTCTATGGAGTTTCAAATAAGATTTTCCACAAAATTTGAAACATTGCACAATTAGCAATTACATGTAAATAGAAGTCATTAAATGGAACATTCCATAATTTCTAAATCACTTTTTTATGGATTCAATTATTTAGAGAAGTTTAAAGTTTGTACTTTAAAATAGGTAATATGGTGTTTTCAAAATAAACCCTTTTGTACAATTCAAAATTCTTTAAAGGGAAGAATAGCTTGGAAACATGAGAAGAAATAGCATTTCCATTTTAAGATAATATTTACTTTCTTTCTCTTTCGAGACTCATATCACGGTAAAAAATAAAAAATAAAAAAATACTCCAGTTTAAACATAAAAGAAGTACTCCTAACTATAAAACAAATAGTTTGGGCTCAAGTTTACATATGTTTTGTTCGAGTTTAATAATTTTAAAAGTTGGATTACTTTTTTGTGCACAATAACGTTATGAGCTTGAATTTGAGATTTGTTATGCTCGGTCTAGAAGCTTGTGTGCAAAGCTTGGTAAAGTGTGTGTATCAAAACGTATACAAAAAAAGAGCTAGTAATAATGGTAAAGTAGAGGGACTTAAAGGAAATATTAGCAAAACCTAACCGATAAATTTATTGATCAAATGCTTTACAAGCAACACGCATACCCCTATCCACTATCTTCCCCACCATCTACTTCTAAACTTTGCTCTTTCGGTGTGTCTTGTTTTTATATGTTCGTATAGATTCTTATTTCCAATTCAAGCTTCAATGCGGCGTGTAGGTTCCAACAATGACAAGAGTTGTTACTCTAAGCGGTGGATGCTTTTAGTTTGAAGTAAATTAATACCTTGGGATTTTCACAAAGGCCACTGCTATGGGTAAGAAAACACTTCGTATATTTTATTTACTTTTTCAAAGATTTTGGTGATGAATTTTTTTGTTACTTTTTGATTATGTTTATTTAAAACACTAAGATAAGATGATTTAACGATAGATATATTTGGGAATAATTTTTTGTTGTAGTTTTAGTACTAGATTTGTAGTTCTTTTGATTGAACTACAAAGGTTTTAGCTCAATTTTGTCAAATACTTGATTGAATTGAACTCAAACTTGGAATTTAAGAATTCAATCTATCTCAAACCTTCACTTTCCCACTTTTACTTGAGCCGAGATAAGTCGATACATTCAGGGTTCTATTCGGCTTAGCTCAGCTTGGCTATACATAACTTGTCTCGAACATTCCATCCAGTTTAAGCTCCAAAATCTTAAAAACATGTTAAAAGAGAAAAAAGAAAAAATTTGAATAATACTAGATATCACTCTTATTTATTACTCATTTATGACTTTTCACGTATATACTTAATTGATATATCAGAAAAAGAAAAAAAAAACACAAATCCTTACCCCACTAACTAAAAATAGATTTAGAAAGTAATAAACAAGCGTTGTTTAATATTTCTAAAAATTCTTGCACCAAAATGGGAAAATACTTCACACCAAATCTTTTCTCGAAAACCCCAAAAATTAACACCTGGCATCATAAATTTGAGTGAGGTAATAAATGTAGTTACCAAAGTGAAACTCCAGTTATATACCGCTTATAGGTCAAAATAGGTGAAGACCAGCTGTTTCCCATAAATGTTATCTCCAAAAACAAAAACAAAAAAAAAAAAAGAAAAAGAAAAAAACGAAACGTCAACTGCCTTTCTTTCAGCTCACTTTTTAACTCACATTTTTGCTTTTGCCACTTTACTTCAAACTTCAATGCCCACTCCTCTACACACACACACACACATACACATATATAATATACACAAACAATCGTACTTTCTCTCTCTCCCAGTTCACATTATCTCTTTCTCTTTCTCTTTCTCTTCCTAAAATATATATATATATACAGCGATATGTATGTATAGGTGACTTAAGAAAAAAGGTAAATATATATATATATATATATATGTTTGTGTATATATATATATATATATTGTATGTATATATTTTTTAATGCAGAAACCCTATGGACACTTGTCGATTCACTATAGAAGCGTGTATATATTATATACATATCTATTACGTGTATTGTTACATATGTGTATATGTATGTATTGTATAGCCTTTTTTTTGCATCTTATCTTTCTCTTTCTCTCTCTGTAGAAAAAGCTTTGAGAATGGTCGCTATCATCATCTAGTTCAGATCCATCGCAGTGAGTGTAAAGTTTGCAGTTAATTGGTGAGATTTTTCTATGCAAAAATGATTAATCTAGCTGTTTCTAGGGTTTTAAGTTATTTTTTTCCCTTTTTTTAATTAGTATTCTTTTAAATAAATTTTGGAGAAAATTGTTTTTTTTTTGTTTGTTTGTTTGTTTGTTTATTATGAAGCGAAGATCTGGTGTGTTTTTACTAGTTTTGCATTTTCATTTTTTTTGGTAGTTTTGATTTTCTGATTTTGTGAATAGATTAACTATACATGAGCTTTAAGAAGGGAAAATAATAGCTTGGTCAGCTGTTTTGCTTTGGTTCTGTTGGGGTTACTGATAAAGCTTGTATCAAAGGTTAGAAACTGTTAAGAATCATAGGTGTCCATTTTAAAACCAGTTAGCGTCAAGTGGAGTTGGGTCATGACGTTATTAAGTGATCTTTTTGGTTATAAAAAGTCGATGTGGGAGATACCACATTTAACACCTCCTCTCACATGTGACTCGACGAAAACGAGCTGGCACGAGGGAAACGAGTCAGCGAAATGAGAGTGAAAACGAGCTAACATGAGGAAAGCGAGTCAGTGAGGGCGAAACGAGATTGGTCACACGTTGACGAATACAAGATATTAAAGATGAACAAGATTAGACCATGAGCTTAGTTCTGATATCGTGTTAAGAAAATTGAGTTTTCATCTTAAAATCAATTATTGGTGTCAAGTGGAATTGGTCCATGACCTTTTTAAGTGACCTTTTTGGTTATGAGGAGCCAATGTGAGAGATACCACATTTAACAGAAACTTTATGTTAAAACTAACCAAATCAAACCGAGCCTTGTAGCTGGATAGGATTGGTGGTATGAATCTCGCTACCTCCTAACTATTCTTGAGAGTAGTCTGGACTAGGTAGCTCCACGGATGGGATGCCCAACAGTAATATAATTATGGCTCAAATGAGACACCTAGCAGTAATATAATGAAGTCTTAAATTCATAAGATAGTCAACAATGTTTATGCTGACTGTCGGCTATATCAAGCCATGCCCCCCTCTGTCCGGACACAAGAAAATCCCTGGCAGAGGCCTAGAACCTTTGGAGAAAATATGCGTACAGGGAATTCACTTATTTGATTTAGATATTGCAGGTCTAACTAGAAAAATGAATTCTTGAGGCTGCTATTGTGATATATTGAATGGTTTCTAACTGCTTTTTTATTTCTTCTTTTTTCTTTCTATTTTCTTGGATATTTTGGGATTTCTGTTGGTTAGTACGTTGACATTTTGAAACAATCAGATGTTATGCTGCAAAATATTTGGATCTTTTCACATTTGATGTTATTCCATTTGTTCTTTTTCCATTTGTTGCATTGTTTTATAAACTTCAATGGTTCCATGATTTTAATTTAGACATTGTTTTTCTTGAAGGTATCGTACTTATGTTTGGATTTGGTTTGTTGAATTAGGATAGGGTGAAGTGCTGATTGGGAAAAAAATTGTTTAGCCTTTTTGTTCGGAGACCAGTTTGAGCACAGATATAAACCTTGTTGTATATAGAACTTGACTGCCTAAATCCTGCGCATGATTTCCCTGTGAGAAGTAGATCCTCATTCAAGTTGTATATGAGCAAACAAGTATCAAAGAAGGCAATGCACTTGATGTTGGAATGAAGGTTGTTTTGATTGTGAGCACTACTAGTGTGAAAGTTCTGCTTTGTCAACAACTGTCCTGCGACTGATGATTCCAAATTCAATTTGGCATGGATGAATATACTTGCTAGCTGGCTAGATTTGCCCCAATCATGATGGTTGTTCTTTATAGCCTACAAGACAAACATAGGTATAGCGTGGGTCCTTCCCTTTCTGTCTCTGGCCTGCGTAATCAGACAAGTTGCTGAATACTATATGAGATCATTGGTTGAGAGTGTAATTGTACAATCCTACTTGGAGCTGGTTCTAAATAAGAAGCATTGTAAATACTGAGCTTCTTAGCATCTTAGCTAAAACAGTGTAATTAACTGTTAGACTCTTGTGCTGGATTCTACTTTTCTTGAGGGCTAAAGTTATGGAATCAGAATTGGGGACTTTGACTGCTGATCATCAGCCAAGCGATTTGCAGCGTTTGCTTTCTCCACTTGCACCTGTGCTGTTGATTGCAATTAGCTATGTTGACCCTGGAAAATGGGCTGCAGCTGTTGAAGGAGGGGCCCACTATGGGTATGACTTGGTCTTACTGGTATTTTTGTTCAATGTTGTTGCTATTCTTTGTCAGTATCTGTCAGCACGTGTAGCTGTGGTGACTGGTAGAGATCTTGCCCAGGTAAATATTGTTTTATAGCACTTCATTCTTCTTGATTATGAAGTGTGAAATGATTCTGCAACCCATGGTGGAAAATTGGTTTTTGAATAACTGAAGAGAACTTGAATTCGGTAGACAACTTCTAATTATCTGCTGAAACTGTCTCAATGACTTCGCCAATTTTTCTTGTTGTCTTTCTTTTTCTATTTTCCAGTAATTAGAATATGGGCAGAGATGTTAAAAGTTAGAAACAGGTTAAGATGCATGTGTGAAAACTAAATTAACATTTTCTATAAGATCAATATAATTGTTCAACTTCAGATCATATTGCCAAAAGCCAATGTTTGCAACAAATTTGAAAGCTGTGTTTGTTGAAAGTCAGAACACCCTTATTCCTCTTCTGCTCGTCTTTTGATCTCGGAGGTAAATAAGGAAAGGGAAGAGTGCGCCTTTATAGTCTTTTGCCAGCCTATAAGATGATGTCAATTGCTGAACTGGATTCATGGCTTCTGTGAAGTGGTAAGTGCACAGGAGCATATAATTAACTGGTAGCTCTGGACACACTGCAATATGATATCTATGGGGGGGATGAGATTGTAGGTCTTTAAAAATTATATTTTTGCTTCTAAAGAAGATCTTGTTTTAGAGTGGCCAATTCTTTTTTTCTCCTTCCCATGCGTTAGAGTTATTTTTTGACATACTTTAGCTTAAAATAATGTTGCATAAAGAATTCTGTGATTATTTGCATATATTTCTCATATTAACTTTATGCGACGTGTATGCACTTTAATAATTCTTCTTGACTGTGTCCATAGATATGCAGCGAGGAGTATGACAAGATTACGTGCGTCTTTTTAGGAGTTCAGGCTGAACTCTCAATGATCATGTTGGACCTTACAATGGCAAGTTTCTTATCTCTGAATAAGTTATGGTATATGTTTCTGCATTGTTGAGGAAATAACATGTTTCTCTAACGTCTTATACCTTTTTTAGGTTTTGGGCACTGCACATGGGCTTAATGCTGTCTTTGGAATTGACCTCTTTACTTGTGTCTTTCTGACCATCATGGCTGCTTTTCTGTTTCCCCTTCTCGCTATCCTTCTGGTGAGTTTTACGAACAACTTTGGCAAGTTGTATAATCTTTGGTTCTCCTTGTTGATTCATAATTATCAGCATTTTTAATTCATATTTCTTTTAGGAGAACGGCAAGGCAAAATGTCTATGCATTTGCTTGGCAAGCACAATACTGCTTTCATATTTTTTTGGAGTGCTTATGAGTCAACCAGAAACTTCATTCTCCATTGGTGGGGTTCTAACAAATTTAGGTGGTGAAAGTGCGTTTGTCCTAATGGGTCTTCTTGGAGCAAGTATCATGCCTCACAATTTTTACCTCCATTCTTCCATTATACAGGTAGATATCTCCCCTTCCCCCCACCCCCAACCCCCTATCTGCACCTTCTTGTCTTATGTATGCCCGTGCCAAGCTTTTACTATATGATATTGCGTGCTTCCTGTACATGGATTGTTTTTATGTAATTCTTTGGAAGCTGTGTGAAACTTCATGCATTTTGTTTGATGTGGGTTTGTAGATTTTTTGCTTAAAAGTTGATGCAAGTTTTAGGTATTGTTAAAAGCAAGGAAATGAAGATTATGATTACAATATGCTAGTTTGCAATTTTTGGTAATGTGGCTGGAGAACTGGCAAGGCCATGTTTGGCACAATAGTCAAGTGCTTACTTGTTGAATACTAGGTCTCAGGTTTAAGTCTTAAAACAACCGCTTTGGCGACGGGTAAAGGTTGCATACACCTTCCACAGACTTGGCTATTTTGCGGGAGCCTTGTGTACTAGGTATGACCTTTTGAATGAAAAGTGGAAGTACCCGTCAAGGCTGTCTTATAAAATTGCATAGGAGTTACTGTTTCTTTCATCCCTAGTGTCTCGACACTTTTGTAACTCCCAGATATGGAGATAAGTTGGAAGACAATTATTATATTTCCTTTTGCTTTTTCCTCTCTTTCTGCTGCTTCTACCCATTATCTCAAAGACACAATAGTAAGAGCAAAAATTATCAGCCCTCAGAGTTTGAAATTTAGTGGTGAATTTCTTGTTCTATTGTAACACTGCAGTTGGTAGGAAAATGGAAGGGTATGTTCCCTTGCCTGTTTGAGAGCTAGTGTGCGTTAAGTTATTGCATTCTTTTCTTGCCAGACTAAGTAAATTTTGCTGCCATGTTGTAATTTAACTGTACACTATTAGATTGTATGACCAGTCGAAAGGTAAAGGGAAAAGGTTGTCTTTCAGAGATAGTGATTTTACCTTTTTCTTTTCTCTTATTGTCCTGATCTTGTCTCAATTTTATGACTTCCATCTCTTTTGTTCTCACTTTTTCACCCTCCTTATTTCTGTGTAATCTATAAATTCGTTTTTCTATTGTGAGGATGGAACAAGTTTTTGATTACATTCTAATGATATTATGGAATCTACTTATTCTTTGAGTTCTACTTCTTACAGCAAGACCAGGTGCCCTCAGATCTGTCTAAAGAAGATGTGTGCCATTACCATCTTTATGCCACTGTGTGCATCTTCAGTGGTATTTTCCTTGTAAACTTTGTGCTGATGAACCTGGCAGCGAATGTGTTCTACAGTGCAGGCCTTGTTTTACTTACCTTTCAGGATGCACTATCATTATTGGATCAGGTTAGGATTGACCGACGAGGCTCTCTTATTATCATACTTAATGCTATTTGTACTCAATCATATTGATGCATTTTCCGAATTCATAATGCAGGTGTTTAGGAGCTCACTTGTACCATTTGCGCTAGTACTAATTTTGTTTTTTTCCAATCAAATCATGGCATTAACCTGGAATTTTAGTAGACGTATGGTTATTCATGATTTCTTTGGAATGGATATTCCCGGTTGGCTTCATTATGCAACCATCAGAATCATTGCTATTGTCCCGGCCCTTTGTTGTGTGTGGAGTTCAGGAGCCGAGGGTATATATCAATTGCTGATATTTGCGCAGGTTTTGGTTGCTCTTCTTCTTCCATCTTCTGTGATTCCCCTTTTTCGAGTTGCCTCATCCCCATCAATAATGGGTACATACAAAGTTTCTCGAGCTGTGGAGTTCTTAGCCTTGTTCACATTTATTTGTATGATTGGCCTAAAGGTTACATTCGTCATAGAAATGGTTTTTGGAAAGAGTGATTGGGCAAGTAACTTGGGGTGGAGCATTGGAAGTAATGTGCCTATTCCTTATGTTATTCTTCTTCTCGTTGCTTCTGTCTTTTTTTGTTTTATGCTTTGGCTAGCGGCAACTCCATTGAAATCTGCAAGCTCTAGATTAGATGCTCATGCATGGGGCTTACAAAGTCCTCTGCCAGAATCAGTTCTAGATAGGTACCAAAATGAGGGTAGTGAATCTAAATTTCCTATAGAGAAGCCTATAGAAATGAAAGAGCCAGTGATAATGGACGAGAAATCCTTGGATAACCATCCGGATATGCCAATGATGCCAAGTCATGATCTAAATTTGCCTGAATCTCTTTTGGATTCTGATAATGTTTTTCATTTGACTACCGTTGAGGAGAACAAATCTGAAGTTACAATTTCAGGCTCTTCTATGGGCCATCCAGAGGCCACCACCATGGGGGAAAAGGTCCTTGGAGCAACTGATTGTTCCGAGGCTTCTGATGTTGACTCAACAGATACCAGTACCGTGAAAAGTGAACCAACAGAGATTATAGAGAAGCCACTGAGGATAGAGGGAGACATGCAGAATGAGAATGATGAGGAAGGACACTCCTGGGAACCTGAAGAACCAAGTAAAGTTACTTCTGAGAATAGCCAGTCTTTGACATCTGAGGGTTCAGGGTCATTTAGGAGTCTTGGTGGAAAAGGAGATGATGTAGGGAGTGGCACTGGGAGTCTTTCAAGATTAGCAGGCCTTGGTCGTGCCGCAAGGCGGCAGATGACTGCAGTTCTTGATGAGTTTTGGGGACAGTTGTTTGATTTCCATGGGCAACCCACACAAGAGGCCAGAGCTAAGAAACTCAACATATTGCTGGGGGTGGACTCCAAAGTGGATCCAAAATCTTCTCCTGCATCAGCTAAATTGGACAGCAGGACGGAGTTAGCTGGATATTTTCCATCTTTAGGTGGAAGAGGTTCTGATTCTTTTATCCAGTCAAGCTTGTATAATTCTCCCAAGCAGCATACTGGACAAAGTCTTCTTGAGACATCACATGGGGTTCAGCGGGGACCATCTTCAATGTGGTCCAACCATGGCCAACTTCATGATGTATATGCGCCCAATTCTAGCCATAACACTTTTGATGCTAGTGAGAGGCGCTACTCTAGTGTGCACATTCCAGCATCTTCTGATAATTATGATCAACAACCAGCCACTGTGCATGGGTATGAAATTGCGTCTTATCTTAGTCGGCTTGCTAAGGAGAGAGGTTCTAATTATTTGAATGGTCAAATGGATCTTCTTGCTCCAAAATCTACATCATCAGTGATATCGAACCGTGGTGATTCATTTTCTCGCCCCTTGGCACTGAAACCGCAGAGTACTTCAAGACCTCCTGGTTTTCACAATGTTCCTGTACCTAGAAATAGTTCATTGCAATCTGAACGACCGTACTATGACCTTTCTTCCCCTAAAGCTGTTGAGACCACTGGTACTGCAGTCAATGTGAAGAAATTTTACAGCTTGCCTGACATATCAGGGCTTTATATCCCTCACCGAGATTCTCAGTTCCCTGCTAACAGCACCCAATGGGATAAATCCATGGGATCTGGCCACTCAATTGTCCGCTCAACTTATGAGCAGAACTTCCCAAGCAATCTGTCGAGGACTGGAGTTCCTATGGGATTTGATGAACTTTCTCCTTCAAAAGTCTGCAGAGATGCTTTTTCCTTACAGTTCAATTCGGGTTCAGGCTCTGCATCCCTGTGGTCTAGGCAGCCTTTTGAACAGTTTGGTGTGGCTGAGAAACGTGTTGCTGCTAATAGCGAGCGAAGTTGGGCTAGCCAGGGCTCTAGTATTGAAGAAACATCATTAGTTGATTTGGAAGGAAAGCTTGTTCAGTCATTTAGATATTGTATTTTGAAACTTCTGAAGCTGGAAGGATCTGATTGGTTGTTTAGACAGAATGATGGGGCTGATGAGGATCTGATAGACCGTGTAGCTGCAAGAGAGAGGTTTCATTATGAAGTTGAAACTAAGCAGATGAATAGACCAGTAAATATTGACCCTCACTTTTCCTCTGAGAGGAAGCCTGTTTCTTCCGTGAAAAGTGACGAGTCAGATTATACCAAGTCCTCAATGTCATTAAGCCCATATTGTGGGGAGGGATGCATTTACAGAGCGGACCTCATAGTAAGCTTTGGGGTGTGGTGCATTCACAGGATTCTCGAGCTTTCACTTATGGAAAGCAGACCAGAACTGTGGGGCAAGTACACCTATGTACTCAATCGTCTTCAGGTATTTTTTTTTTGCTAATTCGTCTTCAAGTAATTTATTTTGTCTTCTAGGTCAATCTTTCTGTCTGTTCAACTGAAATACCTTCGACCAGGACTGGAATACTTTATCAATTTCCTGATTGCAAAATCCATTTCCTCATTCTGTGAACTGAAGTCTGGCAAGAGCAAAAGTTAATGCTCGTAAACATTTTACATTTTCTCTTAATTAAGGAAAAGAAAAAATCGATAATTGGCTTAACCCAACCATTCACGTTACCTTCCCACAGTGATCTGGGTGTAGGTAGTTATAAAGCATCACAGTTCATTGCTCACTGGTCATGGCTAAATGAATGTAAAGGAAATAATGAGAAAATGGAGAAAACGGTTAAGAGACAATGAGAAGCTATATATATATATTTGTTCATTTGTTTGTTGATAAGTCAATGAAAGCTATATTTTTTTACCAGTGCATGCGGGCTTAATTTCTGGAAAATGAAACTTAAAAGAGTAATTTAAAATGTTGTTGCCACAGGTTTTGCAGATAGTATGTGAGGATATTGTTCCTTTCTTGCCTAAAGCTATTATTTGTTCTAGATTTTTCTGCTTGGTAGTTCTTAATTCAGGTATGATGATAGTGATATGTGGGTTGTATATTTAATTTAGGGGGTTATCGATCTGGCTTTTCTGAAGCCTCGTCCTCCAGTAACTCCCTGTTTCTGCCTTGATCTTCCACCCGGATGGCAACAGAGGTCAAGCACAGCTGCATTAAATGGTAGCCTGCCTCCTCCTGCAAAGATCGGTCGAGGAAAATTCACAACTGCAGCGATGGTGTTAGAAATGATTAAAGATGTTGACACTGCCATCTCATACCGGAAAGGTCGATCAGGCACTGCTGCTGGAGATGTGGCTTTCCCTAAAGGAAAAGAAAATCTGGCTTCCGTGCTTAAACGTTACAAGCGACGATTATCAAATAAGCCTGTTGGATCTCCGGAGAGTGGGTCTGGGCCACGCAAGGTTTCGCCATTGACCCCCTATGGCTTATAGCCATTCTTTTCCTATCACAGCAATTGGGTGGATGATTTTGAGTTGCTTGATTTTAAGGGACAACTCATTCTCAGCATCAACGTCCTCTCTCTCTCTCTCTCTCGCTCTCTCTCTCTCTCGCTCTCTCTCTCTCTCGCTCTCTCTCTCTCTCTCATGTGTATTAGTTCTTGGTTTCTTGATCAGTTTTCATGTACCTGTAACATGTATACATAGGATAAACTGTACTCAATATGTAATGCAGCAGTAACAAGGAAACAAGTAGAACCAGGAATGGAGTTCCAATTAGTCCGATGATGGTTCTAGATGAAATCAGTCACTGTAGCCGAAGAAGGCTAATGTAGTGAAATTGGTTACATGAAAAGTTTTTTGTTGCGACTATCATCGATTTTCTATAGAGCACAGCCTTTCTGACAAGGTTTTTATTTTATTTTTATTTTTATGTATATTTTTTATGTTGAGGAATTCACTTTAAGTGAAATTACATTATAGTTACTCAAGGCGATAAATTTTATGTTGCAATAAGTGTGTCCCATTGAATGTTCCAGGTCATAAGTCATTATTCAATTATTTCAATTAACTCTTGCGAGTTTTAACAAGTTATGTTTATTTTGTGACTGAGTATATGAAAATGAAGAACTTACGGAATTTTGGTGAAATGAGCAAGGGCTTGGACAGTGTTAATTAAGTTTAACTATGGAGTAACTTTTATCTTCTTGTACCTTAGCTCCTCCGAGATGCTTCATTTGCTCTGCTATTGTTGGAGTTCTCAACGGCATCATCAGTTGAGCATCTTAGATTATGTTGCAGCGATTCCATGGTGCGGATCTTGAAACTAATCAAATCTAAGTCTTATTTAAGTAAGCGAATTCGATTATATAGATTTGACGTTATTTATTTTTGAGATAGTTGTCGTATATGAGATCTTTATTCAAGTATTTTTTATTTATTTAATTTATTTTAAATTTATTTACTCTTTTTAGGATGTATTATCTCTGTACTTTTTCACACCTTTTCGGTGGTTGCCTTCTTTCATATTAATCGGTCAACAAGGGGAAAATTTTCATTGGAGTTTTTGTACGTTTGGAAGAATGCCTCTTTCTTATGGGTTGTTTATGCAAGAGTATCTATGTAAACCATGCCAAGATGTCATGAATCATCAGTTATTGGTGTTTATTCCTCTACTTTTACCATAAATTGTCTTTGAATTTTGATATTTTTGGCTATTTTGGCATATAAACAAGTTACCTAATTTTTGCCACTCTTGGATCATGAATTGAGTGATGAAACCAGAAAATAAGAGGAAAAGGTGAGGAAACTTTTGAGAGCATCTTGTCACATATTCATAATTTTTATATATTTTACGTTTAATTAGGATATTTTTAGTTACCAGTTACGTCTGTATATTAATTTGTGATATAATATATTTTTGGCAACTCTAATCCGGTGTAATTTACTTGCGCTATCCCCAACCTCTAAAGACCGTGCACCACACAAGCGATCTACGCTTAGCCTGTATCAAGCAGCTGATGTAAATTTGCCACCCATGAATTGTCTCATTTTTTCTTCACGGACATTGTAGTGAAAACGTGACCAAGGACATGAACTTGGGGGTAATAGGAGATAAGAAACAGTCTTGAGCATGTTTGTCGAACAATGGTGGAGAGGAAAACGTACTAAATCTTAAGATGTTCAAAGTCACATGAACTGCGAAATCTGCTTGAAATTTCGAAGCACTTAGTTTATAAATAGTTTTTTCTTTTATTCCTATCCTCATCAAATTCAAACTCTAGACTCTCAATTACTAGTTCATGAATAGTTTCATATCGAGTTAATGTCATTTTGCTTTACTTCATTTTCTTATGAACGATTTTGATACTTTGTGAAAAACTTGAGGGGCAAAACACGTTTCATATTTGTCCACAGATAACTGACTACTCATTGTTATTTTGCACGAAACATTAGAACGCCAAAGTGCTAAAAGATTCACCTTTCATTAAAAATTCTTAGAATGTTATGAAAAATACGATATTGTGAATATTCATTGTTATGAAATTATCAAGAAAAAGAAGTTCTTTTATAGGATTCTTTTGTTAGTGAAAAATTATTACAATTGAATGGTCGAAAGATGCTTATAGGATTCTTATATAATGGAGATTATTATATGTATATGGAATGTAATGTAAATGTGATGTAATGAGTATGTCATCAAGATGGTAGAAAACTCTATAAATAAATGGAGTTTGTAAGAAGGAAACACACTTGAAGAAATTAACAATCTTACTATCTCAAATTCTCTCTTGTTTTAGTATTGTTTTCTTTATATTTAAGTTTTAGTCTACAATACGTTATCAGCATGAGGCTCTGTCGAAATAGCAAACAACGAAGTATCCGACCACTTCATTATCAAAGGTACATATAATCCTTCCATTTTCAATTACATTTTGATTATATATTATAGATTAGTTAATATATTACAATCATACAGTTGATGAAGTTTAACCTCTCTAAAAGTATAAATAACTAGATTTTGGACATGATTTAACCAAATGAACTTTTGCTCGGACTTACAATTTCTGGACATAAAATT
This sequence comes from Ehretia macrophylla, assembly GCA_037974665.1. Classification (NCBI taxonomy): domain Eukaryota; kingdom Viridiplantae; phylum Streptophyta; class Magnoliopsida; order Boraginales; family Ehretiaceae; genus Ehretia; species Ehretia macrophylla. The sequence continues at coordinate 25,515,122 of CM075771.1, forward strand.
CCGTTACTCAAAGGAAAGTCGGATTGATCTTTTGACCTAATTACCGTTGCTCACAAGGATGTTGAAATCATTATTGGACTAAAATTTCCATTTATCAAAATAATATAACAATTGTTTCCGATTTGATTATAACTTATTACTAACTTTCTTGACTATATCTTGACATTATTTATATCTAACACTGACTTTTCTTACAGTCCTAACATTTGGTTATATCTAACTTTTCTAACAATTCTAACATTATTTATGTATTTCTAACAATTCTAAGATTATTTATGTCTAACTATTTTACTATTGAGCATTTTATATTATTATACAATTCTTATATCCATCATTTATATTGTGTCAATATTAATCTTTTTGCTTAATTTCATAATCTCCTACTATGAGTTAATTTTTTAGTCACATTTTTTTTTTGTATAAAATCTAACATCTTTATGAGTTCTTATTAACTAAATTTTATTTGATATCTTTTTAGTATCAAAATGTCAAACATTACAAAGCTTGATTTTACCGCCCTTGACATATCGGGCGACAACTATTTGACTTGGGTACTAGATGCAGAAGTACATCTACAAGCAAAAGGCCTTGAGAAAACTATTATTGAAGGAAATAAAGAGTCATCACAGGATCTTGCTAAAGCTATGATATTTATCCGTTACCATTTACATGATTCATTGAAAACAAAATATCTCACTGTAAAAGATCCATACGAATATGGACCAATCTAAAAGAAAGATTTGACCACCAGAAAATAGTGCGCCTCCCACTACTCCGCTACAAGTGGATAAACATGAGATTGCAAGATTTTGCTACAGTACGTGAATATAATTTTGCAGTGTATCATATTACTGCAGAATTGAAAATATGTGGAGAAAAGATTTCAGAAGAAAACATGTTAGAAAAAATATTTTCCACATTCCACGCTACGAACATGATATTGCAACAACAATATAGAGAGCGTGGTTTTAAAAAGCATTCTGAGCTCATAACATGTCTTATGGTGGTTGAGCAGAACAACGAGCTATTATTGAAAAACTACAAATCATGACCAACAGGCTCAGAACCAGTTCCTAAAATAAATGCTACAAATTATCATAACCATGGTTATGGCAGAGGTCATGGCCGAGGACGTGGTCGTGGAAAGGGTCGTGGTTTTGGTCGGGGACGAGGCCGTAGAGATGGTCGTAGTAATACTTGGTATCATGATGGCCCAAAAAGCTTCAATTTCAAGAAGCCAGAAAATAATGAAAAAGGTAATAGCTCACAAAAGAGACTATCCCGAGATGATATATGCCATAGATGTGGCATAAAAGGTCATTGGGAAAAAAAATGTCGAACAACAAAGCATCTTGTGGAGCTTTATGAAGCCTCAAAGGCAAAAGGAAAAAGGGTGGAAACAAACTTTGCCGAAAATGATAATCAACAACAAAATGCACACGTTAATTATTCTGATTTCTTTGAGGATAACAGTGAATGAGTTGACCACTTAATTGATAATGAAAATTTTCATTTTAACTAAGAGTGATTAATATGTATCATCCTGTAAATTATTGAATATTGTGTGTATGAATATCATTTTGTAAGTTATTGTGTGTATGAATATCATTATGTAATTTGTCATGTATTGTGTGTATGAATATCATCATGTAAGTTGTTATTTTTATTAAAAGTGTTATCACTATCGTTTATTTTGATAATATTCTCACACAATTTATCTATCTTATTTTAAAGAAGTATGGACCTATACAATTTCAACAATAGAGAAATATGTATGGTAGACAGTGTAACAACGCATACCATTCTTAAAAAAAAAACCTATTTCTCCCAACTGGAATTCGCAGAAGCAAATGTTAATACAATTTCGGAAACTACAAAAATTATTGATGGTTCTAGAAAATGTTGTATTATACTTCCTGGTGGAACAAAAATTATGATAATCGATGCTTTATACTCTAGTAAATCACAGAGAAATCTACTAAGTTTTAGAGATATTCGTCAAAATGGCTATCATATTGAAACAATAAATGAGAAAAACAAAGAATATCTCTATATCACATCGCTTCGGTCTGACAAAAAGTATACCGTGGAAAAATTGCCAGCATTATCTTTTGGAATATATTATACTCAGATAAATTCTGTAGAAACCAATATGGTGATTAACCAGAAGATACATGATCCGAAGAATTTTATTCTTTGGCATGATCGCCTTGGATATCCGGGCACTGTGATGATGAAAATGATTATTGAAAATTCACATGGACATCCATTAAAGAATCAAAGGATTCTAATATCAAATGAATTTTCATGTATTGCTTGTGCCCAAGGGAAATTGATTAAAAGGCCATCCCCTACTAAAATTAATAATGAAGCTCCTGCATTTTTAGAACGAATTCAAGGGGATATATGTGGACCTATTGTTCCATCATGTGGACCATTCCAATATTTTATGGTATTAATAGACGCCTCAACTCGTTGGTCACATGTCTGTCTATTGTCCTCTTGAAATGTGGCATTTGTAAGTCTGCTTGCACAAATAATTCGATTACGTGCACAATTTTCGAATCACACAATTAAGAAAATCCGGCTTGATAATGCAGGAGAATTTACATCCCAAGGATTCAATGACTATTGCATGTCTATTGGGATTACTGTTGAGCACCCTGTGTCACATAGACATACGCAAAATGGTTTAGCTGAATCTTTTATTAAACGCCTACAACTAATTGCTACACCATTACTTATGAGAAATAAGTTGTCTAGTTCTGCTTGGGGATATGCTATATTATATGCTGCAGCATTGGTTCGAACAAGACCAACTGCTTATCATAAATACTCCCCACTACAGCTTGTCTCTGGCCAAGAACCAAATATATCCCATTTAAGAATTTTTGGTTGTGCAATATATGTACCAATTGCTCCACCACAACGAACAAAAATGGGACCACAAAGAAGACTAGGAGTTTATGTTGGTTTTGAATCTCCATCAATTGTTAAATATATTGAACCTTTAACTGGAGATCTTTTTACAGCATGTTTTGCTGATTGCCAATTTGATGAGGCAACATTCCCAGTCTTAGGGGGAGAAAAACGGAAGATAGAGAAGCAAGAAATTTCATGGAATGCATCGTTAGCATCTTATTTTGATTCTCGAACAAATCAATCGGAATTAGAAGTTCAGAAAATTATTCATCTGCAAAGGGTTGCAAATCAATTGCCATATGCATTCACTGATGTGAAAAAGGTGACTAAGTCGCATATACCAGCGTTAAATGCTCCAGCCAGAATTGATGTTTCAAAGGAGCAATCTATCAATACAATGACAAATGAATCTACTGGACGTCAGAAACGTGGTAGACTTGTCGGTTCTAAGGATAAAAATCATCGAAAGAAAAAAGAACATGATAAGCAGGTTGTCAATTCTGAAATTATTGAAAATCCTGTAGTTGTCGCGACACAAGAAAAGAGATCCTCAGTCAATTTTTAGGTACCTGAACATGATACAAATATTGAAAGTAATAATGAAGAGATCTCAATTAATTATGTTGTTACAGGAAGACGATGGAACCGAAATGAAATTGATATTGATGAAAAATTTACATATACAGTAGCTACTGATTTGATGAATGAAAATGAGGATCTTGAACCAAAATCTGTCCAAGAATGTCGACATAGAAATGATTGGCCAAAATAGAAAGGCGCAATCCAAGCAGAATTAAAATCACTTGCAAAACGTGAAGTTTTTGGACCAGTAGTTCAAACACCTAAAAATGTGAAACCTGTAGGCTACAAATGGGTATTCGTTCGAAAGCGCAATGAAAATAATGAAATTGAAAGATATAAAGCGCGACTTGTAGCACAAGGATTCTCATAAAGGCCTGGAATTGATTATGAAGAAACATATTCTCCGGTAATGGATGCAATTACCTTTAGGTTTTTAATTAGTCTGGCAATTTCTGAAAAACTTCATATGCGTCTTATGGATGTGGTAACAGCCTACCTATACGACTCACTTGAAAATAATATCTACATGAAAGTCCCTGAAGGACTGAAAATGCCTGAATCATGTGACTCGAAACCTCAAGAAATGTACTCAATCAAATTACAACGATCGTTGTATGGATTGAAACAATCAGGGCGAATGTGGTATAATCGTCTCAATACATATTTACTAAAAGAAGGATATGTCAATAGTCCAATAAGTCCATGTGTTTTCACCAAGAAATCAAACTATGGATTTGTTATTATTGCAGTATATGTTGATAATCTAAATATAATAGGGACTATTGAAAAACTTGCAGTGACAACCACATATCTGAGTAAAGAATTTGAAATGAAAGATCTCGAAAAAAAAAAATTTGTCTCGGGTTGCAGATTGAACATTTATCAGATGGAATATTCTTGCATCAGTCAACCTACACAGAAAAGGTGTTGAAAAGATTTAATATGGATAAGGCTTATCCGTTAAATACACCAATGGTTGTTCGATCCCTCGACACCAAGAAGGATCCATTTCGTCCCAAAGAAGATGGTGAAGAAATTATTGGCCCAGAAGTACCATATCTTAGTGCAATTAGAGCACTAATGTATCTTGCTAACAACACACGCCCTGATATCGCTTTCTCTGTCAATTTATTAGCAAGATATAGTTCAGCACCAACTCAAAGGCATTGGACTAGCATAAAATATATTTTTCGTTACCTTCGTGGAACAACTGATATGGGATTATTGTATTCAAGGCATAAACAACCACACTTGATTGGATATGCAGATGTAGGATATATGTTAGACCCCCATAAAGGAAGATCACAGACTGGATATTTATTCATATATGGTGATACTGCTATCTCTTGCGATCTACAAAGCAAACTATTGCCGCAACTTCTTCAAATCATGCCGAGATTCTAGCACTCCATGAGGCAAGTCGAGAATGCGTTTGGTTAAGATCTTTGATTTATCACATTCGAGAAGAATGCAACCTTTCAACAAATAAAGTGGATCCAACAATCATATATGAAGATAATACCGCATGCATTTCACAAGTAAAGGGAGGATACATCAAAGGTGACAAAACTAAGCATATCTCACCAAAATTCTTTTTCACACATGAACTTCAGAAGAAAGGTGAGATAGATGTTCTTCAAATTCGTTCAAGTGAGAATCTAGTAGATTTATTCACGAAGTCATTGCCTACATCAACGTTCGAGAAATTGGTATGTAAAATTGGCATGTGCCAACTTCGTGATCAATGTTGATATGCTCAGACGAGGGGGAGCCATATACGCGCTACACTCTTTTTCCCTTAGCATAGGTTTTATCCCAATGAGTTTTCATAGCAAGGTTTTTAATGAGGCAGTTCAAGAAGCGTATACTAAGAATATCGTACTCTTTTTCCTTCACTAGGATTTTTACCCCACTGGGTTTTATCCTAGTAAGGTTTTGACAAGGCATATTCTTGAAGAATGAATATCCAAGGGGGAGTGTTATGAAAAATACGATATTATGGATATTCATCGTTATTAACTTATCAAGAAAAATAAGTTCTTTTATATGATTCTTGTGTTAGTAGAAAATTACTACAATTGAATGGTCAAAAGATACTTATAGGATTCTTGTATAATGAAGATTATTATATGTATATGGAATGTAATGTAAATGTGAAGTAATGAGTATGTCATCAAGATGGTAGAAGACTCTATAAATAGAGGGAGTTTGTAAAAAAGAAATACATTTGAAGAAATTAACAATCTTACTCTCTCAAATTCTTTTTTATTTTAATATTATTTTCTTTATATTTAAGTTTTAGTCTACAATACAGAACTCATTTTAGTACTCTATTTGAATAAGACCCTTTTTTTTGTATTCTATTTGTTTTATTTTACTTGGCAAGTGGGCAACTACTCAACTTGATTCACTAACAGACACCTCAGTTTCTCCATCGGCCTCTCTTTAAAGAAAGTTGTTGGCATCTGATCTCATGGTTCACTTCTTGGGCAAAACCTACCACCATTAGTAGGGTCATGACATTTTAACTTAAAAAAATTCCTATCTCGTGATATAAATTCCATCGTAACGTTTTAAAATCTTGTGATTCACGTCTTTTAAAACTTACTCTCTATTAGTAGGATCTTGAGAATCTAATTCCAAAATCTTATCTTGCAGATTTGAACCTTTTTATATTGTCATACTGTTACGAAGATATTTAATAATAATGAATTATTCGTATTATATTATAATTATACGGATAATTTACTACTATTAAATCTCCTTAAATACTATAATGTTATGAGGGGATTCAAGTCTCCTATAGTCAATCTTTAAGGTGGAAGTTATCAATCACTAAAGTAAAGACGACTGATCAACTTTATTTTGGTGGAAAATGCTTGTAGCTTTTGATGAATTGTCTCCAAACTTTCCTTTGATTCTTTTATTGATCATTTTAAATTACCATGCAATTGCTTTAGATGAAATTGCTTGGTCGTCACTGGTCAAGCTTAGGTCCTCGTCTCTCGCGTAACTCACGATTTTACGAAAGTCGAAGATGATAGAAAAGAATATTTTTGTAATGTTATGAGAAAAATTTATTGATAATTAATTAAGAGAGCAAAATGATTGTAGAGCCAAAGAAATTCATAATTACCACTAGGTATTTGGTTCAGTGGTATGCTCTTTTTTATAAGCGTGAGAGATTTTAAAATCAATTCTCGTAAATAACATTTTTTAATATGTGTTATATAACTTAAATTTTCTTTAAATTAAAAAAAAATCCATAATTAAGATTACTTGGCCTAATGATCGAGTAACCCCTTCTAAGCGTGTGGACAGTAGCTATTCCTCAAATCCACGGGAGTTGCAATACAAAAAGATCTAAGAGCTTTTACTGTCTAGGTTGGGGGTTCTTAGGTGGTTTAGGCTTACCCTTACATCGTGTTGGACCCCTTTCCTATAGGTTTGATTCTTGAGGATTTATCGCCAAATCCTGCTGAAGTCCGCGGAATATCTCCTACAAATTTGGAGGAATCGTCACTCAACCCCTAAACTAAAAGAGTTTTGACCTAATCTTTAACAACTATCCTTTTCATGTCTCGATAATTGAAAATCTGCCCTCGAGGCCACACATGGGGTCCCGTCTTGGGCCTCCCCTCAGTTGCAACCTACCTCAATTGGTCCCCGCGCTATGGTCCCCCAATTGGGTTTCGGTTCTAAATGACTCGGGTTTTATTTTGACCTTTAATTCTTTTTATTTAGATAATCAATGGTTCAACTTTGTTATCACGATTATTACTATTAATTTTCTTGTATTGTGTTATAACTATACGAGAAAATTGATAGCGCAATAGGCTTGGTCCTGAAAAGATCGTAAACCTCACAAGTAAGACTTGATGGCGCAATAGTCTTGGTCCTGTCGTAAGCCTCACAAATAGTCTTGCTCCTGAAAGGATCGTAAGCCGCATTAATTTGACTTGACTACAATAATATTTCTCGGATTTAAAAAAGCTATCTTAGTTTTTTTTTTGGTCAAATCTTCTTAGTTCTTTTTTTGGTTAAACTTCTTAGTTCTTTCAAGGTAAGCAAAATGGTACTCTGTAGACAATTTTATAACGTGAAATGTCAAATTCGATATACCAACTTTGTCTCATGCACATGCCAAGAAGATCCTCTGCATCTTCCAATACAATTATGATTACATTGTCTCCAAAGATGAAAATAAACGGTGTAAGGGTCGATTTATGGATAAAGATTTTAAATTTGAATTTTATTCGATGAACTAATGTATGTATTAAGACATGTAATGTTATAGTACATAATTTACAGATCCCTTATTTCAGTTTCACTCTAATAGCTCTTCTATTTTTAACAAATTCCTTATTTTATAGAATCTCTAATTTAGTTTTACTCCAACAGTTCCCCTATATAGAAAATTTCTACTTCTAAACTATAGAGGATGAGATAGGGGAATGATTTGATCCCTCAACAATAGAAAATCCAAACTTCAAATCATTTATTCCCTAAAATATAAAAGATCATTTGAACAGCTTTTTTAAATTTTATGATTTTAAATATTTGGGGGAGCTGTTGGAGCTCCCTAACTATAATGGACAAGTGGTGACCAACCTAATAAATCACCTTTGGAGCTACTTCTTTTTTGTACCTTTCTAAATAAGTTCATGAATCGACATGGTAGACAACCTAACATTGACTATTCCTTGATGGAAGTTTCTTATCTAATCATATATTTAGATAAACAATGTTTTACGAACGTAAAAAGTTAGTGGCCAATCTAAGTGTTGGGTAATGGAATTTACCATTTATATGGATCTTACAAAATACTATTAAAATATCTTTATTTTTTGGATGGAATTTACCATTTATATGGATCTTACAAAATACTATTAAAATATCTTTATTTTTTGGACTAAAAAATTAGTCCCTAAGACCCAGGGTGGAATTACTTCTTATTGACTTCAAATTCTTCTTGATAGTGTGTATTTTGAAGGTAATTTTAGGACAAAAATTTAATTTAGTCCATAGTAAAAAATTATTTATATATTAGTATTAAATTATATAATTTTAACAACAAAAATCCTGAAATCACTCTTGCCTACAACAATATTAGTTTTGGTCTAAAAAATTATCTAATATCCATTGATAAAGTATCCTAGATCTACATGTGTTAAAAATAACTAACTTTAATATAAAGATAAGTTGAAAAGGTTAAAGACATGTTAAACGACATAAAGCAATACAAGGCCTATCGAAATTGTTTTAAAAAAATAAGGAAAAATTTCACATTTAGTCCCTATTGTTTACAAAATATCTCAGTTTAGTTCTTATTGTTTAAAATATCTCAATTTAGTTCCTATTGTTTCACCAAAAGTTTTAATTTCATTCATATTGTTTAATGTCTCAATTTAGTCCGTATTGTTTTTTAAAAAGTTTCAACTTTGTCCCTATTATTTTTAAAAAATTTCAATTTCGTCCCTATTATTTTCTTAAAGTTTTAAATTCGTCCCTATTATCCAAGGACTAAATTGAAATTTTTTAAGAAACAATAGGGATTAATTTGAAACTTTTTAAAAATAATAGGGACGAAATTAAAACTTTTTAGGAAACAATAAGGACGAAATTAAAAACTTTAAATAATAGGGATGAAATTAAAACTTTTAGAGAAACAATAAGACTAAATTGAAGTATTTTAAACAATAAAGACTAAAGCGAGATACTTTATAAACAATAAAGACTAAATATGAGATTTTTTCAAAAAATCATTTATATCTCGGTTGATTCAAATACGAGATGAGATAAAGTCTTTCACCTCGTTCTAAATGCTTCAATATATACTAGGATAACTCCTTGGGTGCTCATTCGTGTGTTCTATTGTCCATCCATGAGTAGTTGACGGAGAGCTTAATTTCAAGCCAACATGGAGGAAGAAACAAAGAAAGACCCAAGGGCTTTCTACCATTGAAAGTAATGAGAACACCTCACGCAGTGTTTTAAATATAGAAGCCTATATATCTTACGTGAGGCACAACACAGTCTTATTTGACTGGCCACTCAAAGTTGATGGTAGTTAAAGACTCTTCGGACTACTCCTTTGACTGCTCACATAACGTTCAAAACACTCTACGTTCGACAATTGAAAGGTAGCTACATAGACATGCATTATACAATACTTTGTTTTAATTATTAAGTGAATCATTATTTGACTTTGTAGGAATTAGTGTATGTTTAGTTTTCGGGGAGGGAAAGGGAGAATCAAAGTTGTTTATTCAACTATTATTTTCGAAATGTCTCACCTTTCTTATTTTTATCAAAAGAAACAAGTAATGGCTGTAGAATAGAATTCATTGTATGACATCCGACGAGTTGAGCATCTTTATAATATACTAATCATTTTCTCCTATTTGTAAATCGTGATGTAAATATTTATGGGTATCCACACAAATATTGAAGATAAAGTTGGTTCTAGTGCACCTTCTAAAACTACTTATAAATTTGGTGAATTAGGTACACCTTAATACTTTTCTTAATTTAATAATTCACTAGTCTACTAATGATTGGTGAAAATGGGGATAAGAAGAAAATATGGCAATTTCTTTTTCAAAGTTGATGGTACTGGATAATGTATTAATAACAACAACCACTTCGTGGAATATTATGTCAAAAGAATTAGTGCTGCCATTTTATAATTTAAGCATTTCAAGAAAGAACGAACCTATCTTCTAGCTTAGTTAATCAATACGAGACTAGCATAATTTTTTTGGATACAATACAAGTTGAAATTATGATTCAAATTTAAAATTTTTAATCACAATAAATCACTACTTGATTATATAACCTAACTCTTGCACGTAGGTAGCATAATTTTTGTCTCTAAATCTTGTTTAATCTCAATTTCATGGCCTTGATATGAACTTTTTTATGCCAAGGGCTTATTGAGTAATTATCACGCCCAAAATTAAACTTGTAGTAGAAATTATAAAGGCAAGGAAAAGTTGGTGGTATGATTCACATGTTGTTCATCTCACAAAGACGAAAAGGAATTTAATTCAAAAACGAAGAGGACAAAAGGTTCCATCTTTCAGACCATCTGTTCTTGTCCTGATCAGCTTTTAGGTTTGCCTGAAAGATCTTTTTTTTTTTATACGGTGGAGACTCAATTTGTGAAATATTTTAAATTCACACTAGAGATATTAAACGAATTTTTACTCATTGGCAGATGCATGTTAGGGACAATAGACTAAGTTGGGTTCGTCCCTGTAATCTCACGTAAGATGTTGAATTTTGTGATGCATAATTTTGTACAGATAAAACGTAATATAAGTTTCACACTCATATGAGACATGTCAAATAATAGACTCATTACATTAGGTATTAAATCTCAAAACATTTAATTTTATTTAAAAGAGACGTGATACAACTTAATCAACTACAAAATCTATCCAAATTAATCGTAAAAAATAATTAACTTTTTAACTAATTTAAATTCAAAATATAAATAAATCTTCTATTAACTAATCTGCATTAAGCAGCCCACTTGAACACTTTAGTGCTTCGTCCGTTTCATGCCCTTTGGTGTCTCTCTCACTTGTATATACCTAACATTAATCAAACTATTTACTTACTTTTATTAAAACATCTCTTAACCTCACCAACCACCACCTCGTAGCTCAATAGTTTGACGACTAAAAAAACTCATGTACTTTGTCTTCCCCACGTTTATGTATCTCAACCGTCAACTAGATCAAAATAGATGGTCCAAATTAATCTTCAACCAACCCCATTTGTGTCTTTCCTCTCACCATACCCACATCTCCTTATGCTCACCTACCAAAATCTTGCATAATATTCAAATCACCCCCCACCCACTCTCTATTTAAAGCCACATGCTAGTAGCCTTTGCCCTCCACAACTCAAGAAACATTCATAACTTCTCCACTTGTTACTTTTGTGACAGGTTCTAGCCAGCAGTATTTGAGTCACGCTCCAAGTACAGAATTCCGAACTATCGTTTTTTATTGTATACTGTTATTCAAGAAAATGGCGGGTGTGGTGCAAAGTGGACAGCAAAACGGGCAAAGCTTGGAGTTTTGCGTGAAAGCTGATCCGTTGAACTGGGGAGTGGCAGCTGAGTCATTGAAAGGGAGCCATTTAGATGAAGTGAAGAGAATGGTGGCTGAGTTTAGGAAGCCTGTGGTGAAGCTCGGCGGCGAAACGCTGACGATATCGCAGGTTGCGGCGATCGCGGCACGTGATGATGATGGTGTGCAAGTGGAGCTCTCGGAGGATGCCAGGGCTGGTGTGAAGGCCAGCAGTGATTGGGTTATGGAGAGCATGAACAAAGGGACTGATAGCTATGGCGTCACCACTGGTTTTGGTGCCACTTCTCATAGGAGGACCAAGCAAGGTGGCGCCCTCCAGAAGGAGCTTATTAGGTAAATAATCTTTTACCAAACACCACCCGAAAGCTGTGTGGAATAATCACTTGCTAAAAAAGTTTTAAGTTTAAATTACGGTTTAAGAAGAAAAAAAAACTCAAATTAACACACAAAATGATCATATGCACCGTTAATGACCTCTTTATAAAAGCTTTAAGGATGATGATATCTTACTTTGAAAATTGCATCTACGTTCTCTTTTGTATTGCTTGATTTATAGAAACTTTATTAATTCTACTAAAATGCGCTATGGAAGCGTAATTTACAAAATTAGCTATATATTTTATTTTCTTGTTAAGACATTATTTTTTTCCATGATCTGAGAAAACATGTTAAGTGGGACCTATTTGAATAATTCTTTATACATTTTGTTTTTGGTTTTTCCTTAATTATTTCCAAAAAGTTCTTGATTTCTTTATCTTTTCAAAGGACTTAATTTTCACTATAGTGTATTATATGCCTTACAAAGTTATCAGGCTAGAGTCCTACCTAACTAGCTTAGCAAGTGCACAAAATTGATATGTAAGTTAGGAAAAAATTCTTTAAAACAGCAATCATTCTATTGTTTACGTGAAAATCGATATTTATAATACTCGAAAGAGTTTTAGAACTTATCGTTTTAAAAACTTACTCTATGTACATATCATGTTAAGTTGGGGCCAAATCAAATGTCAAAAGTCAACAACATATTCTATATATGGTAGTGGAATGCTATTATTTGTGTTAGATCTGGATCTTCAAGGTCAATGGTCCCAATTAACTTTGACTAATTGAGAATAGGTATTTCTTGATAAATGATTGAGTGGTGCCACCTGGGCGTGAGTCATTCATCTAATTCCTTCCTTTCATTTTAATTATTTCCTCATTTTTGATTGGTTGATTTTGGGTAGTAAACTTTACAAAAAAAACAAAAAAAATTAGGCAGGTGAACTAATACCCTCTTATAACAAATGTTATGTCGCTTCTAACTGATTAGGAATATTTATTAGAATATACCGTTACACCATGAAAGTTATACTCTAAAAATAAATTTTATGTGGTCCTATCAAAAATGAATTCTCAATTTTTTTTTTTTTTTAAAAAAAAAGGGTAAGTGCAAGACACGGCACATTTTAGCTGCCAGCTAGGTGTTCCTCCAACTGTTGCTTACGACAACTGAAGACGTGTATGTATGTTACACGTGAAATTATACTTGGTCAAACAATGACAAAAAATAAAAATATTTTGCTGCTTAGCATGGTCAGCACGCACAGTGCCAGACTGACTCTGATTCCAACAATCTTGTGAACCAGTCATCCACATGAACATATCGAGAATTTTTTTTTCCTTTTTCAATCAACCAAAAATAATCCCGACCTCACCTAGTGGAATAAAAATTACATAGATTTGATTCGATTTACTTGAGCAAAACTAACCCGGTAATATTTCATTTTACAGATTTTTGAATGCTGGAATCTTTGGCAATGGAACAGAGTCTTGCCACACACTCCCACACTCAGCTACAAGGGCTGCAATGCTTGTTAGGATCAACACCCTGCTTCAAGGATACTCTGGCATCAGATTTGAAATCCTGGAAGCAATTACCAAGTTCCTCAACCACAACATCACTCCTTGCTTACCGCTGCGCGGCACGATCACTGCATCTGGTGATCTTGTTCCCCTGTCCTACATTGCTGGATTACTAACCGGACGTCCCAATTCCAAGGCTGTTGGACCAACCGGGGAAAGACTCAGTGCCGAAGAAGCCTTCAGCCGGGCAGGGATCGACAGTGGATTTTTCGAGTTGCAACCCAAGGAAGGTCTTGCCCTTGTGAATGGCACGGCTGTTGGTTCTGGCATGGCCTCTATGGTTCTATACGAAGCCAACATTCTTGCAGTATTATCCGAGGTTATGTCGGCAATTTTTGCTGAAGTGATGAATGGGAAGCCAGAATTCACTGACCATTTGACGCACAAGCTGAAGCACCATCCAGGCCAAATTGAGGCTGCAGCAATAATGGAGCACATTTTGGATGGTAGCTCATATGTCAAGGCGGCTCAGAAGCTACACGAAATGGACCCATTGCAGAAACCAAAACAAGATCGCTATGCTCTCCGAACATCACCACAGTGGCTTGGCCCTCAAATTGAAGTTATCCGCGCAGCTACATTAATGATTGAGAGGGAAATCAACTCAGTGAATGACAACCCCTTGATTGATGTTTCAAGGAACAAGGCCTTACATGGTGGTAACTTCCAAGGTACACCAATTGGAGTCTCCATGGACAACACTCGCCTGGCCATCGCATCAATTGGAAAGTTATTGTTCGCTCAATTCTCTGAGTTGGTTAACGATTACTACAACAACGGATTACCATCAAATTTGACTGCCAGCAGAAACCCAAGCTTGGACTATGGTTTTAAGGGAGCCGAGATTGCTATGGCGTCCTACTGCTCAGAACTTCAATTCTTGGCCAATCCAGTTACCAACCATGTCCAAAGTGCCGAACAGCACAACCAAGACGTGAACTCCTTGGGACTAATCTCTGCAAGAAAAACTGCTGAAGCTGTTGATATCTTGAAGCTCATGTCATCAACATACTTGGTAGCACTATGCCAGGCCATAGATTTGAGGCATCTGGAGGAGAACTTGAAAAATGCTATCAAGAACTGTGTAAGCCAGGTAGCCAAACGAACATTGACCATGGGCGCCAATGGGGAACTCCACCCTTCAAGGTTCTGTGAAAAGGATCTGCTTAGAGTGGTGGATCGTGAATACGTATTTGCGTATGCTGACGACCCCTGCAGTGCTACCTACCCATTGATGCAAAAGCTGAGGCAAGTTCTCGTTGATCATGCACTGAAAAATGGTGACAATGAGAAGAGCGCGAGCACTTCCATCTTCCAAACGATTGGTGTATTTGAAGACGAATTAAAGGCCCTTCTGCCAAAAGAAGTAGAGACTGCAAGAGCTGCTTTGGAGAGTGGCAATCCAGCAATTCCTAACCGGATCAAGGACTGCCGATCCTACCCATTGTACAAGTTCATTAGGGAGGAGCTCGGAACAAGTTTGCTCACCGGAGAGAAGGTTACCTCACCGGGCGAGGAGCTTGACAAGGTCTTCACTGCAATGTGCAAGGGAGAGATCACTGATCCACTACTGGCATGTCTTGAGAGCTGGAATGGTGCTCCTCTTCCCATCTGTTAGTTCATCTCGGTCCAAGAAAAAAACATTTCTGGACTAATCTATGTATTCTATTTTCTTCTTCTTTAAATTCTTCCATAGCAATTCGTTCGTACGATGTCATAGAGGATGTATAACTTGCTGTAATGCCTGATTTTCTTCAGCTGTAGATAGCTGTATTTCTCATGTTTTTTCGTGCCAATAATGTTTTTGTTTTTATTTTTTTGTATCATCTGGACAATGAAATATGAAAGTGACGGTGATTTTGACCTTAAAACAAAAGCAATCTTGAGTGGACTCCTGGAAGAATATCAATTTAATTTTAAACAATGGTCTATTGTTCTCCATTGTGCTGTGAGCTTATTTAGATTGCTCGTCATTGAACTTAATATTTGTAATTACCATTTTTTCGTAGGTCCAACAACGCAGAACTTCAACCCGTTTCAAAATTCAATGAAATCGGCTAATCTAACTCAACGACTCTCAAAACATGATGATCCACATTGAATCCCAGTTATGTAGAGAACCGTTTGGCCAAACCTATTGTATAACTCTTTTGTCAAATCATTCTACAAACATCATTCATTTTTCGTTTATCCTGCATATGTATAAAATTATATACAAAAAGAAACGAAAAAAATATTAATCTTACCTCCAATTCGACAAGAGAGTTAAGTTTAGCGGGAGTAGCTCTTACTTAAATGGTCTCGAGTTCAAATTATCTAAGAGAGGTAGGGAACCATTGTTGATCAAAAAAATAAAAACCTTTACCTCCAATATCGGCTTTTGGTAATACTCTGCAATAAAATTCTAGTAAATAGTGTTAAGAATCTAGGTTTATCTTAAAATTAATTAATGTTCAAATGAATAGTTTATGATTAAAAGTATTGTACATTCCAACACCTCCTCTTAAATGTGACTCGTTTTGAAGAAGTGAATTTTATAATGTATGAGCTAACATCAAGCTAATCAGCAAGGTGAGCTGTTGACAATGAGTTCAATGAATCTGCGAGTTAAGAAATTGATCATACGTGAATATAGACATGCTTGAATCAAAATCAGGAGAGTTTGTATTAATATATGTATTTGTCACACGTAAAAAAAAAAAAAAAAAAAGTAATATATTCTACTACGTGAAAAACTCATAAACTAACGGACATCGAGTTGACAGAAATATCCTCTCATACGACACGTGGAAGCTTCCAGTTGGCAGCCATTGTATACAGCAGTGGAGACTTTCCTCTTCTTCTATTCGATAGCTCGCAAGACGACTTTTTCCATCAACACACACTCTGCTTCTATATATAGATATATAAAGATTCCTTCAACTTTTACAAATAATAATTTCGATTTTTGATTTTTCTTTAATTCATTTTATATGATTCGAAAAGGCAACAAAGAAGAATAATATTAGAGAGCAAAAGAAGAATTGGGCGCACAGATCTCCACCTCAGCAACGCAATGGCCTCTCAAATCGCGAGAAGACTACTGCGCAGCAGCCTCGCAAGCCCTAATTATGCGACGGCCACCGCTTCTCTTAGACCTTTCGATCGGAGCTTCTCTTCCGCCGCCGCCTCGGAATCCAACCTGATCCGCGCCACTCTCTTCCCCGGCGACGGCATCGGCCCCGAGATCGCTGAATCCGTCAAACAGGTCCTTATATACATATATATATGTATATGTATGGATATTATTGTGTTCTATGTTATTAAAATACGTACACACACTCATCGTATATATTTGTGTATGCATAGTAGTGTTTTTTATGTTGTCTATGAAATACAGACACACATATATATTGGTGAAGATACTGTAGATGAAGTGAATTGTTGGTTAAATTGACCTTAGTATGAGTAGAACTGTTAAAAGATATGATTTTTATGTGAATTTTTTTGTATTGAAAACCTATAGCTGTGTGAATCTTCATGAAGGAGAATGTTGGTTACGGTTGGGCATATACATGGCGGAAAATTGGTGACTTAGCGAAGCTAAGTGGTAATTTGGAGCGTCATCAAGAAAGTTGTAATTTGTAGATTATATGTTTCCAACTAGTGATGTTAAAGTGGACTCTGAAGGCCGGTGTGTTAGTTGGTAATTGGAGTATACGTGAATTTCTTTTTAATTAATCATTAGAACGTCTGTGGCCTCACTATGTTCATGTATCTTTTGTTGACAGATTCATATATTGCATAATATATTGTTATTGTACTAGAAGTAGATAGTAGTCTATGGTCTGCCGAATGCAGATCTAATGATGGTAGGCAATATCTGAGTCATTTTCTTCTTTCTTTGGATAGTGTTTCAGAGTAGCTACACTCTTTCTTGGGCTATTTCAGTGTAGAAGACTATAGCGTAGAGAGAAGTGATTTGAAAGTTATCTCATAGACAATTGCAGCCGGGATAAACAACAGAAAAAAGAAAAAGAAAGAAAAAAAAAATGATTACGCAAGTCACATCTGTCTTTAGGAAGAGTGGAGTGTCTCTTTAATTTATTTTTCTTGATAGAGGGCACGTGGTGGGCATCTTGTGTGAGTACCTGAGCTTGCATACAAGTTTACAGCTAATTTAGCTTGCACATTCTTCTGCCTGAAAGATTGTAATACTTGTGGAGTTCCATTTGTATTTGTATGCTAGTTTTGTTTGAATTACTATTAATTTAAATGATGGCATGAATCATTATTCTATTTATTATTTTCTGGTCAATTATAGTTGATTTATTTGCTACACATTATGCCAGATATTTAAAACTGCTGGTGTGCCAATTGAATGGGAAGAGCACTATGTGGGGAAGGAGATTGATCCTAGAACCCAGAGTTTCCTTACATGGGAAAGTCTTGAATCAGTGCGACGCAACAAGGTTGGTTTAAAAGGCCCAATGGCCACGCCGATTGGAAAAGGTCACCGCTCACTAAACCTTACCCTTAGGAAGGAACTTAACCTTTACGCTAATGTTAGACCTTGTTACAGCCTGCCGGGGTACAAAACCCGGTATGATGATGTTGATCTTATTACCATTCGGGAAAATACTGAAGGAGAGTACAGTGGTCTTGAACATCAAGTAAGTCCGCGTGCACATTATCCCCATTCCTTAAAATATCAAAATTAACGTCAAATTGATCGAAGTCCTCATTTTTTGTGTTCAGGTGGTGAGGGGTGTTGTTGAAAGTCTAAAAATCATCACACGTCAAGCAAGTCTAAGGGTTGCTGAGTATGCATTTCACTATGCCAAGTCCCATGGAAGAGAGAGAGTGTCTGCTATACATAAAGCCAATATCATGCAAAAAACAGATGGTCTTTTCCTCAAGGTTCTTCCCTCTTCACATTCTTATTTGCATCATAAGATCTTGTACTTGTCCACCCTTGTGCTGATTTCTGTTGTTGCTTTCTCAGTGTTGTCGTGAAGTTGCAGAGAAGTACCCTGAGATAAAATATGAAGAAGTTGTTATTGACAATTGCTGTATGATGGTGCGAACTATGATTTCATGATCAATGTGAATAATATGTGTTTGCAAGCATAGATTTCTATGTGAAGAAGTGTTAGATATCTAGAATCTTTATGCATATATTCATATGCCATCAGTCCTCTAAAATCCACCTGCAATAATATTTCACTGTTGATCATTTGAAAGATTTGTAGGAATGCATTGGAGTTTTCAAAGAATAACTGAGGTGTAAACCAAACTTCGTCTTAAACTGTATTCAGCTTGTGAAGAATCCAACACTTTTTGACGTACTGGTAATGCCTAACCTTTATGGGGACATTATAAGCGACCTGTGTGCTGGTTTAATTGGAGGCTTGGGTTTAACACCAAGGTGCCTGCATCATCACTTTGTGTTTATTCTTTAACTTTATAGTGAATTATTTGATGGAAGGTCATATCTTTTACAGTTGCAATATTGGTGAGGGAGGCATTGCTCTTGCTGAGGCTGTACATGGTTCAGCACCTGATATTGCTGGAAAGGTTTGTGTCAAAATTGCTCTACATTTTACATATCAGAAAAAAGCTCTAAATTCTTTATTATTGCTCCTGTTGAAGGACTTTTGTTTGAGATCTTATCAATGAAACACGAATGCAGAGATTATCTGTCGGTGCCGGTGTAGAAGAAGTTTTTTGATGTGTGTATTATCCGTATATTTGCTCATAGATTACTTAGTTGTTTATGACGTGTGTTAAACTTGTGCAGAATTTGGCAAACCCCACTGCTCTACTTTTAAGTGGTGTCACAATGCTACGCCATTTAAACCTTCATGATAAAGCCGACCGTATCCAGGATGCCATCTTGACAACAATTGCAGAGGGAAAGTACAGAACTGGTGACCTTGGCGGTACTGCAACTACAACTGATTTCACAAATGCAATTTGTGATCGTCTCTGAACAGTATCCCTCGATGTATAAAGTTGAATTTTTTGTATAATCTTTCATTCCAAGATAGGTTTTAACTTGTTTCGCGGTCGCTTCTCTGGACGACATCACCTTGATGATTTCACAGAAGCTCTCCCAATTATGTTGCTAAGCTGGCGTAAGAGCCTTGCATTAGAGAAAATAAATCATAGCATTGTTTTTAACTATTGCTAATCTTTCAGCAAATATGCATGATAAGTTGTTCCCTACTGCACAGCCTGCCTAATTCAATTTCAGCTTCTTGATATTCGTCTCATTATCTGATAAATTTATCAGATGTGGAACAATATCTAAGTTCCAGAGGCCATTTTATTTTATGGTATCTACATGAGGTTCCACATTAACGATGTACCATGACAATTTAGTTGATCCATGATTTATGTTTTGTTCCTTTTTGTTTGTTTAGAGAAATTTATAGATCATGTCCATGGATCAAAGAAAATGTGCAAAACTCTATTTGCCTTTGTCTTCCTAGGAGTGTCTCTTCTTTTTTGCGTATGGCATCCCCACTCCCTTTTGTCATATATGCTAGTTCAAAACTTAATTTGAAAGACATATTTCAGCTCAAACCAATGAACAACGCGTGATCTTTTTATTTTAGTTATTTATTTATTTGTGCATTTTGTGATATGGTCAAGATCTTAGGTCAATTGGCCAAAACACCTCAAAACATGTTTTCACTAATAGGTTAGAATCTTTACAGAAGCACCATGGAGCAGAGTCAAAGTGTGCAAGAATGTACAATTTGTAGTACAATATATCAATATATCATTTGCCTGATCTGTGATTTGAACCAAAAAGATGACTACAGTGTCCTAGGAATTTCTTCAAAAAATGAGGTGTAGAATAGATAAAAACATAGTATCTGCCCTCTCAAAATCCTGATGAGAAATTTAGCAATCCTGGAGTGAGCGAGGCGGCACATATGATATCATCACAGCTCGGAGAATGCTGAGTTGTCATAGCAATGGGAAGAGACTGGGGACTGGATTTGAAAACTCCCGGTGGGCACCTTGTGTTTCTTAGATGTGGGGCAGGAACTCTCACTTGATAACTAACCTGATTATTTCCAGAATAATGGATATTTGGGATAGAAAGTTGCCCCCTGCGACCGGATGATAGAACTGGCACATAGGATGCCAATGCCGGGTTCATGGCTGACGATTGGACACGCACCAGAGTCATTGCAGAATCAGTTTGCTCGACTCCTGATGACTGGGTTTCCACTTGCAGAGTCATATCAGAAGTATGCTGAACCCCTGATGGATTATTCACTGCCAGCACCGAAGTTGCAGGTGGTAGAATGGTCATAGTAGAGCGTGTCAGTGATTGTTCAGTCACTGGAGTACTCCTTGCTGTAGCTTGGTCCACAGGTGATGGATGACTCTCTGCATGCATGAACCGTTCACCGGGTGGACTCGGTCTTCGTCCCCCTTCCGCTAATTGTTCTGGTCTTGGACTAGTCATTACACCAGCTGGCCTAAGATACAGTTCATACATCTCCTTCAAGAAAGCTGATTCAGTCACTGTCAAACAAAAACTATCAAAATCTGTTCATTTCTTGGCAGAGAAAAGGTCGAAGATAATTGGCTTAGGTAGTATGAAATACAAGTCTGCATATATAATATACTAATGGCCTATGAGCTGCCTACGGATATATGTGCACAATATAGTAACAGCTTTCTAGAAGTAAACTGGACAAAGTGAATGTAAAACATTAAGACTTCTGAGAATTCGTCACCGTCGTTAACGGATTATGACAGAAAATTTCTACACAACCACTGGCATAGATGTACTGCAATGTCTAGGAGTGGTTTACCTCATCAGCTTTCATACCTTTCTGTGTTCCTTCTGACGCAGCCGGATAAGCAGTGTTATGCTTCTCTATCATTGCCCCAGCTAATAATCTGTTCACATATACTTTATTGTAAGATGTCTCAATATCCTTCATCTTTTGTAGGAATTCCATCTCAGCATTCTGAAGCACCAAATCATACTTTTTTCGTATCTCCTGTATTTCTTTTTCACACTCAGATTGGAGCTGCAATTTCTACAATAGAACATTTGAGGATGACAAACATAAGGCTTCCTTGTTGTAAAGTTAATAGTAAGAAAATTAAAAGTAGACGAGGAAAAGGTAAAATTTAAACAGACAAACCATCTCTTCGTGCAATTTAATAGCTTGTTCTTTATCCCTTTGGATTTTGTCCATCTCCATCTGCAATGGCTCTGAGCAAGCAGGTTGAGGTAGTTCAGATGCCATTATAGAGGAATCTACATGGTGATTGTTTCCCCTATCTAAAGAAGTGCTTGTGCAACCAAGATCGGCAGAATCTCGATTGCTTCCGTCCTCTGGTATAGAAGTAGGTGGCTGTAGAGCTGAACTGCTGGCTCTTGGCTGAATAGAAGAATCCAATGAATGAGCTAAATCATGTTCCTGTGCGACGTAGGATGGATTAGTAGACAAAGATGACACTTGCAACAGAAATAAGTTGATGAGAAATCTCATATTTCAGAATGGACCCATCTAGTTCAAGAAGCTCATGCATCATTCCTTTTTATTTTTTTGGTCGTATATGCGATCATAATTGACAGGACTAAACTGTGGCCTGTGTTCTAGCAATAATATATGTCTGGACACCTGTTTAATATATATCTGGGCAATGATTTAAGGGATGAATGCAATAGATGAATACATGAAGAAATGACTGAACAAACGTACACCCTTGTTACTTCAGACACAGATAACATCTTTTTGCATTCCGCCCTAGATATTAAATATACCCCAGGCACTAACGTGAGTGACAGGATAAATAGGTAGTGGAATTGAATATCTGGCAAAGGGACAAATAAATCCATCACCATTTTAATAACATGTATCATATTGGAGATTAAGGCGAGTCTTCTGAATCTACAAACGGTCTGATCATTGTGCAGACTAGACAATCGTAAATTTCACGAAGTTCAGCAACAAGATTTGACATAGTCTAATAATTATGAAAGGTAAAGGAAGTTAATTGTCTGCAAGATTGACAAACCTGATGCAACGACAATGGATTATCTTGAGATGGGGTACTAAGAAATACAGCTATTGGTGAGTCAGCCTGTGTTGGCATCTCTCTACCAGAAGTAGTTGCTTTACTGTGTTCTGAGACATCTGTATCGTGTTCTCCTGAGGTTGCTACTTTTCTTTGGTGACATCCTATTGAGATGCGCTTAACTTTGTGACGATCTGACAATCGAGATGCCCCTGCAGAAAGATTGGGAGATAGAGGGTAAGGGGAGGACGTTGATGACAAGATAACATGAGTTTAATACTTCATGTGCACCATTGTTCATCACCATAATATGAAAAGTTTGTAAACTAAGATGGGGGTAGTCTATGGAAACAACAATGGATACCGGCAAATTTGCTTTTCTTGCTCTGAGCATGCAGTTTCTGCTTGAACCTTAACTTGGATTTCGGAAAAGTGTGATTAGCAATGTCGGTCATCTCCTTCCTGACTTTCTTTCTTTTCTGTGTGTCCAGTTCAGATTCTTCAGAAGAGTCAATCAGGAGTTGGAGTTTCTTTTTAATCTTCCTTCTTTGATTGGGCAAATATTTATATCTAGGACGCCTCCCTTGAAGAAGATTTCTCCAGAATATATGGGGTGGTTCATTCTCAATCAGTTGACAAATTCCAGAAAAATTGTCTATCAAGTGGGTCTTCAGTTCCCCGAGCAAAGATATATTGCATGAATAAGTCCGTCCACTTCGTTGTACTTCTGATATGGCTGAACAATTAGTAAAATCTATATTTTCAATATTGTTAGGCAATAGTGCGAACAGCTCATGCAGCACATCTTGAAAAAGTGTCTGTTCAGAAGAAACATTTGAATGCGAAGCTGGTTCAATACAACCATTATCATAGTAATTGAGCTTACTGAACTGGTGGCAGGCACCCCAACTTAGCAGCTTCTGACAAGTCATCTGCTTTATACATCTAGAATTACTATCAACTGCCATACCTTGCTTTGCAAGAATAAGCATTTTCTCTTCCACAGTGCAACATGAGTATAAACGAAAGATCTTTAACTTCTCAAACTGTGAATCAATAGTGATCTTCTGCACGGCTCTTATATCGTTCAATGGGTCCCAGTCACTGTCAAATAGGATGATTGCATCAATAGATAGAAGTTTAATGCTACAAAAACAAGCCCGGGTTTCAATTAGACAAACAAATTTTCCCTCATCTTTGTTGTTAAACATTTTTGCAGCAGCCTGCTTCTGCAAGCGCGAAATATCGTCATCAATGCGTGCATAAGAATCTTCACCGTATTTTTCATGGATGAAGTCATCTAAAATATCTCCAACAGACACCAACCCTGAACCTTCAAGCTTCTGTCATGTAAAAACATGTGTGTCATGCAAAAACATATTAAGAAAATGATATTTCAATATCACCATTGGTAACATTGAAGGAGAATCTCACACGAATAATTATGCTTTTGGGTCATTGGCTTCTACTAAACAAAGCAAATGAAGCACCTTAGTAAGATGGCCAACAGAACATGCATGCAATATGGCTTTTGCATGATCAGGGTAACTACATTCAAGCGAAAAGATAAGGAAATCAAGAAAAAATAAAATCAAAGAGGAGTGAATGGGATACCTGAAAAACAATGAGAACTCTTAGTCCTCGTTTTTTAATTTCTAAAAGGATCTTGTCAAGGAGCTTTAATTTTCCACTAATTTCTATTTCAGCATCAAACTGGTCAGCCACTGAAACACCTTGGATGACAGAGCTTCTTATAGAACGATCCACAAGATAAGGGTGATCGCAACACTGAATGGAAAGAACACACAAGTGCATGTCAGAACTATAGAAATATCTATCATATAATAGCAACGAGGAAAAGTAAATCAGCCAGAAGAATAGTGGAAATAAGCATCAAAAGCCAGAGAAAATAAATAATTATCAATTTGTACAGAAACTCTCTGCTAGAGGCTCAACCTTCCTGCTTGAAATAAGTATGTCATGGAGGGACTCAGCTGAATCATTCTTTGAGTATGAGCAAAGCGACATAGAATTTGATAGGAGGGAAGCACAGTATTGCTCTCTTTGGACATCAGAGAGCTGGACAGGAACCCAATACTCGAGAAATTGTGATGTGTTATGATGAGCTTGTCCATCCAGGGCTTCCAATTTGTGGCTAGTCCCAATGTCTCCTTCCTTCTGTAGGTGGCACAAAGTTAACTAGCAAATTAGAATTTGATTTTTTTCTTCCAGTGTAAAAGGAAAAGCAAGACATTCCTTTTTATACTTCTCGCACCAAAAAATGATCAAGGAAAAAAGAGGCAGTAGTTTTACATAGCATCCACGATTTTCTGAGGAAGAAAATAAGTGCTATTATTCACACTCACTTTGGATTGGTTCTATTCAAGATTACATGGAAGCAAGTCAACTACCTATGACATCCTACAAAAAATGCATAGAGAGGTTGTCTATAAATAACTGTTTTTCCCATTATTTTACAAGATGTAGCCACCTCAATAAGAGGTCCTTCATGGACTGTGCGTCACTGTTATCCCCAGACCTTCATACACAATCAGCAGTACGTATAGATATTATGCAGAGAAGTCACGGGCGTAAGCTGAATCCATCGAAAGACGCATCATTATTGTCTCCAAGTGACTTTCCATGAGAAATCTATAGCATGACCCTTCACAGCTCTTCTTCTTGTCTTTTTTTTTCTTTTTCTGGGTGATAATTATAGCTGAATCCTTCACCACGTGTTTATTGACTCTAATAGCTAACTAGACGAATAAAAGTTGCAACTCCAGGGTAGCAGCATGGTATGAACATACCAAGCTCGTCTTGACACAGGCTTCGGTATCACTGCAATCATCTCGAGGTGGCTTCTCCTTCCTTTCAAGCGTAGGGCCTGCTAACAAAAATAACTTCATTATAAGAAAATCAACTCTCAATCTTCAGCCTGGACTGTTTCGTAAAGGACAAGATATCTCACAATCATTTCAGAAGATGATTGGTAAGATATTTTAACATCACAGAGAGTAGGACAGCATATTATTGCCTTCAATCTGAGCACAAGAGGAAATCAAAGAATCAAAAAAATTGTGAAAAACACATGAATTACTAGGTCAAAAAATTAAAATGTTCAGCAATTTTTATTGGATACACTAAACTTAGATATACTAACCTGGTGCATTATCTCTTCTTGCCTTCAATCTGAGCAACTCTTTATATCTACGTCCATTCAGTCTCTTTTTTTCTGAAATCACCTGAAAAGCACTTTCCTTCTCATATTTCTTCCGTTCTCCAAAACCAAATCTTGAGCGCAACTGTCCCTTACCGTTGTCAATTTTTTCACATTTACTGGCGAATAGTGACAACCGATTCACTGATTCTTTGGGCAGTGGAGTGCTCGAGATAGAAGAACCCTTGTGGCTCCATAACTTTCTACAGGAAATTGGCGTACTCTTTGCCTCAACTCTCTTCATTTTCCCTCCACTAGATGTTAAATATTCTTCTCAACTCCTTTTCCTCTTCTTGAAGATTGGAAATTAATTAGCCTAGCGACTGATATGATATCACTCTCCAAATCTGCAAATTCAAAGCCAACAACGGCATCTTAAAATGTATGACAAACTAAATAAGCAAGAGCTTGAACAGAAACAATCACGTAAGAAGAAGAGGCAGGAAAGTCCACAAACATATTCATGTGTCTGTGGCAACAATGTATGTAGCCCAAGTATTCCCTTTGAAACTTTTGCCCAGATTTCGTCAAGTAGCAGAAAAAAAAACAGAGCAGGTCCTGAATTGAGACTAAAAACCAATGCGAATAAGCACAATGGGGCATCACCTAGTCAAGTAAAGCCAATATCCAACGTTCAATAGAGTAATTGCCTTGAAATTAGACTTTCTGCAAACTTAATCCATGAATGCTCGTGGCAAGCGAGATTACTTTCTCTCTGAAACTTAACCCATGAATGCTTATGAAACTTCAACTACTTGCCTAGCAATGAGAAGATGCCAAGAGATTACAAGTCAGCCACACTACAAGTGTTTGCTTCATCCATTCTACTATATAACGAGTTCAAGTTTTAATTATTTTAACAATCTCTAGGCAACCATACAATTCTACTATATAACAAATTCAAGTTGTAATTATTTTGACAATCTCTAGGCAACCGTACAATTCAAGCTTAAGTATCAATCTCTGTAGTTCATCCATCAACACTCTATAATCTTCATGAATCATGATTGAATTTTTAAAAGTCACCAAACAAGACGTCTAGAAGCCACAAAATCCATTAGGAAAAAAAAAAATGGCGCATTGCTCGTTAATCTATTCGGAGCTCTAGAAAAGAATACAAAAAACAGTAAATATGCTAACCACCGCAACAATCAAAGAGTAACATGGTTTCTCAAGGAGAATATAACTTAAAACTAAAAACTGGTTTGACAAAACACTGAGGATCTAAAGGGTCTAATCATCTCATTTTTCCCATTCGCCATACCATGAACACACAATGCTTGTTTAGATACTGCGAACAAATCGCAAAACCCTTTCAATACATTTCCACCCTAAAATGATGCAAGCAACAAGCAAAAATAAAAAGGGAAAAGGCATCACACAAACTTGTAAAGCATAAAAGCTCGTAAATATGATGTTAAAGAGCAATGCAATCATAAATACCAGTGCCATTTGTCAGAGCATGTTGAAGAAAACAGAGGCATCCGAAATTTCCTTGGTTAAGGAATTTATACGTA
Organism: Ehretia macrophylla; assembly: GCA_037974665.1. Lineage (NCBI taxonomy): Eukaryota > Viridiplantae > Streptophyta > Magnoliopsida > Boraginales > Ehretiaceae > Ehretia > Ehretia macrophylla. The sequence goes on from CM075771.1 coordinate 25,542,406, forward strand.
ACTTGACCCGCATATAGTGAAAGTTTTATTTACCGAGCTCGGCTTTTTTTTATAACAGTTTAACACAAATTTTTCCAATTTTTGTCTTCTAAAAAACCCTTTGGTTTTAACTTCCTTTGCCATTTAACTTCTCTTTTTCCATTTCCTCTTTTAATAAACCTTGGAAAGTTTCATGACACATTTTTTTATTTACATACCCAAACTAAGGAAAAAAACACACACATACACACACAAACCAGGTACATGCATGACAAAGCATACAAGCATGTTGGTATATATGTAAACACTGAAGCGAAAAAACAGGGCAAATATGCATGAATCAAAATTAAAAACCCATTATTACATTTTCATTGTACACGTTAAATCAAACCAAACCAAGTTATATTCCACTATGCGGTGTCGGCTATGTTCTCTTATTCACTATTACCTTGAAATTTCTGAGCAGAAGTTTGACAAAAATTTTAGCAAACAAATTAGTGCATAGAAAAGGATGTGGTGATGATAATGAAGGCAAAGGAAAAAGGGAAGAGTAGTGGACAGTGAAGAGGGAGAGGGCGAGAGAGAGAGAGAGAGAGAGAGGCGTGCCCACCTGCTCCGCATTGGTTTTTACAGTTCAGAATTTTTGTCTGTATATTAACAGAAAATAGTACGTACGGTTTGGATTTAATCAGGCGCGACGCGAGCATTACATACAGCTTTATAGTGGGTTGTGTTGCTTCATGGGTTGTGGGTAAAAGTCAACGGTTTGACTGCTATTGCGACGTGGCATGAGCCCGGAATTGCCACCTGTATTGGACAAGTTTCGCGTTGCTGGGAAAGTTTTTGTTTATTTGCATGGGAAGAGTAAGTGTAGCCTGCAGTGCTCAACACAGCTTTTGATATAGACACATTATTCGGGAAATAATGTCCATTTTTGTTCCAAGCAAGGGAGCTACACAAAAGTTTTATTGGTCACACATAAACAACGATTTTGAACCCCCTTTTCCGGAATTATGTCCTTATTGATTTGGTATATATGTAAAGACAAATTATTATATTTGAGGATTTATTAATTGGTGGTCAAATTCCGTTAAATAATACAATCGTTAGATTTCGGCAGTTGAATTTTCACGTGAACCAAAAAAAAAAGAAAATTTAATCCTCTCATAACATATAATGATACGAGGAGATTTTATGATGGTAAATTATCTAAATTATTTCAAAAAACCAATGATAGTAGCTCCTGATCAAGTCAAGTGCCAAAGATCGCGGAGAAATTGTGGAAAGCTTAAAGTGAGACAATTTTTCTTGCTAGGTACAAGTTAGGCTTTCAAAGGTAAAGTATGCACTTATATACTAAAAAAGTCAAAATATATATCCATCTGATAAAAGAATTTAATATAATATATAGTTTTTTAACCCCCCAAAAAAAAATCTTTTTTTTTTTTTTTCTAGTTGAGACGCACTTATGGCTTATGACATGTGGTTTTGCCACTAGTTGTGGCCTAAGAGAAATGCACGTTTGTTTGCAAGGTAAAACAACTAAACATTATTATCGAAAATGATACTGGAGTTAAAATCTCATAAAATCCCTTAACCAAATTAGTTTGGTAGTTGATGTATAAGGAAAAAAAAAATTAGCTTTTATCTTATAACATCACAAATAATTAAATAATAAAACTTACCTTGATATAGCTTTAAATCACATTGAACGTGTATAGTATATTGTACATGAACTTAACATATAGGCATCTTTACTGGTGTACATCATGAGTTAGATACACTTTGACTAACTTGATCATCTTTCGACCCCAAGGGTCAGCGCGATTGGTCGAGGGGGTATTTGTTCCTGGGCAATGTCTCGGGTTCGAATCCCCCATGGTGCGTCAGCGTCTCTATCTTGACTGAATCGATGAATGTGTTAGGTCACGCCGCTGCACCTTAGGGGTTTTACCTCAAACACAGCTATAGGTCGGGCGTGGAGTTGCTGGTTCGGTTCGCCGACCAGACCCACGTGGGTTGGTTGTGGGGGGGAGGGGGGGTTTCCACCGGTTAATCAAAAACTTGATCATCTTTCCTCTTACTTTTACACTTTTACGTTTGCTGAGTGATGAAGGCAACAAACTTATGTATGTGAATTGTTGAGTAGAGAAAGGGACCAATAGTATTTTATATAGTACCCATATATCAATTTCACTATCATATATTTGATTGCACTTTCAAACCCACTAACCCTACCTTCTACACCATGATGTTGGATTATAACGAACTATTAACCACACTAAGTATATTATAATATAAGAATATATTTAAGGTAGTTACATAAACTTTCCAAGTTTATTTATTTATTTTTGCCAAAAGTTTATGAATTCGATATTGCATTAGAACATGGACTCTTCAATATTTCTCTCATTCATTCATGACTTTTGGCCATTAAACAATTACAATCTTCAATATATATTATGTGGTCTTGAAGGCCACCTACATCAAAAGCTTATAATTGAACCAAGAAGAAATCGATATTTTTAGAGGATGGGGAGAAGAAGAAAAATAAAAATAAAAAAATAGAAGGGAAAAAAAGAGTGACAAATGATTTTTTTTTAATGACATGAGAACCCAGCTGGCAGACTCTGAGTATCGAATTATCCAGTGGAGGCCGACCACCAATTGATAAACCCCTAGGTGTAACATTGCACCCCCACATATGCACCAGTTAAGTCATGGGCGAAATTCCAGAACAGTGGGAGTATCAAATCCGTAACCTTGCAAGAACAATTTAATCCTTGTTACCACTAAATCATGTCCTTGGGGGCGAGACAAATAATTTGGTCATTGTACGTTTCAAAAGTTAGTTACTTGGCATGCAGGTACATTGCACGTATACCTATTATTTTTTATTTAAAAAAAAAAAAGACACAGGAACCTAATTAGGAAACTCAATTATCAATTGGGAAATCTTCGAATACAGTGATACGTCTCAATACATGTATTGAGTTAATTAAGAGTGTGAACTTAATATGCAGTTAAAGACTTTCAAAATATACAAATTTAACATTTTAAAATTTTGATACGATTTTATCAAACACGACTGACGAGGGTGGACCCCAAGCTGAGGTAAGATACCGGCACCGAGCTGAGGCCGGCCAATCCGAGCCAAGGCCAGCGTATTCAGCTAATGCCCAACCTGGATGCCGATCCGACTTCACCCCGACCCAGGAAAACCCCGATATCTACGCCAACTATCCTGATAGGACATAAAGCTGCACCGCATTAAATGTTGTCAGATCCGAATTTAATATAAATATAGCTTCACCCCTTCATTTCTAAGGTAATTGCTCATTAAATGCTTTTAGCTACTTCGTCAGCTTGGACATACTAATCATTCGCACGCCCGAGGGAAAAATCCAGGTCATCACCCTTCCTTTTCCTTCATTTTTCTTGTGCAGGTTAGGTAGTCGACACGAAAATCTAGGTTAGGAAGCTGACCTAGAATTCCAGCTCGGCAGGAATAGCCTCTCAACCTCAACTGCGAGATTCTCAACCTCGACAGTTGTCTGTGGGAACGAGTTCTTTCTATCACTATTCTCACCGCTCATTGAGAAACTATCATGGTACAAACAAGAAGCCACAGCGCACCGGTAGAGGACTCACCTAACCCGGATGGGGACCTCGAAACCACGCAGGTGCCTAGCCAAGACCCAACTCAAACCGACGTTGGAACGAGCCAACGTATACACTTAGCCTCGCAAACTAACCCTTCAACAGACGAAGGCCTCAACTCCAGCCTGTCGCCAGAGATGAGGATGATGTTCAAGATGTTCAAGGAACTTAAGGAGTACGTAGCTCGGCTAGCTGCGAACCCCCTGGCTCCACCAGCAGCTACGCCGCGGCCCACTCGACCACAATTCCACATCCCAGTCCCAAGGCAAAAACGGGTGTAAGAAGAAGAGGGCTTCTTGGAGATGATGGCGGGACCTGAGGAGGCGAGAGGAAAAAGGGCGACACATGCCGACCCCGAGTAAGCCAAGACCGCAGTTGCCATAGCCAAGGTCATAAACCAGCTCGGTGTAAGCCTACTCTCACCCGAGGTATTGGCCACGCCACTGCCCACCGGCAACTGGATGCCCAACCTGGCGGTCTATAATGGGGATGGTGACCCAGCCAACCACCTGCTCAACTTTGATCACCACATGACTCTGCATGATATGTCCGACCTCATGAAGACGAAGACATTCCCAACCAACCTAGTTGGCAATGCCTTGGACTGGTTCCAAAAACTTCATCCTGGCTCTATTGCAAGTTTTCATCAGCTGGCTGAGGCTTTGTTGTCCCATTTCGCGAGAAGTCGACGTGCAACCCGCCACACTTCAACATTGCTGTCGGTGAAGCAGTATAGAGGGGAAAGTTTGAGGGCTTACACAACTCGATTCGATGAAGAGTCCCTCAGAATCCCCAACCTGGAGGACCCCATGGAGTTGATGGCGTACTAGAGTGGGCTCAAGTCGGGCCCCCTCACGTCTACCTTGGCCATCGACCCTGTGGATACCGTAGCCGAGCTGATGGTACAGGCAAAAGGGTACATACACTCGGAAGAATCCATCAGGCGAAGAAGGACGATGACAATAAGAAAGAAGCCGAGAAGAAGGGAGAGGCCTCCTGAGGTCAACCTGGGGGTAAGGCCCAAAATGACCGAGGCAAGTAGCTTCAACAACCAAAGCAGAAGCCCCGGTTCACCATGTTCACTCCCCTTAACACTACCAGAGAGTGAATCCAGATGGAGATCCAGCACCAGAACCACCTACCTCCAGCACCGAGGATGAAAGGCCGACCTGAGAAGCACAATAGGACCAAGTATTGCTGCTACCATATGGATTACGGCCACACTATCGAGGAGTGCAAAGATTTGAAACAGGAGATCGAGGCACTGATAGCCCGGGGTTACCTCTGGGGGTACGTAGATCAACAGCCGACCTAGGGTCACGATCAGAGAGATAGAGAGATAAGTCCACCCAGGCGCCAGGCTGGGAGCGGACGTTTGGCTGTGATTGAGACCATCGCAAGAGGATTGGCGTAAGGTAGGGAGACCTCGGCTGGCAGAAAGGGTTTTGTTAGGGTTGGAAGGGAGTATGGGCCGGTGTGGAGTCCAGTCTCTAAGGTGGATGAGCTCACTTTATCCTTAGAAGACTCGGAGGAGGTGATATTACCCCATGACGACCTATTGGTGATCAGCGCTGAAATAGCTAACTTCACCGTGAAGAGGCTGATGGTGGACACCGGGAGTTCGGCAGAAGTCCTATTCCTGAGCGCATTTGAGCATATGGGGCTAGACAGGAGGCGACTCAGGCTATTGAGGGGTACCTTAGCTGGTTTCACTGGATAAGCCTACCGAGCCGAAGGGGTCATCAACCTCCCACTGAAGCTGAAAGATGGAGACAAGCGGGTTTCGATGCAAGCCAACTTCATTGTGATGGATTGTAACTCCACGTACAATGGGATCTTAGGTCAGGTGACACTCAATTATTTCAGTGCCGTTTCTTCAACTTACCATCAGACCTTGAAGTTCCTGACCCCGGGCGGCACAGCCACCATCTGAGGAGCTCAACTCTAGGCTCGGAAGTGCTATAAAAGCTCCCTCCTCCCCAAATATCAGGTTGGCTGGGGACTAGATTTGCTCGAGGAGAAGAGGGATGCGAAGAGAGGAAGCCCAGCTGAAGACCTTCAAGAGATGGAGCTCTCTAATGAAACGAAGAGAGCGAAGATCGGGAGTGAGCTCTCTGATGACCTCAATAAAGGTATAAACCAATTTATCTTGAAAAATGAACATATATTTGCATGGTCTGCTTCTGAAATGACAGGTATTGACCCGACTATGATTGAGCTTCACCTAAATGTCGACCCAAATCACTACCCAGTAAAGCAGAAGCGCAGACACTTCCATTATGATAAGCAACAAATCATAACAGATGTGGTGGACAAGTTGGTAGATACCGGCCACATAAGATAAATTCAATACCCGACCTGGTTATCCAATGTGGTACTAGTGACCAAGTCCTCAGGCGGATGAAGATTGTGTATTGACTTCACCGACCTCAATAAAGCTTGTCCCAATGACTGCTTTCCCCTACCTTGGATTGATCAGATGGTGGATGTTACTTCCGGGTTCGAGCTACTCTCTTTCATGGATGCCTTCAAATGTTACAACCATATTAAGATGGCACCTGGGGACAAAGAGAAAACTGCCTTCACCACCGATAAAGGTCTATACTACTATGAGGTCATGCCTTTTGGCCTCAAGAATGCTGGAGCTACCTACACTCGGATGGTGAATAAGGCGTTCAAGAATCAGATTGGCCGAAATATGGAAATCTATGTAGATGATATGTCGGTCAAGAGCAGGAGGGCGGAAGACCATGTGGGCGACCTGGCCGAAGCCTTCACTGTAATGAAGCACTTTGGGATAAAACTGAACTCAAAAAAGTGCGCATTCGGCGTCAAGGCGGGAAAGTTTTTTGGGTTTTATGGTCACGACCCGGGGAATAGAAGCCAACCCGGTGAAAATTCAGGCGATACTTGACTTGACACCGCCAACCTGCGTGAAAGACGTCCAGGTGCTCGCGGGCAAGGTTGCGGCGTAGAGTAGATTCATGTCCAGGTCAGCCGACAGGTGTACTTATTTGTTCAAAATATTGAGGAATCCTAAGAATTTCGAATGGATTACGGAATGCCAGAACGCCTTCCAAGAGCTGAAAAAGTATCTAGCTTCGCTACCCCTGCTATCCCGACTTGAGGTGGGAGAGGAGCTGGTACTATACTTGGCATGCTCAGGGAAAACAGTGGCAGCGGCACTGGTACGCAGAGAAAGAAATGAGCAGAAACCGTTCTATTATGTCAGCCAAACCTTGCAAGGGGTCGAGGCGAGGTACTTCTCCTTGGAAAAACTCGCCCTCGCGCTCGTCACAGCGGCAAAGAAGCTGAAGCCATACTTTGATACTCATCCAATTAAGGTCATGATGGATGCCCCACTCAAGTACATAATGTACAAGCCGGAGGCATCGGGTAGGCTGTTGAAATGGGCAGTTGAGCTGAGTCAATTTGACATCATCTACCAACCCAGAACAGCCATCAAAGCCCAAGCCATCGCGAGCTTTGTGGTGGAATGTACTGGCCAAGCCGAATATGACCTGGAGGATGTGTGGAAGGTTCATGTGGATGGGGCATCAGGGAAGTCTGGAAGCGGAGCCGGAGTAGTCATCCTCGACCCGACCCGGCATGAGCACCAATACTCCCTCAAGTTCGTCTTCCCGGCATCTAACAATGAGGCTGAGTACGAAGTAGTAATCGCGGGATTGAAAATTGCGGCTCAGCTCAGGGCACAAACAGTTGACCTGAGTACAGACTCTCAATTGGTTGCCAGTCAGATATCAGGTGAATTCAAAGCCAAGGACAATGCTATGCTGGCCTACCTCAATAGAGTTAATGATTTGACCTCAGGGCTCAAGAGGCTCACGGTGCAACAAATCCCGAGGGAAGAGAATATGAAGGCTGATGCTCTGTCCAGGCTGGTCTTGGGCGAGAGCTGACCTGCACTAGTCCACGTGGAATAAGTCTCCGAACCAAGTATCCAGTTAGGGAGGCAAGTCGTAGCTAAGCTCAATTTAAGCCCAGATTGGACCAAACCAATCATGGACTCCTTGGAGGGGGGGATGACCCCGGAGGATGAAAAAGCAGCTCAAAAACTCATGAAACAAGCATCAAGGTTTGTCATAATAGCTGGGCAACTTTATAAGAGAGACTACACTTGGCTTCCCTTAAAGTGTGTCGGGCCCGAGGAGCGAAACTATGTACTCCGAGAGATCTACGAAGGAGTATATGGAAACCACTTGGGTGGCAAGGCTCTGGCTCAGAAAGCATTAAGACAAGACTATTTTTGGCCAACCTTAGAGCAAGATGCCAAAGAGTATGTTAAAAAGTGCGATACCTGCCAAAGGTTCGCCAACATACAGAGAAAGCCTGCGGTAGACCTGACAGTGATGGTAAGCCCATGGTCATTCTATCAATGAGGTCTAGATATGATTGGCCCATTGCTAACCAGTGTTGACCAGAAGAAGCATGCCTTCGTAGCTGTAGACTACTTCACCAAATAGCTTGAGGCTGAAGGTGTTACTAGAATAACAGAAAAGGCAGCTTGAGATTTTGTATGGAAGAATATCATTTGCTGATTTGGGGTGCCGAAGATCATCATTACCAACCACGGCAAGCAATTTGACAGTGCATACTTCCGAGGAAAATGTGTTGAGATCGGGATCGACCTTAGATTCTCATCTATTATTCACCCTCAAAGTAATGGCCAAGTCGAAAGGACTAACCAAATCATTTTGCAGGGCCTGAAAACCAAGCTGGAGGAAGCAAAAGGCCAGTGGGCATCGATTTTCCCCTAGGTACTGTGGGCTCAACGAACCACTACCAGCTCGGCAGCGGGAGAATCGCCCTTCGAGCTGACCTTCGATACTCAAGCAGTGCTACCAGTGGAGATCAGGTCTCCAACCAGTAGAACTCTCTATCATGATCCAATAATAAAAGGAGCCCTAATCATTGAAGAGCTCAACCTCGCTGAAGAGCTCCGAGCCAAAGCTCAGATCAGGATGTTGGCCAGTAAAGCCGCCATGCAACTAGTATTTTCCAGGCAGGTCAAGCCTAAGCCTATTAAGATTGGCGACCTCGTCCTCAGAAAGGCCATCTTTTTGCCGCGCTCGGGCAACAAGCTCTCCCCAACCTGGGAGGGATCGTACGAAGTCATGAAAGAAGTCCGACCTGGGACCTTCTACCTCCGCGACAGATACGGGAAGCAATTGAAGAATGCATGGCACGCATAACACCTGAAGAGATATTTTATGTAACGGCCCCCGAGCCGAAATTTTTTGTAACAGCCCCGTGCTGGAAACTCTTGTAACAGCTCCCGAGCCGGAATCTTTTGTTAAGGCCCCGAGCCAAAACATTACTTGTAATCGGCTTCCAAGCCCAAGTAATCCATGTACAATTTCAATACAAAGCATTTTGTAAATCAATGTGAAGCCCAAGTCTAGCCCAAGCACCTCAGCTACTTAACTATTGCAAAGTTGGATTAACGCGGTGGCCACGCTTAATTGCGAGATAAAGTAAACCAGCTCGGACAAGGTTCCAACTCGGGTATAATCAATAATGATTTGATTTTTTACCAGTTCAGATTAGAGTCCAACTCGGTATAAGCCGGCTCCAGATCGGTATGTTAGTTTGGGTCTAAACTCGAGCTCAACATTTGTCCACATTAACTTGACCAATTTTAAATCAGATTGATGAGTCCATGTCGGTAACAATAATAGTTGTCCAGCTAGCCAGCTCGGATTAGGATGAAAGTTCATTAATCGCGTTCAGCTCGGTTCTTTATACTTAAGTTCGAAATGTCCATTATATTGGTTCGACCCCACTTACTTAAGAAAAATTTACGAAGAGAAAAGTACACTTGTACGAACTCAAACGAAACGCAAATAAAACCAAAAAAATTAATTTCATTAAATTGGAAGGAATACAAATTACAAAGCCCGACCCGGGCGAGGTTACAAAATTCATTTAGGCGCAGCAGTGGGAGTGGTAGCGTCGACTTCATCACTGACCTGATCTATGCCCCTCTTGACAAAATCGATCACCTCTTGAGCTTCGGACGTCAGGTCGACCGGAAGCTCAGGAATCTCCTAGAACTCCGGTGGAGGAACCTCCAGATTTCGATGTAATCATTCTTAGAGGCGGGAATAAAGGTCTTTGCTCGTTCTCGGGCAGCGACCTGGCCTCGGAAGTAATACTCCAGCTTGGCGTACTTGGCCATGACCCCGTCCTCGTTTTCCACCTAGCTCACCGCTGCGTTGCTGGACTTGAAGGCCTCCACCGCCTTCTCTCCTTGGGGGCCGACCTGATCAAGAAGCTCCCGGAGGTTCGCCTCAGCTTCGCGCCTTTCTAGCTTGTAATGCTCGACGTCCTTGGTTGCAGTAACGTCGGGATTTCTCCGCCTCGAGCTCCTTCTTCAGCAGGTCAATCTCTGCTGCGTCCACCTTGTACCTTTGGGTGTCCTCCTCTCTTTGGGTTTTAAGCTTGACTCGGGCATCGGAGTATCGCTACTCGAGCCCGACGCAGTGAGCCAGGGCCTTGGCAAAGAAGCTGGGTGCTGAAAGGATATGGGACTCAGCCTGTGCAAAAGACGACAGAATGATTAGCCGAGTTAAAAAACATAACCATACCTACATAATCGAGTATAACTCACCATGACTATGGTCGTCCTCAGGTCAAGTGAGAGCTTCTCTGCCAAGACCTTTGCCAGCTTGGGGTCGCGGGCGACATTGGTGGCCTTCATGAAATCCTTGTTGGGAGGGCTCGCCTCCGTGGCCTTGCCTTTCCCGGAATACTAGGTCTGAGGCCGCTTCTTACTGTCAGGACGGGTCTCCGAGCGCTCCGAGATCGCTACCCCCGAGCTCGACCTTTTGGGCAGAGGAGACCCTGAAGTCCCCTTGGACGATACCTCGGCGCCGACCTCCCGTACTTGGCCACTGGGCAGCTGCTTCTGCCCTTGAGGGACGGTAGAGCCCAGACTAGACCGACTCGAGACTTCGCCGCTGGCCTCGACCTTTCTCTTTCTCTGGACATAAGCGAGCTTTCCAGTATCTGCCATGTCTGCAAAAAACAAAGGAAAGAGGAGTGAGAAATGACCAAATGCAAACTGAAAAGAACAACGGTAGACAGGAGACGGGGATGTCGGGCATTGATCCTGTGAACTGAGCTGGACTCCTCATTCTCTTCAGGCTTGGGAAGTAGATGGGGATGCTTCTTTCTTAGGTCAGGTTCCCTCCCGAATAACTTTGATTTCCAGATTCTGTCCTACCTGAGGACGCTGTCAATATTAATCAGTATACTTGGCTCGGGTCTCAGTACCCTGACCTCGACAAGTTCCGCTTCTGAAAGCTTGGGGTCATCGTTCACATTATTCTTTAAGGTGGGATTCCAATCCACTCTGCATCCCGGGTTCATAGCCGGCTCGACCCAATAGTAGTCGTTGTGCCAGCCCTTGTTGGAGGAGTGCCAATTGGTGAATATGGCATTACTGGCCCGAGCTGTGAAATAAAACCACCCTGGCTGTTTCGGGTTAGGCTTGCATACAAAGAACTGCCTGAACCGATGCAGGGTCGGCTCTATTTCCTTCTCGAGGTAGAATACATAAAACGCCACCATTACGACCCAACCATTGGGTGACATCTGACCTGGGCTAAGTTCAAAGTAGTTCAAAATACCGGCGATGAAGTCGGGAAGTAGAAGTCGGATGACATCGAATGCGAGGTCATAGATAGTGAAGTGATCGGGTGGAGGATAGCAGGCGGATTCGTGCCGACCTGGAACCTTCAGCTTATGGTATCGGTCTACCGACCAATCCCTTAGCCTAGCGTTAGCCATCAGGATAGTGGAATGACACTCGCGCTTACAACAGGCGAATAGTTGCTCTATCCTCTTCCTCCTGGCCGACGAACCACTGGTTGTAGCTGAGCTCCGAGGTTGGACTGCCCTAACTGGGACCGCCTCAATCGGCTCTGCAGTGGAGGCTCTAGTTAAATACTCCTGAGGTATCTTGACCCTCTCCAACCAGCTCAGATGCGACATATCCTTTTTATCTCCCAAATCTCCCAAGTCGGCCAAAGGATCCTCCTCAGCCTCCTCCTGCACCTGCCTGACCCCGATCACTTGGCAATCATCATCACTGTCCCTGGGCCCAGATTGCCGAGCTGATCCTTGAGATACACTGGCGCTGTCATCACCGTGACCTCCATCCGAGGTAGATTTCGAGCTCGACGGATTCTCATCCCCTCCATAGGATCTCACATCCATCACTTGGGAATCTTCCGACTCTGACGTCCCCATCCTGTCTACAAATTAAGATATATGTACAGGAATATTTAAAGGGAGTCGGGACGTAACTACCGTTCTAGTTGTGGAAGATGACCCGATCTAATTGCCTCTGACCTAATTAGTTCCGAGCTAATGATCCCGAGTTGAACACACCGAGAAGATTGCTTGCCGAGCTAAAAATGTCCGACCACTCTGATTGCCGACCTGAAAGCTCTTCAAATTTTGTGATCAAAGTGTGAAATGAATCTCGAACTTCAGGGCCCTATTTATAGGCAACCCCAATAACCGTCTCGGGAATCCCAAACGTCACATCTCGTCATAATTGCTAGGTGATGTGTTAGCCATCCGAAGAGCATGCACCGCTGATGTGGCCATTCTCACTCTGGCGGGGTCGGGCACCTCCAGCTCGGGAATAACTCCCAAATCTAGATCTTACCCTCACGATCTCGACTTGGGGAGGGATTGACGATGGTGGACCCCGAGCTGAGGTAAGATACCCAGACCGAGCTGAGGCCAGCCAATCCAAGCCAAGGCCAGCGTATTCAGCTAATGCCCAACTTGGATGCCGATCCGACTTTACTCTGACCCAGGAAAACCCCGACCTCTGCGTCAGCTATCCTGATAGGACATAAAGCTTTGATGGGATATAAAACTGTGCCGTATTAAATGCTGTCAGATCCAAATTTAGTATAAATAGAGCTCCACCCTTTCATTTCTGAGGTAACTACTCATTAAATGCTCTCAACTACTTCGTCAGCTCGGACATACTAATCATTCATACGCCTGAGGAAAAAATTCAGGTCATCACCCCGCCTTTTCTTTCATTTTCTTTGTACAGGTCAGGTAACCGACCCGAAAATTCAAATTAAGAAACCAACCTAGAATTCCATCTCGACAAAAATAGTCTCTCAATCTCAATTACGAGATTTCCAACTTCGACAACGACCAATATAAAAAACAAATCGTGTAATTTACACAATAGTAGCACACTAGCACAACCTAGCCTGTACTTGAGTTCGCAGTTGTAGCTCTACCCCTCTACCCGAGTACCCAGCCCAATCATAATTTTTGATTAAGCCAATAAAAAAACAAAAAAATAAAGGAATAAAAATATCTGACCCAAATTCTCCATCTCGAGAGAGGTTTGGTGGGAGACAAGGACGTATCAGATCCGACGCCGCATTCATTGCTCGCACCAATACAGTCTCGGCACTTGCCTCTCCAGATCTGATTTCTCTACTTCTTTTATTATTTGTGTAAATTACCAAAAATGTTGTTTTTTATTTTTTACCGTATCATTTAATAATTGTTATAATATTTAAAAGTATTGTAAAAAGCTATTGTTGTTACTAGGTATAAGAAAACAATGAAACATATCTTATAAATTATTATATCAATTATTAGATAAAAATGTTATCAAAATGTTTAACTTATAACTTTATTCACAACTAAATATCAAATGAATTTTTTACAAGTCAGTCTTAGTTAATAAAAGTTTTGAATATTTTAATAGAGATAGTATTTTATTTGTTCATGTAGTATTTTTAATTACTTGACGTGCATCACAATAATTCTTTTATGATCATTTGGTGGTTTTGGTTAATTTATGTGCATCCCAAATTAATTTATCTTTTCCCTACACATACTATTAGTCTATTATAAAAGGGTAAGTATTAAGAATAATTGATTAACAACATTAAAATGCCAAATAATAAATATAATATTACTTAGTTTTTGTTCAAAAGACATTTAAATCACTTATATTATTTAAAATATTATACATAAAAATTAATTAAAAATAAACAAAAATAATACCACTAGACCAAGTGTCTATAATCATAAAAAATAAATCTACCAGTTTAACCCACTCACTCAACCACCGCACCTAGTAACCTCAACCAACCCCAACACTATAAAACCTTCTATCTAGAGAGCCTCATTTGCTCTGCACCCTTCACTCGCCGTAGCATATCAACAGCAACAACAACACCACCACCACCACTCGAAGATGTCGAAGTACGAGGGTATACTATTGGGGATGGGCAACCCCCTTTTGGACATCTCAGCTGTCGTCGACCAAGAATTTTTGGACAAGTAATATTTTCACTATTCTTCTCTAGCTTCAGTCATATATTGCATAAACCACATTTTAGCATATATTGTACTATTGCTGCTCAGATTTTTCGATTTCTGATTTATTTTTTACTTGATCCCATAGATCTGTATAGCAAAAGTTACAGCGTTTGAGTTTATATATGTATAATGCGTGTGTATCTATACGTGTAGCTGCAAAGAAGAAAAAAGAAAAAAAAAGGAGTGGATCTGGACATCTAGTATGTTTTACTTAGTAGGGGCTAAGTGGTTTTCGCGACCAAAAGTAATTAGATCGGAAGTACTACGTGATTTTGCAAACTAGAAACTTCGAGGGATTTCAAATTATTTTGTGGGGGTCAGTTGGGGCTGCAGTCCCATTGATCCGTGTGTAGATCTGCCCGTGGCAAGAATGCACTATGTGGTCAGCTTGGATCTTGATATTGCAGATCTTGGGTCCTTAATCGAAGTTTAAGTGATAAAATGGAATGATATATCAAATGTTGAAGTACGGAATTTAAACATCTGTTTACATACATTACGTGCCTAGTTGTCTGTTTTTTCGTGCATTTGAAGGTTATGGGTTGTTGGTTTGTTCTCTTTTGAGTGCTTTTGAGCTGCAAATGAATGTTTAAGGCTCCACAAGCTCATTTGTGTTGGTGGATATCAGGTGATTTTGGTGGTGTCTTTTTGCTGATTTTGTGTGTGTCATGTTTCAGAATATTTGATAATCTCTGCTGAGAATTTGGAATCTAATACGTGTTATTATTATGTGGGTGTGGGTGGATATTGATGCTTGTATCATGAGTTTAATTTAATGGGTTTAAGAAATGATGTGGTTGATTTTGGTGTTACAGATATGATATCAAGTTGAACAATGCAATTCTTGCAGAGGAAAAGCACTTGCCTATGTAAGTAAATTCGTCTTTATTATTTGGATCTTGTTTATTTGAGCAAATTGAACTTGCACAAGTCAATTGACATTCCGTCTCGTCTTGTACTTTTGGCAGTTTAATGTAAATGGTTTTCCGTGATTTTGCTTGTACTGTCTTTTTAACATAGGTTTGGCATGTTGTAGTGGTTACACACATGGATGCAAAATAAGATGTTGGTGAACTGTGAGAACTTGAGCTAATTAAATTCAACTAGTTTAGAATATGTACCTCACCCTTTGTCTTTCTCAAAGTTAACAAATATATGTAACTCGTGCACAAATCTTGTTAATTATATTTCAAGTTGCTTTAGGTGGCTACAAAAGTGTAAAACACATACTGAGAAGTTAACTTGTATATCTTGCGATCCCCATCTAATCAAATGAATTAATAAACAAAGAAGGATCTCATGATCTTATTTGATAATGTCTAATCCACTGAACTCTAGAAGAATTGGACCGACTGTTCAGCTTCAGTCGCTTGGGAACCAGAGAGGGAAAGCATAAATTAATGGAGGATATTTATATTGAAACAGATCAGCTGAAAATAATTTCTGATTATTTCTCAGGTATGATGAATTGGCATCCAAGGACAATGTGGAGTACATTGCTGGAGGTAATTTTGCTACTTTAAGTGCACACATATAAATTCAAAAGATGTTTTCTGTGACTTCTTTAGTGAGCACTGTTTATGCTAATTAATGTGTTTTCATCTTGTAGGTGCTACTCAAAATGCAATCAGAGTTGCTCAGGTATGTTTGGCATAGCTATTTTTAGAATTCTGTCGCGCGATAGAATCTTGTCTAATCATTGTGGAGAGTGACCTGTAAATTGCCAATTTGCAGTGGATGCTTCAAATTCCTGGTGCAACCAGTTATATGGGCTGCATTGGAAAGGACAAATTTGGAGAGGAAATGGAGAAAAACTCAAAAGCATCTGGTGTTAATGTAAATGCTTTTTTCTCCTTTTTCCATTCTCATTCTTTATGTGTCCGTCAATTATGAACTCTATTTTCTTGCAATTCAACATCATGGTATTTATATCACCATTCTTGATGTCTTCCGTATACTTTTAGTGGCATTGCCACTGTTAATATTTTCCATACTGTTTCTTGATTGAATTTGGGAAAACCTAAATCAATATTTTGTCCACTGCGATGGATGGGATTCAGGTTCATTACTATGTGGATGAGTCTACTCCAACTGGTACTTGTGGTGTTTGTGTGGTCGGGGGTGAAAGGTCAGTCCTAAAGACTTAAGATACTCTTCGATGCCCCTACAATTTCAGTATATATTATTATTTGTTTTTTACGGGCATAATGTTTCGTAATTGCCTTAATAGGGCATGATCTCTGTGTTTAATATTGAAGTTCATGTTCACGTTCATTGTCTTGCTAGACTGACAAAGATAAGGGAATATGATTTATGCAGGTCACTTATTGCCAATTTGTCAGCTGCCAATTGCTATAAATCTGAACATCTGAAGAGACCTGATAACTGGGCATTGGGTACGGTAGTTTCCATATTTGTTTTGCCTAAGTTGTGACCCTTTTTTCACTAACTTTTTGACATGTTTACACAGTTGAAAAGGCCAAATACGTCTACATCGCTGGATTCTTTCTCACAGTTTCCCCAGAGTCGATTCAACTTGTCGCTGAGCACGCAGCTGCAAAGAACAAGGTATGGCATCTGATGATGAGTTAAACCAAGCACATTGTTGTCATCCACCTACTTCCGAAAGTAACAGAAACTAAATCTTTATACATATGCAGTATTTCATGATGAACCTTTCAGCTCCATTTATCTGCGAGTTCTTCAGAGAACCACAAGAAAAAGTTTTGCCGTAAGGCCTCTATGCCCTAAAATTTCGAGGTGCCTTTTCAATGGGAAAGTGAAAATTACTGATCTAAGACGTGTTATTGGCGTTCAGGTATATGGACTTTGTTTTTGGAAATGAAACAGAAGCAAGAACATTCTCAAAGGTCCATGGATGGGAGGTAATGACCACTCGGAACCAAATTTCCTTAGATTTTCTTGATTGTTTACCTAACTGCATCTGCTTTCAATGAGCAGACCGACAATGTTGAAGAAATTGCTGTGAAGATTTCCCAGTGGCCAAAGGCATCAGGAACGCACAAAAGAATTACTGTGATCACTCAGGGTGCAGATCCAGTTGTTGTCGCAGAGGATGGGAAAGTGAAGTTGTTCCCTGTCATAACATTGCCCAAAGAGAAACTTGTTGATACCAATGGTGCAGGTATGTGTTTCGTGTTGCAGTATTTTCCAAGTCTGAAATGCTAGAATAGTATCATCACTTCCATCCAAATGCATGTAATAAATGACAGAGAAAGGAAAATCTCCCTCAGTCACAAAACGATAGGGGCACTTTCTATTTTCGTTTGTCCCAGAGTAGTGTTCAGTTCAACTTCGAAATAGCATCAACATTTGACATAAACACGATTGGAGAGATCTAAATTCGAAATTCAAACTTGTGTATGCATCTTGCAGGTGATGCTTTTGTCGGAGGTTTCCTATCTCAATTGGTTCAAGAGAAGCCCATCGAGGATTGCGTCAGAGCAGGTTGTTATGCCGCGAATGTTATCATCCAAAGATCAGGCTGCACGTACCCCCCGAAGCCCGACTTCAATTGAGGCATTCTTCGAGTTTCCATGATCCCTTGCTCTAGATTATGGTTTTGATTGTTGAGGACCTTATTGCTGGTACCCTTATATCCATATTCGGCCTACGCAAGTCTTTGCATCGGCTATGCTAAGATTTATCCCTTATTTTTTTCATTTCACGCGAGGGATTTTATACGCCTTCCTTCGAATTTTCTTGTTATTTGTACGAGTATTATTAACTTTATTCAGTTGATATTGGCACTTTGTCACACTCGTATATTTGATAATTATTACTGGGGCTTCAAATAACCAAAACATAATGCAATAGTATGTGGGATTGGTTTTATTCTTTGTTCTTTATTTTTTATTTTCGTTATTTCTTTAATTTTCTTCAAGTTGAGTGTATTACGAGCAAAAGAGACTTTATTGTGTTTCCAACAGTCTGGGATGGCCAAGTGCACATTGCAACTTTAGAGATTGGTAGTGATGTATAATGGCCCTTTTTTTAACTTCTAAAGAAGATGGTCTTTTTTTTTTTAAATTTTTAAATGCGATGGAATTTTTTCATAAAGCTCTTCTGTCTCATGTCGTGATCAAACTTCAAGACATGTGAGACTTTTATGTAAGAGGCATTGATCAGTTTGATTAACAAAATTTATCAAAACTTATTCTAAGAAAAATAGTTTTTTTTGGTTGGATTGAATTTAAAACGTGAGCAAGTTGTATTATTAAAGGAGATACATTTCCCCCTCATTTGCTGATCAGGAGGTGCATACTCATTGTGGAACGTATGCAAAGGGATAAAGAGAGAAGTTAGTGGAGGATTACAAAATTCAATGATTTTAATTTGTTTATACCATTCTGTCATCAATTACTGTTGGGTCGGTTAGTGAATCACCAAAAAAAAAAAAAAAATATTGAGAAAAGTAAAACATAGATAAGTTAAGTAATAATGTAATTTACCATACATTGTCTCACTTGTTGAATAAAACTTTGGATTGGACTTGCAAAGACAACTCACTCTATTATTAAGACGACAAGCTTTTATCTTTCTTTCCTATTCCTTGCGCTTTATGCTAAACAGATTTTATATTTCCAAAATTAGCTATACCTTATAGCACCAAAGTTTTGCACAATTGTAGCATTTGTCACCCTAAAAATTGGTCACTTAGAGATGGTAATGTTGATTAAGATCTTATACAAATTTAAGAAATAGGGATAGACGTGTATCGATTCTTCAATCCTATATGCATACACCTTTTTTTTTTTTTTTTCCATTTTTCTTATTTTCTAAAATTATCAATTTTGTATTATTTGCACTAAATTTTGTACGATTTTACACGAATTCATTTTTTAAACTCACATAATCTATTCTAATTACATAGATTTGTAAACATACTTCAAAATTTACGATAATGTCTTGATTTATAAAATCTATATGTGTTTACTAAATTAAGATATATATATATATATATATATGGATTATCGTAATGAAAGAATGTTATTATCTATTTATCAAAAAGTGAAACTGATTTCTAGATCAAACATGGCCTCCTTGGTTGCATCTTATTCCCAATTTTCTCATTATCCACCAATCCCTAAATAGCTCGATAGCCAAATCAAATTTATAATATATATATATACACACATAATATACCTATATACATATATACGTACATAAAACCCCAAGTCCAATTCTATTCCCTTCCGACAAACCCCCACCATTACCCCTTCTAGAAACCACTATGAATCAACACCACCACCACCACAACAACCACCCTCCTCAGCCCCCTCCACCACCACCCATCAACCACCAAACCACCACCCAAATCTTCAAACAAACCACCAAAATCTTCACCTCCCACATCCTCACTTTCCTCTTCCTCACCACCCTCGTCTTCACTTTCCACTCCAACGTTGAACATGGGTCCCACTACCTCTCCTCCTTCATCGACCGTGACCCTTCCATCAAATCCCTCCTCTCCCGCGTCGACCTTTCCTCCCCTTATCCCCATCACCAGCACCAGCACCAGCACCGCCGTCTCCGCCGCCATCGCCGCCGCCCTTTTCTTCACCTCACCCGTGTTGGAACTCTCGACGACGATTTCTTCTCCGGCGATTCCGACCTCGACCGCTCCTTCTTCAACCCTGTCTCCAAACCCTCGCCCAATGCCTCTTTCTTGACTCTTTACAATTTCAACCCCTCAGTTCTTGATAATGGCATTTCTTACCCCCAAATCATCCGAAGTGGTAGCTTTTCATTCAAATTACCTCCTGAACCAGTTCAGCGAAAAAATGGCACATATCTTGCTGATCATGATGATAACAGTACAATCAATGGTAGTGTTAATGATAATGTTGATGCCAATGTAGTTGATTTGAGGTTTTTGATAACAGGTTTACGGTTAGGGCGTGGCGATGCAGCTGCATTGTTTTATTTAGTAGGGATTTTATCAGCTGCATATGGGTATGTGATCTTGGCTTTCATGGTTACTTACACTTGGGTTTATGGTATTGTGTTTCTGAAAGTGCTTGATCATTTGTTAGGAAAGTATAGGTCGATTTTTAGGACGGTTTGGGACGGTTCGGGTCTTGGCTTAAGGAGGCTTGCTGGGTTTGTTTTGATGAGGTGGGCGGTTAGGGATGCATTGGCGCAGATTGTGGGGATACTGTTTTTTGGGGAAGTTGAGGATCAGTATATGTTTTTCAAGATTTTCATGAGGATGAAATTGATGCCCTTCTCTGATGTGGCGCCATGGGTTAAAGGGTATGAGAGGGAGAGTGCGGGGTTTATCTTGGCATGGTTCTTTGTGGAAGTGTTGGTGGGTTTTCTTTTTGCTGTGGATTCTTGGGTTGTGGTTGTTGACACGAGGAAGAGTGGAAGGGAGGTTATGAAAGAAGGGTGTAAGTTGTTGGCGACAATGCTGTTCCCTGCTCTTGAGATCAAGTGTTGGGAAGCAATGGCGTGTGGGACATTTACGAGATGGATGTTGCGTGAGACGGTTGGAGAATTGTTTGCATCGGCTTTTCAGTCAGTAATGGAAATATATTTCATGGTTGCATGGTTGGTGTTTTATCTGGCGGCAAGGCACAGAGATGCCACTTTGACAGGGAGGACATTTGGTTGGAGAGAGTTGGAAGGCTTTGTTGAGGGTCTCAGATGATATTCTGGTGGAAATTAGCTGAAGTTTCTTCTCGATGCCTCATTGTCATGCTAAGTGCAGTGTTAATAATCTTTGTTGGTGACCCATGTGGAGGCGGTAATCATTTGGTGCTGTATTGTGATCAGAGCTTTTGCAGTCAGTGGGATACAGCTTTACCATTGTTTGGTGATGCCACCAGATATACTCTATATGTAATTCTTCACAAGGCAATATAGAACTTGTATATTTCCACGAGGGAATTCTTCATGTGTATATTGTGTTGCGTGTTAGTACTTCTGCCTGCAGAAACATTTTTTGCCTCTTCATCATGATAGAATAGGAGTTATTCATAATTGTGTTGTTCCTGGTTTTACTTGTGCTGGTGATAAGTGTGAGCATACAAGTGAAAATCATTTTTCACTCCATCTGAAACTGATATTGTAAATTGCAGAATTTGGTTATGAAAGTTTTGGAACTTGCATTGCAAGATGCAAGTTGTCAGCAGCACATTATTGTTGTTCTAACTTTTAAATTATGTCTTGAAATGAATGTATGCATTACTATTAGACCTTGAATTGCTATATTTTCATGGTGCATGGGTTAAAAATGTCTCATATGATACGAAATCTATCAATTGGGTAGTTGAGATATTGAGGCAAAACAAATGGTATTACTAGATTATGTTTCTTGGCGTAAAAGTTGATGTACAGCATTGTGTTTGACAAGTATCGAATTTGTATGTGGAATCCAATTTAGGCCCATATTCCCGCGGAAAGACAGCTGTTGGTTTTTGTTGAATGAAAGCTTTATGTTAATGTATGTAGAATGCTGATCATTGAAAAATTAGATATCCTTTACTGTATTGGTTTGACCTTATTTGCATCGGTTCTGCTGTCCTGGTGATGAAGTAGCAAAATGGAAATGACAATCAGCTTCTGTACTGTGAGTACCACTTATAGGCTTTTCACTTGGTCACCTGATCTCTGGTTGCACCAGTAGCCAAAACATGTGAAAGAGCTGGAGTCATCGCCCATCGGAAAATTATGTTGGCACAGAGAAATAAACAGATCATAGAAGAGCCAGAGTTTGGAGCCAGGAGGGGAATAAAATCAACCACTGAGATATGTTTTAGATACTATATGGTACTTTTAAATGTTACACAAGTTTAAACGATCTGCTTTCCTTTTCTATTCTTTATTTCTGATTGCCTCGTATCTGGCATTTACGGCTAGATAATTGGGATGTGTCGAGGATGCGAAAGTGTTAATTACTATTGCTTTGGATGGATGAGTAGGATTTTGGCATAGATTAGAATATATTGCAAATGGCTATAGGATTTTGGCATAAATTAGAATATATTGCAAATGGATATTATTTCATTGGCTGGTGCTATGAGATTTTTGTATTCATGCTTTTTAGAAGCATTTGGCAATTTTTTTTAGGAGCCATCTAATTGTTAGTTGAATGACCCAAAAAAAACACAAAGAAAAAAAAATCTGTTAATTTTTGCAATTTTCATATCATGGAGACCTTTTGAAGGGTTTGTACTAATTTTTAGCCTCCTATATAGGGGGGCGCTAGGAGGGAACACTCTCAAGAAAGAATTAAACGAGTCCTGAGTTCGCTTTGGGTGTACGTTTTACACTGGACATGTCTTCATCTGTTTATGTATTGTGCCATGCTCTGCTTCTCTTTTGCTTCAGAGTGTATTTACAGTTCCACAATGACGACTTTTCCAGTTCATGGAGTTTCTATCATAATCAGATGCTATTTTCTCTCTTCCTGTACTTTTGGGTTTTATTTCTTTGTTCTTTTCTTTTTAGTTGTTCAAGCTTGACAGCTTGATTTCTGAAGTCTCTTTAACACTCTACAATGATGACATTATTTATAGAGTTTGCTATAACATAGAACTTATATGCTAGTTGTTCTTAGTTCTTTTTGTGCCTCACCGAATAGACTGGTTCCTCTTGTAATGAGCTCTATCCCGTACCTAATTGGGCACTTAGTTATCTGATTTGGCCCGTAGGTTTATATCTTTTGTGCACACTGTATAGAACTGGTTTCTGGAAAATATGGTTGCTAATGTTATTTATGTTGGTTTCTGGCTGATATGGTTTATAAGATGCTGAAATTTCAAATCAGTTAAAAACTGAAGTTGCGGCATGTAATGCTTCTTGTTGATGTGCATCCCTCCTCCCAAAAAGTAGACTGAATAATAACTGCATAGGATGAACATTTTCATTTGAATTTTCTCCTGCCCACTTGCTGTGCAGAAGTTTTTTTTTTTTTTTTTGTAAACTGTGCTGAAGTTAGATTGATAATATTATTGCACGGATGAAGGTAAAGGTTGGCATTACAACAATGCTGTACTGCAAATGTTTCAACCAATTGAATCAGAACAGTGTAGTCTCTCAAACAATGATTGCTGAACACATTGAATATGGCTTGGATGCTTCAGTTTTGGTGTCAGATTTTTCCAGAAGTCCACTTTTAGTCAAATCAGCTAAGAGATTGCTGACAGGTTATACAACACGGAAGTGTGGACTGGCTGTTATCTGAAGCTTTATGCATTTTAATATATTTCCTGTGAAAAGTTAATGAGGTTATGCTATTATCATTTTCCTATGGAAATTTCATGTTTTTCTTTGGCTAAACCAATGGAGCTTATGATGGCCTCAATTTAGCATCAATTTTCCTTTTGCCCTCGCGAATCTGATTTGTTAGTGTCTTCTTCCTAGTTACAGTCGTGTTAGGTTGACCTCGCTTGTTGGAAACATAATACAAAGGACTGTTGTTGTTTAAGTTGCTGCTTACTCTGTTTGCTATCTTAGATCTCTCATTTTACTTTGGATGATTGATGACATGGTGGTAGAAAGTTGTATTTCCAAATTGGTGGTATCATAAAAATGCTATGTAAGATAGATTGTTGAGTTTCATTGGCTTTCAAGTGATTTTATCAAATTCTTCCATTTTTATTGGTTTAATTGAGCTCAATGTCTTGTTATATGTTATTTCTGAGTTCTCGAGTCATCAGCATTTTCCGTTGGATAGTACTGTCATAGATGAGATCTTATTGTCTGAGATACTGATATATCTCCGAGCTTTTGTTATGCTTTATATCTGCTAAATAACAAATAGTTTGTCTCTCTTCTTTGAGGTATTTCATCCTTTGAACAAATTACCACTGCTCTTCAATTAGAATAGCATTAAAAATTTACATTTATAATGAACATAGTATACAAGATGGTATGGCTATATATCTTCTTGATAGCGAGCTTTTTTGCTGCCGTTGCATTCTGATATGTCATAGGCAGATGAAGGCTCTTCGATTTTGTGATGATTTGACACATTGCACAATACTGAGGAACAAGTTCTCATCGCAGGAGATGCAGAGTTTTGAGCCAGCAGGTAAGTCATACACATCATGAGCTTGATCTAATAAGGCCTTGAAGAGCGGGTGCTCAAGTAAGGTAATTTTGATTACAAACCTCTTGTGGTATTCGCCTACATAGATTACTACATGACCTTTTGGCACATCTTTTGGGATGCTTCCCTCTTCACGCACTGAAGCCCAGAAACACCACTGACAGCATGTATCACACGCCGGAAAAGGTATGATTCCGCATCCCTTTTTCTGCCACTTGTTTGTACATGCTCTGAGAATCTTCCCTTTCATGAACTTCATGATGCGTGCGCGTGCGTGTATGCTGAGTTTGAAGTGGTGGTTTGGAAGTGAGGAAAAAGGGGAGCTATCAGGGTTGTGGCAGTATGAAAATGAGAGACAGGTTTATATAGAAGTAGAGAGATGCCAGTATTGTGGAACATTAAATGGTAGACATATTGTGTAGCTAGAAGGCAAGCTAAGTATGACCATCATATTCTAAGTGTGTTAAATTGGCTGCGCAGAGCCATGCTGTACCTTCCTTTCCATTCAATATATGTTCTAGATACGAAAATGTACGAACATGCATCGCATGATTTAGAGTAATATGCATCAATAAATAATGCCACATCATCATCATCATCATCATCATCAGTTCTCTCTCTCTCTCTCTCTCTTTGAGTGCGCTTGTAACATTTTGTTCCACATCGGTTTTGTAAGAGATTTGTGTTCAATTTATAATGACTTGGGTTTATTAGTACTGTCAACGCGGACTTAAATATTTTGAATTAGTTGATTAGGGTCATTACTAATAGTATCAGACCAATCTATTAGCCACCCCACCACCTGTGTGTATTATGTGAAAAAAGGATGATGCTTTGTTGTGTAATATGAAGTTTTCAAAATGAGACCCCACGGGCTGAGAGTGGAGCAGATGGGATAAGCTTCTTGGGCAAATAGCAATGCCCACTTACAATTGTACTGAGAGACGAGACTTAGTAGATATCATAAAATACGGTATCTGTTTCCATTGGGAGGGAGGATTGGTGGGGTTTGAGATCTTCAAGTCTTTTCTGTATGAAGTTTTCAACTAAATGTTCTCTCTTCTTCTCTTTCTCCTTTTTTTCCTCGAATCAACTTTTACACTAGATTTGATCGAGACAGTTGAATGATCTGGTGAACTCCGTCTGTATTGGGGATTTTGTTCTTGGCATTATCAACCTCAAGCCCGAATGACAAACAATGGTAATATTAGGTAACTGATAATTAGTATATACGTCAGGTTCGTTATATAGATTTTAGACATAATGATGCTTCTTAAAAATTGAAAACCGTCGTCAAATTTATATAGTTGATCCTAACGATAAAAAAGGGGTTACAGGCACTCTAAGGTTGACTAAGCACTTAATAATTGTACTTAATAATAGGAAAAGTAACCATACAATTTGGGCTAATTTAGTTTAGCAATTTGTGGTTAGCTAGTGCAGAATGAGCTAAGATCATATATTCGAGTACTGTTTCTTGTCTTCACTTGATCAGTCTTTCTCTGTCATATCTTCATTTTGCAATTACTTATCATCATCTTGATCAGTACTGCAAGTCCGTACTGGACCGTATTCAAACATTAATATTGTGATACAACTGTAAATGTGTCGATAAGCTATTTTTTTATGATACTCTTTTATCATAAATATTATTTGACTTTTGATTGATTTGAATATACGTTGAGACGTATACGGAGTTTATATATAACTTAAAAGTTAGGATGCATTCAGCTTCCAATTACTCCAAGGTGAGAAAAAGTGGTTAAAGAGTACTGTAGTATGACTTACTAGCGTAATTATGCAATCCAGCTGCAGTTCATAATCTGCCGACTACTGATTTATTAATCATCTTATAAGTGGTGATATATGATAATGATAACTCACGTTTGGCAAGTGAAAGCGATACGAGATAACAATTTGCTTTGTGGATTTTGTGATCATCCAATTGATTCTAATGCTCCATTTTTTTATTTTTTATTTTTACTTTTTCTGATGAAAATTCAGTGCACTAGCACCGTGTACTGCCCGTACTATACGAGATGTGAACTTATCTTTTATCTTGTTTGACCATTCATGCATATGATAAGCTGTTTGGATATATACATTTTTTTCTACAGTTTCATGCAATAATAATTTAGCTAATATTTTAATATTTAATATTTTCTGATCAACGCTATAGGGTTGGTGTAAAAGATTGCTCTTTTGATTTCACAAATGAAAAAAAAAAATCCAAAGCGGTAAAGTAGTAGTCGTAACATATATAAAATTAATGGGTTATTTTAATAATCTTTCTAATTACTTTGTTCTCTATTTCTATTCGAGACGATTTTGAAAAAAAAAATTTTATTTCTACCGAGCTAAAACAATATGTCGATATTTCTAATAAACCAAAGTTATCATTTAATAGCTATTTTGCTTCAATTTCTTCTCTATAAAGAGAAATTGAAGATTTAATTTAATCTTGTCATTATATAGATTGATATGTGATATGAATCGGGGCTACTATTGGTTGGAAGGGTAAAAATTGTGTATCACACAAGAGTCATATGAAGGGTTTAATTTAATCCTTCTAGAAGGGTTTAATTTGTTCTCCTTCAAAACCATTGCGCCAATTACTTAATTATCCATTCGTCGACAAAGCTTCACTCCCCTCTTATTCATTCATCACACACTGCTATTAAGCAGCAGTTTCACTAGATACTTTGAATATGGATATGTATTAATGCTAAGTCTTTATCTTTCTAAACATAGTCAATTATATGGATTTAATGATACTATTTATTCTCGTTTACGGTTATCTCGTCTCTTAACCCTATGCACTTAAGATTTCGTCATTTTTAGACATGCAACGTGCGTGGAAATGTTCTTAATTCTTGAAAATTGGACATGAATATGAAAGTACGAGGAAGCTAACATAGCAGGTCCTTGGAAAACGAACTTGATTATTGAATTGATGAAGCATATACCAACTTGATTTAATAACATGAAAGAGATTCGGCTTTGCGCGTACCTTGTATGGGCAAATTGTACCTGTTAGTTGAATTTGTGTTCTTCGCAGCTTAAAAATGGGATAGTGATGATTTAATACACTCTTTACTTTATGATATTCCGTCTTATATTAATTTTATAAACAAATGTATTATGGCCTATCAATTTGTTCGTTAGTGTGATAAGTTAGGTTCTTTTTTCCGGTTATCCTTTTTTTTTTTATAGGAGAAATTGATTCAATGAGAGTTTCCTATCACGTTATTCATATTCTTGTTTAATAATTTCGTACTGAAAAGGGGCTTTGCTTTAGTAATTTTAGCACCCTTTTTGCGAAATCAGCTATATGGATACATAATTGCCATATCCGAGCTGTGAAAGTCGATTGTCACCTCTATTTATCGACCATGTAGCCTCTCGTACATTTTTTTTTTGGTTACAAAAGAGTTTTTAAAGCCATGGTTTAAAAAGGTACGAATCTCATGGATGTCTCATCCCGCTTGTCGTAATCCAACAATGGATGGAGACTGTCCGAAGGGTAGTCTAGCATTTGAACTCCTAAAGTTTGTTACAAACCAAAATTGGTTAATCAATTCGTACACTTGTTAGCTTTCTGAAACACATGTTTCACCTAGTAGTTGCTATTGTTTCTAAGTATCTCCTGACAATCCTCCAGGTTCAGTCTCAACAAGCTATGCACCAAGGACTTCCGTTGAATAAGTTGTACAATAAATTGAGAATCAGATTCAATCTCAAGACGTTCAATCCCCATGGCTGTCGCCTGAATCAGTCCTTGTTTTAAAATTGCCAACTCTGCCACATTATTAGAGGCTATACCCAAGTTGACGATAAAACCCGACTTCCAGTTCGCCTCTTCATCACAAAATAAGCCTCATGTTGTTGCTAGCCCGGGGTTTCTATTGAGAAATATACATGACAATTAAAAGAAATTGCGCAGCGGAAAATAATTATGTATCCGTTCATGTTTAATTATGCAGATCTAAATCAGATAATAATTTAATCTAATTGAATTAAATCTGCAACAATTCTAGGATTACCTCTTGAAACGTAGTTCGATGCAGAATCAAAATGAAGGGCCCCACGTGTGAAGCCTCCAAGATTAATCAACACAGAATCTGCACTTGCTAATTGGATTTTTACCCCTACTAGGTTTCTAGAGAAATCCTATATATTTTCTAACTGATAAATTGTGCTAGCTATTGTCTGTCAGAATGCTGTAATATATAGGAGACACATTATGACCTGGGGTCATATGTGGACTGGACTAAAATAACCAGTCTTGGGTTCCATGTTAATCAGATCACCAACTAATTACTACGAGCCCAATTAAATTAATATTCAGGACAATCCTAAATTTAATTTAATCTTTTATCTAATCCAATTAATCTGCAAATTCTATTTGTGTGTGACCTCTCGAGTTCATAATTAATCGGTAGCGAATAATTAATTCAACCAATTAATTAAATTAGAACTCTTTCTAATCAATTCGCAAATCGTGAGTGACACCTAGCAGTATATTACGATTACCCAATTAAAGATGAAGTGCAAGTATACGAACTCATTTAGTAATTTCTATACAATCAAATCCTACTATCTCAACGATCCCGATCAAGCCAGAGTAATGGATTGGGTCGTTCAACTCTCTTACTCGACCATATGCCAAAACCCAATTAATTAGTGACTAATGAATAATTCGTAAAACGACTTTCACTATTCCACCTTGGCCAAGGATTTCAAGTCACTCAATTAATCTGATTGCATAGGACACCCAATTGACAATTTTCGTGTCTACACATACATTTCTGCATGACGGAATAAATCACAATCACTGAATATATTGTATAATCCATGATTAGGACTAGCTTTTCTGCACTAGCAAATCATGGCATCCCTAATCATGAGATAATCGTAGTGTCTCAGGTCTGAGGATTAATTGCATAATTACATGATACAGTGAATTATTGACATTCCATGTAATTCGTTGTAACGGTGGTCAAGTCCAGTTACTTATTCACAATAAGTACTTATACATCTACTATAACGATATGAGACAAATCGTCCAAACTGATATCTCATATAATTTGGTTAATGGACTGTAATCCGATCTATCCGGATAAACTAACGCCCAATTAGTTTATCCTATGATCGGGGACAACTTTTAAAATATATTCATAATTATAAATTCCGTCACTCATATCCTTACTCCTAATGATAGAATCTATAAATAGCATTCTAAGGACTTTATTTATTCAATCAAAACATTTATAATAAATAAATAAACTGCCCTTATTAAATGAATTAATAAATTAAATAACACATTATCCATAATTCCAAAATACAATTTAATGGCTTTTGGTCATTATTCCTAACAATCCCTCACTTGCACTAAAGTCAATCAGAATTGTATCTTATACCCATCCCCTCTAAGTGTCGATCCAAAGACTGCTTAGTCAGAGCCTTGGTCAACGGGTCAGCAGTATTATTTGCTGAAGCTACTTTCTGCATCACTATGTTGCCTTTTCCCACAATTTCTCGGATAATGTGGTAATATCTCTCTACATGTTTGGATTTTTAGTGAGATCTTGGTTCCTTAGCTTGCGCTATCACTTCATTATTATCACAATGCAAAGGCACTGCAACCTCAATGGAGGGCACCACTCTAAGTTCCGAGATGAACTTCTTGATCCAAACTGCCTATTTTGCTGCATCTGATACTGCGATGTATTTGGCTTATGTAGTGGAGTCTGCAGTCGTACTCTGTTTAGAACTCTTCCAACTGACCGCTCCTCCATTACAAACGAAAATGAATCCAGATGTAGATTTACGATCATCCACATTAGACTAAAAATCCGAGTCAGTGAAACCCCCGATTTTCAATTCCCTTCCTCCATATACCAAGACCATATCCTTAGTCCTATTCAGGTACTTCAGGATATTCTTGACTGCTATCCAGTGTTCCTCACCTGGATCTAACTGATATCTGCTAGTAACACTTACAGCATGAGCGATATCAGGCCTAATACATAGCATGACATATATAAGGCTTCCAATTGCTGAAGCGTATGGAATCCTATTCATCCTCTCTCTTTCTTCAGTTGTTTTAGGACTCATAGCCCTAGAGAAATGAATGTCATGTCTAAAAGGTAACATCCCCCTTTTAGAATCCTGCATGTTAAACCTCTTTAACACCTTATCTATGTACGTACTTTGAGAGAGACCTATCAATCCTTTCGATCTATCTCTATAGATTCAAATTCCTAGGATATAGGTTGCTTCTCCCAAGTCTTTCATGGAGAATGTTCCTGATAACCAGACCTTGACAGATGAGATCATACCAATTTCATTCCCAATCAGTAGTATGTCATCTACATACAAAATGAGGAATGTTATTGCTTTATTGCTGATTTTCTTGTAAATACAAGGTTCGTCTTCATTCTTAATGAAGCCAAATGTTCTGACGACCTCGTCAAAACGTTTGTTCCAACTCCTTGAGACTTGTTTGAGTCCATAGATGGATCTCCTTAGCTTGCACACTTTGTGTCTTTTACCCATGGATTCAAACCCCATTGGTTGTTCCATATCAATGTCTTCTTCAATAAAGCCATTAAGAAAAGCCATTTTGACATTCATCTGCCATATCTCATAATCATAGTGTGCAACTATAACCAATAAAATCCTAATGGATTTGAACATTGCTACTGGCAAGAAGGTTTTCTCAATGTCAACTCCTTGTCTCTGACGGTAACCTTTTGCCACTAACCTTGACTTGAAGGTCTCCACATTTTCATCTGCACCCCTCTTTTTCTTATATACCTATTTACACCTAAAAGGTACAATACCTTCAGGTGGGTCTATAAGATTCTGGACTTGATTGGTGTGCATTGAATCCATTTCAGATTTCATGGCTTCAAGCCATTTTCCTGAGTCCCTATCAAAAATAGCTTCTTCATAGGTTAGGGAATCATCGACATGATCACCATCAACCAATGTGAACAACTCTTGTCTTGGTTATGAAGGTAGCTATATCTTGTGGGGGGATGAACAATCCTTAAAGATTTGTGTATATGTGGTGAAACAATTGGTTCTTCTTGAATAGTTTCATCCCGGATCAAATCCTGGGTTTCTACCTGGTCAATTGGTTGCTCAATGTTTCCCTCATTAAGCTCTATTTTTCTTCCCAAACCACCTTCTTGGATGAACTCTTCCTCCAAGAATATGGCATGTCTACTAACGAAGACTCTCTGGTCAGTAGGGGAATAAAAGTTGTATCCCAATGATTCCTTAGGATAACCAATGAATCTGACTTTGTCAGATCTCGCTTCCAATTTCTCAGTTTTAAGCCTTTTAATGTAAGCAGGACAACCCCATACTTTAATGTGATTAAAGCTGGGCTTCTTATTTCTCCAGATCTTATAAAGAGTGCTTACAACTGATTTGGAAGTGACCCTATTCAAGATGTATGCCGCAATGAGAAGAGCATGGCCCCAAAGGCCAATAGGTAAATCAGTATAACTCATCATTGATTTGACCATGTCCAACAGAGTCCTATTTCTCCTTTCTGACACACCATTAAGCTCAGGTGTTCCAGGTGGAGTCAATGATACGATTATACCATTTTCTTTGAGATATTTCTGGAATTCAGTACTAAGGTATTCCCCTCCTCGATCAGACCGAAGAGCCTTAATTCTTTTTCCAGTTTGGTTTTCTACTTCTGCTCTGTATTCTTTGAACCTTTCAAAAGATTCAGATTTGTGTTTCATAAGATACACATACCCATATCGAGACACATCATCAGTAAAAGTAATGAAGTAGGCAAAACTACCTCGGGTCAATTCACCAAAAGGCCCACACACATCAGTGTGTATTAATTCTAAAATGTTTGTATCTCTTTGCCTTTGTCCCACAAAGAGACATTTGGTCATTTTACCTAGGATGCAAGATTCATATGCTAGGAATGGACTCGGGCCACATGGGCTTATAAGTCCTTCTTTCTCCAACTTCGTGATTCTAGCTTCCCCTATGTGACCTAATCTTAAGTGCCACAAATATTTAGAATTAATGATATCTCTAAACCTTTTAAAGGTCTGTACTTTGATGCATTGCTCATTTTTATTGTCGTCTTTCTTTATATCAAGTATATAAAGCCCATTTACTAATTTGCCAGTGCCAACACATTTATTTCGTAAATAAATAAAACATCCATTATCCATAAACTTAAATTCAAAACCATTTTGAACTAATACTGAAACGGAAATGTTGTTCCTCAAAGCATTCAGCAAAAATAAACAATTATCCAAAACTAAAGTAAATTCAGATGACAAAGTAAGACAATATGTCCCAATAGCTAACGCAGCAACCATTTCTCCATTTCCCACCTTCAGGACCACGTCGCCTTTTCCTAAAACTGTACTTCTCCTCAGTTCCTGTACATAAGTACAAATATGAGAAGTGGCGCCAGAGTCTAGTACCCATGAAGTAGAATCATGATTAATCGAAAGACTAATCTTAAACATGAGCAATCGAGACATCCCTGCAGAAGTTTTGCCCTTTCCCTTCAAACTCTTGAGGTACTCTGGACAATTCCTCTTCCAATGTCCTTCATTCTCACAATGAAAACAAGTTCCAAGCTTTGCAACCTTCCCTTTGTTCTTGGACACGCCTCCTGTAGGCTTGCCCTGAGGGGCCTTTTTACCTTTCTTCTTGTTCCTTTTTTGCTTCTTAGCAGATGAAGAAGAGGCAAATGCCAACACAGTTTCCTTACCTTTTCCGTTTATCTACCCTTGATATATAACCAGCATATTCAAGAGCTGAGGTAAGGTGCGCTCAATGTCATTCATCTGGAAATTGACAATAAAGGAATGGAAGGATTCAGGCAAAGATTGAAGTATCAAGTCAGTCTTCAAGTTCAAATCCATAGAGAAATTCAAGGATTCAAGACGCTCGATCAGCCCGATCATCTTAAGAAGATCCGTATTGACATCTGATCCCTCACTAATCCTCAATTGGAACAATTCCCTAAATTTCTCATACCTAGCAACCCTGTCCTTTACACCATACAACTCTTGTAAGTGTTTGATGATTTCAGTAATATTTTCCATGTCTTTGTGTTGACATTGAAGCTCATTTGACATTGAAGCCAAAACGTAGCTTTTGACTTTCAACGCATCATCTCGCCATTTCCTAATGGTTTTCAGTTCCTCTTCAGATGCCCCTTGAGCCTCTTCAGGAAATAGACCATCAAACACGTACTCAATCTTTTCAGAACTCAGTATGATTTTCAAGTTACGGAACCAGTCAACGTAGTTTGGTCTGGTCAAATAGTTCTTATCTAGGATAGTTGCAAGATGATTTATTTTTTACATGTAACTGAAAAAAATAATTAATTGAAATTAGATGACGTATTACTAACTATTCGACTCAGGTCTTTAAATCAAATAGTACCCGCCTAAATTTTTTGAATTCCACACTTCCCTAGTAGAAAACGGAAAATCAAATAAATGATTTTCTTAGTGGATTGAGGAGCCCATTAATTTTTGTTTCACCTCACATTATAGATTCTTGGTGATACAAAGACTAATGAGTGAATAACACCTTATTCAATGCATCACATACAAATCCCAATTTACTTGCCTACAATTCCCTTGACCTCGCATTATAGATTTTTGGTCTCTAAGAATTGTTTAAGTCAAACCTATTATCCTAGGAAATTTAGATCAATGCAATACCGACCCCTCATATGATAGATTTTTGGAAGCCAGTAAGAATCCAAATTCTCCTACATCTCATGTTTTATAGACTTAGTTTATATATTAATACAAATAAATAGCCCCTACGTGTCCACAGCCAACTACTCACTTGTCTAACACATAAACTAATCTATGATAATGGAAGGCAACGATATAATCTACTCTTAGATTAAATCATTATTAACTTAATATTTGGAGTGGGAAGATTTGTCGGTCTTTAATTAAGGTCTCACTTTTCACATACTTCTGGTTTCAATTTATCACAAAAACTAAACTAGAAACATTCACGCATTTAATATATATATATCATAATAAATAAATGCATGTAAATAAATAGGATGATCATGGACTAGAAGCATTATTAACCCGAGCCACTGGATTGAATTCCTAAAATAAAATTAGGGCCCAATAGTTGGGCTACTCCTTGTTGGGCTACTCCTTGTTGGGCTACTCCTTGTTGGGCCTCACAAAACCCCTTTTGCGAACCGGGTCCACCAACTCCTTGATGCGTCCTACTTGATCTTCTTGTTACATTTATGTAAATAGATTCCTAGTCTAGTGAGATATATAAATGAGAATAGGGGTTTTACATTATCAAAATGGGTAAGAGGCATGCAAGTCCCATTTAAATAATTTACATAAAACCCAAATGGATAAATAAATAAATAAACATACATTCATTCATTCATCCATTCAAGTCCATGATCATCCAAGCACTTAATCATAAATACAATAGGCAATCCACGAATATGGCACAATTAGTTTCCTTGATATAATCTCATTATATCTAGTTGTCTAAATTTAATAAACCATTTATTAAATAAGCAAAATATCTCATATTTTAAAATAAATAAAAAACTCTTTTATTTATCATTTAAAATAATTAATAAATAATTTATTAATTAAAATCTCTTAATATTATATGGGTTTTAAATAAATTAAGTTTTTATTAAAATAAAATTTGGGCTAAATTTAAATAAAACTGTCCAACCCTTTTATTAAAATAAGCTCAACCCAAAAATATTTTAAAAACAACCCAAAGAGCCCGTATAACAAATAGCCAATTAAAAGAAATAAAATAAAAAACAAGCCCACAACCCATGAACCCTAACCCTTGGGTCATAGGTTTGGACCTGGATTCGAATCCTCACTTGGATTCAAATCTGGGTTGAAACCCTAGATCCAAAAGAATTTTTTTTTTCTCTTTCCTTTTCCCTGCGCCCCCCTTCGCCCGCCCCCCCAACCCCCCTTTCCTTTTTCCACTATGGCTGCACCTTGCAGCCATGGTGCCTGCCTTGCTGCCTCCTGCGCAGCGCTGCTGGGGTAGGCAGCGCCGTCTCGGCGCCGCTGTGGCAGCAGCGCCCAGCGTTGCTGCCACAGCAGTGCCGTGCACGGGCCACTACTGGCAACGGCGGCGCCACTGCCTGGGGTGGGTGGGGTTTTCAATTTTTATTTATTTATTTCAAAACAGGTTTTCAAAATATTCTGAAAATATATACAATATATAGAAAAATAGAATAGTTAAAATTTTCAGAAAACCACTTTTCAAAAATTTTAATTATGAAAAACACTTTTTCCATATAAGTTGGGAAGAAAGATTTATGGGCTATTTTTTCAATCACAAAATTAAACAACTTTAATTTTAATATAAGAGATATAGGAAATCGTGTCATAAACGTTAAATCGGATAACAAACATGAACGGTGGCTCTGATACCACTGTTGGGAAACATACATGATAATTAAAAATAATTACGTAGCGAAAAATAATCATGTATCCGTTCATGGTTAATCACGCAGATCTAATAACAGATAACAATTTAATCTAATTAAATTAAATCTGCAATAATTCTAGGATTACCTCTTGAAGCGTAGATCGATGTAGAATCTGAATCAAGCTCCCCACGTGTGAAGCCTCCAAGATTGATCCACACAGAATCTGCGCTTGCTAATTGGATTTCCACCCCCTACTAGGTTTTCTAGAGAAATCCTATATATTTTCTGACTGATAAAATTGTGCTAGCTATTTTATGTCAGAATGCTACAATATATAGGAGACACATTATGACCTAGGGTCATATGTGGACTGGACTAAAATCACCAGTCATGGGTTCCATATTAATCAGATCACCAACTAATTACTATGAACCCAACTAAATTAATATTCAGGACAATCCTAAATTTAATTTAATCTTTTCTCTAATCCAATTAATCTGCAAATTCTATTTGTGCGTGACCTCTCGGGTTCATAATTATTCGGTAGCGAATAATTAATTCAGCTAATTAATTAAATTAGAACTCTTTCTAATTAATTCGCAAATCGTGAGTGACACCTAACAATGTATCACGATTACCCAATTAAAGATGAAGTGCAAGTATACAAACCCATTTAGTAATTTCTATACAATCAAATCCTACTGTCTCAACTATCCCGATCAAGCCAGAGTCATGAATTGGGTCGTCAAACTCTCTTACTCGACCATATGCCAAAACCCAATTAATTAGTGACTAATGAATAATTCATGAAACGACTTTCACTATTCTACCTTGGCCAAAGATTTTAAGTCACTCAATTAATTAGATTGCATAGGACACCCAATTGACAGTTTCCGTGTCTACACATACATTTATGCATGACGGAATAAATCACAACCACTGAATACATTGTCTTATCCATGATTAGGACTAGCTTATCTGCACCAGCAAATCATGGCATCCCTAATTATGAGATAATCGTAGTGTCTTAGGTCTGAGGATTAATTGCATAATTACATGATACAACGAATTATTGACATTTCATGTAATTCATTGTATCGGTGGTCAAGTCCAGTTACTTATTCACAATAAGTACTTATACATCTATTATAACGATATGAGACAAATCGCCCAAACTGATATCTCATATAATTTGGTTAATAGACTGTAATCCGATCTATCCAAATAAACTAACGCCCAATTAGTTTATCTTATGATCGGGGACAACTTTTAGAATATATTCATGATTATAAATTTCGTCACTCATATCCTTACTCCTAAGGATAGAATTTATAAATAGTATTTTAAGGACTTTATTTATTCAATCAAAATATTTATAATAAATAAATAAACTGCCCATATTAAATGAATTAGTAAATTAAATAACACATTATTTATAATTCTAAAATACAATTTATTGACTTTTGGACATTATTCCTAACAGTTTTGTTTTGAACACCCATCTATATTAAATTTTCATGTACCACGTGGTTTCGTCCAAGCCACATATCTCAAGTTCTGCCAAGCATGAGTCGTACTCCCCTTCCCCTCATTCCAAGCTTTTGTCACTTCTCTTGCATAATTGCAAATGAATATCACCCTTTCCTCATTTGTTCTAAACTCACTGGAACCAAGGGCGGAGTTAGGCCGGGATCGGCAGAGGCCCCGATCTTTTCAAGATTTTTTTTTTCAAAAAAGTCTATATAGTATTATTAAAAAAAAGTTATTGTCGTTAAAAAAATTTATGTATTATTGTTAAAAATAAATTAATGGCCCCCCCATTTTTTTCTCTTATCATAAATATTTTTATTTGAATCTTGAGCCTCTTAATTTTAAAATTCTGATTCCGCTCTTAATTGAAACCAAAGACTGTCGCATTCCGCCATTTCCGATAACTACAGTGCCACTGCAAAAATAGTACTCCATTGATCAATTTGATTTCCACGCTTACCCTGCAAATTGGCCTGAAGCCAATCGACCCAACTGTCCTTCATGATGAGCCATCCGTTGTATTTTCTTTGAAGTCTAAAAACATGCTCCACATCTTCCCGCACTGCGCCACACCCCAGGCAACCAACTGCTTGGACTATCCCTCTCCCGAGCCAGCTGTTCTCTACACGCGACACGTTGACGAGTAAGCAGCCAAAGAAACGTGACAACGCATTTGAAATAAATAAACGAGCCTCTGGTACATTGCAGAAACGCGTTTGAAATAAATAGACAACGCATTGATTCATCCCCATGAGGACTCGATAATATTGCTGTACCTTGTCAGGTTTGAGAAGTGGAGATTTTTCTACGGCTCATATCCTTCTAATAACTGAATGGGAAACTGTTTGAAAATGACCCTCAAACCGCGTAGGATATATAAAAAGTATTTAAATTTCATTATAAAAATATACGTGTTACGTACGTCTTGCAATAACTGGCACCGGCATGCATGAAGCTTTTTGTATATATATGTTGCATCATGCATGGTATGATAAAACAAACAAACCATTACAGACGGAGAGGTCAAGACAGATAAAGAGAAGCATTGATTTTCTCGTGGATGCCATCATTGTTTGAAGTGCAACCAAAATTGGTTATATGCATCGCGTTATTATGCAGTGATCAAATATAATTACTTATCATGTATAGAGAGAATTGATTTTAGTGTTAAAAGAAAAAATAATTTTTTATTAGACCCACATAATCGATTTCATTAAGTAAAACATACCTACAGGCAGTGATATTTTGGGAAATACGAAGTTACGTTATACAAAATCATTGTCTTAATTGAGGAAAACTCTTTTTGAGTTGTAAGGCCCCATGAAAACGTCAACGGAAATGTATAGCACATGAGGAATGGGTCGCCAGTCGCCACGAAGGTGGACCTCAGTTCACATCCTGTACATAGCCTATTGATTTGATTAGACTCGTGCAATCAGCTTTCACATGCTCAATTTCACCTCTTATTTGCTGGCACCTGCCACATTTTTAATTTTAGCCAACTCATTTTAAATTCACGATTGGATCGTTCTAACATTTTATAAATTATAGGTCTCACACACATGAACTGTAAATCTTTATAAAGTTCGGACCGTTTAGTCATTTACATTAAAATATTTTTATTTTTTAAAACATCAAATAATTTATAATCAAGACATTTAAATTTAATGTCACACAGAACGACCAACAAAGCTATTGATCATATTGTTAAACTAGTTAGAACTAGCAATTTCCTTCTTAATTGGTGTAATCCCATGAGCGCCTCTCCTGGATCAATCTGTTTCTCTGATATTAAATTATAAATAACCCTAGAGAGATCTGATCTAGACGGAGATGACTGGTGAGATAACTCACGAACATCATAAGAGGCTGACATGTTTGTCGGCAACTAAATGTTATCCTGAAGAACTTAAAACCATATCCATTTGATTTATGTGAATTTTTATTTTTTGATACTGTTAGCCATATCATCTATCAGTTAATTTTAAGCGAATTGAATACGGGTTGAATCAAAAAAAAAAAAAATCTATACCACTTAACAGCCCTCATTACAAGCAAAGAATATAATGAGAAAAATTATCAATTTTAAAGTTTAAGTTCCCAATCTTTAAAATATCTGCATGTGCGAGCACAAGACTAAGTGTCCTTCAAAAAACCCAAAAAAAAAATGTATGCCCTTCGAAAAAAAGAAAAGAAAGAGCTTCTAACTTCCGATCTGCTGATATGCATAATAACATGGCCCAGAAGCAAACATTAAACGTTATGCAGAGATGGGCCATATACTAGTTTTATTTTTAATTACAATAGAAGCTGAAACCGAGGTTCAAACTCATAATATTTAATTTTAACAAATTACTATCTGATCATTTACCTAATTTTTAGGTTACATATGCTAGTTATTTAACAAACAGATGAATTGAATGCCAAATGACATAGTTGGGCCACGTAACTAGAAAGGCTAAACTGAAACTTCCCGCAATTAAATTAAACAAAAAAATTAGGAATTAGATCCTCTCATAATGTTACTTGCCTTTCAATGTTATGAAAAAGATTCCGACCAGTAATTGTTTGCCTGAATGATGATAAACTTTTACAACAAAAGAAAAAAGAAAAAGAACGATGATGATGAATGTTTAAATAAATTACTTTATAATTTGTATAGTTAAGCACTTTGTGACCGGTGAAACAAACAATCAATGATCTAAATTATTACATTATGAGACAATAAGTGTTGCGAAATGATCCAATTCGAAAATCTCTAATGATATGTTAAAACTATTATAAAGCATTTTTGGGGAATTAAGGCTTCATAAATTCTTCGGTAAGTATTCTTTTTTTGCCAAGTAATAGGTGCGTATAGATGAACAGATCGAGATATAACAATAAATCTACATTAGAAAGATATTAATTTGTACAAATATAACTTAGTTCTGGTATCACACTTGACACTTCATATTATCAAATGGCTTTGGATTCAAATCTTCTAATTATCTATTTAAAAATATTAAAAATCTGTTTATACGTAAAGCTTAAAAAAGTGAATCATGCATGTAAGTGCGGAAGCGAGTTGAAGAAAATAAATAAATATTTTTCTAACAAAATAAGTTTTTAGATGAGATGGTTGAACTTGTCGTGTAAATAAATATAATAAACACATCTCTAACATGTTAAATTTTTAGATGAGGTGACAAAAATTTGACGAGTCTGACAATTTGAATATAATACTCTCATTGTGTTATTCAATCTAGTCAATCGAATAATGTTATCTTGTTTGAGAGACCCATCTCTACTAAAAACTTGAGGAACCAAAGCATGCAACAACGCACTCCCAACCATGGAAAACCTCTTCAAGAGAAAGTGCAAGAAAACTCCTTTGTGTAGCCTCTGCAATTCTAATGTGGAAACAGTGGAACATATCATTCTTCTTTGCCCTTGGTCTTGCAAATTCTGGTGTGCCTCCCCAATCCAGTGCGCCATTAATCCAAATCAAATTACTAGATTGGGAGATTGGCTTATTTACATGACCGACCAATGCATTTTAGCTGGTTACAATAAGAATGATGCTTTTAAAATTCTTGCTATTTGTTGTTGGCAAGTTTGGAAAGAAAGGAGCTCAACATGTATGGAAGGCAGAGATGTTGATATTGAAAGGGCTATCACTAGAACCCGCCTCAACATTGCTGAAATTAGTAACTCACAAGCTTCTATTCAAGGTCATATTGATCCTCGCACCCGTAAAGAAGATGTAATCCCAACAGCATGGTCCCCTCCTATCCCAAATTGTCTCAAGATCAATGTTGATGCAGCCTTTTGTTCGTCCACAAAGAAAGTGTTATGAATACACCAATGGACCAAAATAAAGTCGAGCTCAGCATAGAAGGGGATTGCTTAGGCCCATATCACAAACAGAGCATCAGAACCAGAGTCAGGCCTCATTACCTCAAGGCTTACGCGTCTAGTTAGTTGAGTAGGCATGAGGCGTGTGATGTATGAAGGAGAATATAAGAGTGTGGAGAGTAACATAGGGGAGATAAGAAAACACTTATTCAATTTTTGCTATTTCTTTCTTGTATTGCCTTACTTTCTCAGTACCTTTTAATACTTGAAGCTATCAATTCAACAACAACTTCTTTTAGATTCCTGTTAATGTTTCTCTCTAAAAATACAAACTGGTGTGCTGTCGCAGGCAACCAAAAATAAAACATGTGCTCTGAAAAATATATGTAGTAGTGTGAGTAAGGATAGTTTCCACAGAGAGTACCTAGTCTAATTTTATGTTACGTAAACAAGGTTGGGGGGTTTGAGTATATAAAGAAAACTTAAGAAAAATTACCGAATTTAAAAATATTGAATTTAATCAAGAAGATGAATCTTGATCTAAGTCAACATCCACCATTGGAATCTTGTAACTGATCATTGATGCAAGTATATTTCAATTCAAATTTTAAATATTCACTGTTGGAATTATTTTCATATCTCTCCTTAGTCGTAGTTAATTAGAATACACGCGACCTAATTAACCTTAACCACTAAACAACCTCAGACACGCGCTAAAGGTTTAATCTAGTAGCAGCCTTAGGAATTAGAGAGATCGATGAAGCTAAACAACACAAGCACACGCGGTTGCATTTAATTTAGTTGAACGTTCTTCCTAAGATCTAATAATCTCTGACGCAGCAAATCATTAAATCCTAGTTGCTTCGCAAGTTAGAGGGATCAAACAATTACGGATTTGATATCTAACTTAGCAATAGATTATAACGAATAATAAACTAGTAGGCCTCCCTAGCAATTAAACGGAAGAATCATGGAATTAACACAAAAAAACATTCAATACTTAAAGCATAAATTGAACAATAAAAACTAATTAGATCTCACAGTTTTCTTGATTTCGAGGCTTCAATTTCCTTCTACCAAGAATAAAAGTTTAGCCACGCAGAATCATAAAGAAATTTCGAAGGAGAAAAGGGGAGAGAAAAAGAGGTAGTCCAAATCTTATGATTTCTCCCCTTATTTATAGTTTGTGAAGCCTACCAAATCTCATAAGATAATGGAATCCTAATCTAAATAGAATAAGAAAATATTAAAGGTGAAGTAAACTCCTAATATAACTAGGAAAGCCTAAAACAACTAGAAAAAGTCATAATACAATTAGGATGGCTAAAATAGCTGGAATTTTCGTGCACCACATCCTCCACCATCAACTAGAAGCTTCTAGATAAATAACATTCCAGAACATTAAAGAGCACACATGCAGAAACTTCATGTCCAATTTCGGAATTGATGCAGCTTTTATTTCTCAAAACTTAGAACATGAAAGTTATAGATCTTCTTCTTGGCTTTCCAGAACATCTTGAATTGCCTCAATCGGAGTTCGTATGAGAGAGTTATGCCCAAAAAACATAACAGTATCGGAGCTGTCCAGAATTGCGCGATTTAACTTCGTTTTGTACTTAACGACTCCATTTGCATCCTAAATCATAATATAAAAATAATGAGTGTATTTAGGCATCAAATAGGTGTGAAAGATTAAACATTAATGGAGAGACATATGACATTTTGCATTTTTATCTAATTTCCCCATACTTAACCTTTGCTCATCCTCAGGCAAAACTCAAATTTTCAAGAATACCAAAGTTGCAATGCCATCAACAAAGAACAACCAAGCTCTTCAAAACTCATAACATATCATGAACAAACATTCTTAACCAACTTATAATTACTCAGTAAGCATTCTTAGTCGAAGATGAAGTAACGGAATACGTATACCCTCAGAGAGATAAACGCTCGACTCTCATGTATTTGAAGGGTATGTGTTTCACTCAAATTCATTCCAATGAAAATGATCTACCATAGGCTTGCATATCTTCTCATTCTCCACCACTAAGATCACATGCATAACACAAATCATAAGGACTTTTCAATGGTTGTAACGTTGCTTAAGGACAAAGGTGGGAAATATTTGGGAATGTAGCTCAAAAGCCATCGAAACTAGGGGAACAAAAAAAAAAATCAACTCAAGCTCGAATATGTAAAACATGTCAAAACCAATCACTCCATTCAACAGCTTCCATCTTTATATATATCATATATAAACAAAACCCTTTCTCAGAATTTTTAGGAAGAATTTGAACATGGACAGTTTAAAAGAAATTTCATCCATCACTTCCTTTCTTCATTGTCTTTTTTTTTTTTTTCAATTATTGTATTTTTTTTCCTTCTTTTTTTCTTATTAT
Organism: Ehretia macrophylla; assembly: GCA_037974665.1. Lineage (NCBI taxonomy): Eukaryota > Viridiplantae > Streptophyta > Magnoliopsida > Boraginales > Ehretiaceae > Ehretia > Ehretia macrophylla. Next base: position 25,585,751 of record CM075771.1, read on the forward strand.
TTTTCACTAAAACTATTTCAACAATGGAACTCACAAATTGAGAACAAAAACATGTTCCATTTCACCAGTCATAGCCATACCACAAATTCAGACACCCTCACACTTATTTCTTGCACACCCATACATATCATAACGTTGAACAATGCTTCACTAGTCCTAAGGCTTGGGTAAATACATTGTTTTTCGAGTTTAAAGCTTGTAACATGGGTTCACAATAAACAAGGTTAATAAGGCTCAAAAGGATTTAACAAAAGGAAAAATTAAATACGAGGTAGGCTATTTGGCTTATGTAGCTAAATCAAAGAAGGTCTTAATCATGTTTATGCATGCATGCGTCAATGTGGCCTCGAAGAGAATCAAGGCAAGTTCTAGAGAAACAAATCCATGGAAGAATATCTCTCATGAAAAAAAAAGAGTGGGACTGATTATGAATGTGTCAGTCTAAAGGCTCAAAATCTCACCAGTTTTTGTCTACGTAATTCAGTCACTACCATGCTTAAGGAAAATAACTAAACTAATTAATTATAAGTGGAAAGAGTACTTATTCAATCATGTTCTGAATCTTTTAAGCTTAATTGCACTTTGCTCATGCAATGCACAAAAAACATTGCAAACCACAAATTTTTTTTTTAAAAAAAAACAATTTAAAAAAATATATTAAAAAAAATATATTAAAACACAACTTAAATCCCCTCCCCCACACTTAAACTTTTCATTGTCCTCAATGAGTAAAACAAACTTTCAAATTTATGCAAAGATGAGTAGAAACATGAAAGCAAGTGAAGTAAGAGAAATAGAGTCTGTAGGAGGACATACCTGAAGCACTTGTCAGATAGAAGAAAAGTAATGCTTGAAATCTGCAACTATTCAGTGAAACCCAAAAAAAAAAAGCAAAATAACAGGAAACAACAATAATAAAGTACTTTGTTTTTTTTCTTTTTCATTTTTATATTTTATATATATATATATATATATATATATATATATAACAGATAATCATAGACATAACGGAAACAAGAATAAGCATAGAAGATAGACAAGAAAGTAAATGAAATACAATAAAGATGAAGATAAAAGGAGACTGATGTCTCTTACTTGTTATTAGATAAACTGGAAGATAACTGTGCTACACTGTTGGTTGTACAGGAGTACAATGTGAAAGAGTGATCTGGATAAAAGAAAAATTAAAATGAGGAAAGAATATCCGGATCTTATGTTGTGAGGCTGACTTTGCCTTAATATAAGTATCGAATCTGAAAATACAATAGTGAAATGTGAGAAAGAAAAGTCAAAAGTAACTTTTCCTAAAGTGAACAGTAAAAAGTGATTTTACTATTCATGAATAGTGACTGAATAGTGTCGGCTTTTACTGTGGCCGAATTCTATTTTGTCTTGACATGTTGATCTTGTCTGACATTTACTGTGGCCAAAAGATCTTTTGTCTTGACATGATGATGATGTTTCTGACTGGATTACTTTCACTGTAACCGAAAGTAATTTCGTCGTCTTATGATGATAATGTCTGATTCATCTTCTTCTTCATCTCTGAATCTGAAACTGGTTCTGTGCTGAAGATGTTGTAAAACTTCTTCATGTCTGGATCATACTGACTTATGGTAGAATACATACAAGTACACTAAGTGATATGTATTTCCCACTAATACAAAGAAAATAAATAAACTAGTCTATTTTCCCTATAATCTAATCTGCATCGTACTTAGTCTTACTATCTTCGAAGCCTTACTATCTTCGAAGCCTAACTATCTCTCATCTAACCGCCACATGGGTAACAACGGAGTCTTACGCCCTCTGCTCCTCAATCCCATGACCTTACAAGATTGTTGAGATAGGTTTGCTAAAGGTAAGTTGGCTAAAGGTAAGTTGACTAAGCAAAATACAAAATAAAATACAGGCTAGAAGATAAACAAGTTTCTAAATCTTCTTTGGCTTTTTGGGAAAGCCACACCCATCAACGGACTTGAGATGTCTTTACCAGTTGCCGTTTAACCTGGACTAGCTGAAGTTTCATAGAATTCTTCAGTAACCACATGACTTCAGAGAGGGAAAGTCTAACCGTTGCATCCTAGTTTTTGAAGGGAACTTAGAAGAACAAAACCCTATCTGGCCAATGTTTTTGGTGAGAATATTAGAAAACTCATTTGTCTTGTGTTTTTGGAGAGAACACTGGAAAACTCATCTATATTGTGTTTTTGGCAAAGAACACAACTAAACTCCATTGTCTGAATTACAATGGTGTAAAAATGCCATAACAATCATCTTCATTGTCATTGGTACTGTCTGTGGAGATGGATGCCTGGTCTGGGGAAATTTCATCAAGCTGAAGTAAAATGGCCTGAACTTCATCATAACTGGTAGCCGCTGCTAACTGGGTTTGGAGGAAATTCTTAAAGGAGAGGAACTCCTGTTGTTCTGGTTGAATTTCCTTCTTCTGTTTCTGATTAGTCTCTAGCCATGCTTGGACTTTTGGAGTTGAACAAGAACTGTTGTTCATCTTCTTCCACCACATGACGCAATGATTTCTTTCGAAAGCCGGTATGACTTGCTGGTTTTCGAAAGATACATGTTTGAATGCGAATTCTGATATGAATATCCATGTTACAAAGAAGATTCTGTAGAACACGAAAAATGGGGGAAGGTAGGCTAACTGATCTGGTGCCTGTCAATTCTCCGTGAAGTACTGGAATCTTTTGAGGACTGGTTCTGGTAATATGTCTGTTATAGGACCATATGATGTCCACCATTGGATAAACCAATTTGGGACCTCTAGGGGAAATATTTTCTTGAAAAGGAAAAACTATGACATATCATGTTTATCATTCTGGCGATAGAAACATCTGAACCATGCCTGAATGTATCATAATAGTTATAGTCTCTGTAAGCTATATTAACTGGGAGTTGTTTGGTTTTCTGTGGGGATTGTGCCCATTGATCAAGGGTGAGCACAGTCTGTAGCTTAGCCTTGACGTGGCTATAATGGCCTGGTTGTTTGTCTTTGTCATCTGGGACAAACTCTATGGATCTTGTTTCAATGGAATGGTCTTATAGTAACTCTGGGTTTTAAATATATTGTCTGGGATGTAGTTTGAATGGGGGTGGAGAAACGCCTTAGCAAACTCATTTGGGGTAATATTTGGGTTCTGTTCGAAGTGTGCT